>JAXCLO010000002.1:719022-898788 GCA_035583995.1 Arremon aurantiirostris | reverse complement strand
AAATAATAAACACCTGAGTCTGAACATGAATTACTCTCTCAAGTGCCTTCAATCCAGACCCAGAGAAACCAACAACTGGGACCCCCACAACTGGTGCCCCACGTGAGGATCATGACCTTCAGATTATGAGACTGACTGGTACACTCACAATTCTCTCTGTTCCAAGGTATTACCAGGTATTAATACTATTAGGCATTATTATTAGGTATTAATTCATGTTTTTCATTGAGGAGAAGCTTTAGTAACTCCTGGCAGTCACTGGAGGGAATTCCTGCTGTGAAGAGAGCAGAGCAGCATTCTCCTGCCTCATACCCATGACAGGAAAAATGCAGTGTGCCACACAGCTAAAAGAACATTGTGCTATTTATCATTGCTGGTCTTCAGCAAGTTAAAGAAGGCCCTTGTAAGGTCCTCCAGGGAGGAAAATAACCCCCTTTGTCCTTTTAGCTCTTGATAAATAAGTATTTTTAGGAGGCAACATGCAGCATTAAAAGGGACAGGAGCAAAGCTTCATTTGTTTCCCTTCCTCTCTCTGCCTTTTATTCAATTTTGTTGCACACCTGGACTCTGGATCTGTGCAGGGAATGTGGTGAGCAATTGTATGTGATTTCAAATTTGTCTGACCCCTCCATGTCCAGCACTAAGCTATATTTCCTAAGAGGTGAGTTTTGAAGGCTATATATTTCTGTGTGCCCAAATTCTAATCTATCTGGCCATTTTAAAATCACAGAAGTGGAGGGAGGAAAAAAAGCACTTTTAAAATGGCATGTTGGAAACCATATGAAAAAAAGCCTCAAGCTCAAGTCTTACCTCAAGAGTCAGAGGAAAAAAACAGAATTTAAGAATATCTGAACAGGAATAGACTTTATTAATTCCAAAGGTGGTACCACAGACAGGAACCATCCTTCAAATTCTGGTTTTTGCATTAGCAGATGTGAGGGCAGTAAGAGAGATGCTCTAATACCTCTGGCCAGGTTTGTGGGGTGCTGGCAATGCCAAACACCTCCAATATTCAGCTTTGCCCTATGGGACAGCCAGAAGCTGTTCCAATCCTTTAATGACATAAATTTACCAAAGAAGCCAGAAGAGTGGAAAATGTAAGAGTTTGTAAATGCAAAACTATAACTTTTTCAGACAAAGTTTCCATGTCTGGCACCAGAAGTCCCCATTAAATACATTTGTTTCTTTCCATATTCATTAACATAATTTGCTATTTTCATCACACTAATGATACGAATTCGTTACTACTGCACAGTGTCTGTACATCTCCTTATGAACTCATTTTAGGCATTGTGTCAAGGTTTCTTTGCATAGGCAGATGGTTTTTTTTTTTTAATTTTCCTTAGCCTTTGTGGTTCAAAATTTTTGCTAGTTTTCTTTCTATTTTAATTGTTCCTGGGAAGGTTAGTTGGAGCCATTTGGAGCAAGACACTTTAAAGAAATCTCTCTAAGGGAATAAAAAGGGTTCTTTCTTTCTTCTTACGTTTCTAAGCCATACTTCAAAAGAGGAACACGGGGCACTCATGGTGCTGGTTTGGAGTCAGAAGAATTAAAACCCTCTGCATGCAAGCAAAACACTGAATATTTGAGTCACCTGTCACAATGTGTCCACAGGGTTGTGAGAGCTGTAGGAAGAGCTGTTCTGGACACAAATGAGGACCTTATAGTGGCCCTTTAGAAGATAAAATTTATCCCCATTTTTGTAGTGTGCTCCAGCGGTCACAGTAAAAAAAAATTCCATTTGGATTCAGAGAGTAAAATTGAATTTATTGCAGAGATAGCCCCCTTAGGCTGCTTCTACATTATTATTGATGGGAGATTTTTTATTTTATTTCATTTTCAGCTGGATGAATGGGACAAGAGCAACAGATATTCAACAAGACCAAGTGGCAGGTCCTGGGCCAGGGTCACAGCAACGCTGGGCAGGCTGGGGAAGGAGTGGCTGCCCAGGGAAAGGCACTGGGGGTGCAGGTTAAAGCAGCTGAATGTGAGGCTTGAAAATGTTTTGGTGTCACTGTGGCAAGCTGAATGTGGTCACTGGTGTGCAGTGAGCACTCCTTTCAGCTCTCTGCTAACCCCACACTGTTCCAAATTACAAGTGGCATGAAAGATTTTCATAATTGTCTAAATATATCTAACCCACAGGTTGTTAATTGCAACATGTCAAGTCTCAACTCACCACCGGAATAAATTTCCTCCCTCAAAGAGGAATAAGAGAACAAACACTAAAACTTAGCAAAATAAAATAAAATAAAGAAAAAGGTTCACAAAATGAAATGAGAATATCCTTTCCCAAAACTTCCTTACAGCTGAGCCTTGAAGTCCAGGGAGTGAGGAACTGGAAACTTTTTGGCTCTTTGTGGGCTTCAAGCTGAACACAAATTTGAGATTACACGTACAAAATAAATAAATACGTACACTAAATATAAAATACATAAAGGCACAGGTGTAGATTTCTATCTGTATTATGAATTAACAATTATTCAGACTAATAACACTGTGTTGCTTTCTTCACTTCAGCCACCTGCCTGCACCTACCATGTTTTTACACGTCAACATCCAGCTTGTGTAGGCAAAACCAAGCTTCCAGCCTCTCCCAAGCTTCCTGGCAGCATCCTTTCCACCCTAAACTGGGGTGTTTTCTGTCAAAGAGAGGAAATTATGAATTTGACTCCATGTTCTTAGAAGGCTAATTTATTATTTTATGATCTATATTATATTATATTAAAGAATACTATACTGAACTATACTAAGGAATACAGAAAGGATACAGAGAGAAGGCTAAAAGATACTACTGATAAATTTGTGACTCTCTCCTCAGAGTCCGACACAGTTTGGCCCCTGATTGGCCAACAGGTAAAAACACTTCACATGTTGGATAAAGCATCTCCAAACCACATTCCAAAGCAGCAAAACACAGGAGAAGCAAATGAGATATAATTGTTTTCCTTTTCTCTGAGGCTTCTCAGCTTCCCAGGAGGGAAATCCTGGGCAAGGGGATTTTTCAGAAAATATGATAGTGACACCAAACCACAACAGCCCAAAGAATAATCCCAAACCAGCAGCCTCCATCTGCAAGATGCCAGGCTGCCAAGGGTTGGAGGGGGTGCCATGGGTGGGATGTGCCTGATCTCTCACCTTGGATCAGGCACATCATGACTTCAGCCTGCAAAGGACCTGCCTAAGAAAGGTATTTTTCAACTCCTTCCTTCACAAGATATTTGCTAAAATCCTGTCTGGAACTCCTTGTGGAAGAGTATAGCTGAGTGGACTGGACACCAAATGCATTTCACTGTTGTGCATTTGTTAGTGTGCCCTGCTATGTGGATGGACATCAGGGGAAGATCAGATGTATTTCAGTGTCCATGTGGATGATGATTTCCACCCTAAATTAACTAACTTTCAATCAATGAATCAATATTTCTCTCACAAAGAAGAAAAGAGAGATAAAATGTATACTGTGAAGAAAAATACAGTACAAATGTATTGAATAGTTCAAAGATAATATGTCCAGAGACTGCAGTCATGTAAAAGCCCTCAAATGTAATTTTGAAAATTGCTTTACCAAGCTAATAAAAAGTGAGCCAATGTAAAACCCAAGAAAGATACATATTTATTAAGGGTTTTTTTCCTCCATTTTTCACAATTACTGAAGGTTAGAATTATTTCTTATTTGCCAATAAAAGATTTTCTAGGACTCTTCAGGTACACATTACAGAGCAGTTACCCAAATGAGACTACTTGGAAATAAACTGGCTGTATGTGTAACTAATACATTTAGCATTATGTGTGAGTTTCCAGGTTTTCAAAAAACAGCTAAAAGAGTCATCCATCCAGACATAAAAAAATATTCACCCCTCCAAAAAGACTGGCTGAGACCATATATGCTGATGGATGTGGAATCTTGACATAGCAGAGCACACCTGTGTTTGCCTGGAGAAGGCACAAAGCAAAACAACTAAGGACAAAGTGTCCCCAGGTGCCCCACATGGGGACAATTCAGAGATTTGCTGTGGGAAAGCTCTCCTTGGAGTTACCAACTGATGGATTGGGCAGCTGAGTCCTTGTCCTTCAGACTTTTCTTTGGGCTTAAAAAGCCACTTTTAAGGGCTTTGCACCAAGAAAAGCCACAAGGTGATTTCCAGCTCTGTGGAGAAAAGTACAAGCATGAATATCTTTTCTTTCCTTGTTGCTCCATAGCCTCAGAGGAGGGACTTCATTTCACACAAGTGTGATTTTACAAAATCCTGGCAGTCTCAAAAGCAAAAGAACACAAATAATATTATCCAATATAACATCCAACCTCTATAGCAAACCAGCTGCAGCAGCTACACAAAATCACAAATATGTTTAGATGCTTTGCTCATGTGTGGTTGGAACAGCCCTTGCAAATTGCCATTAAAATATACAAAATCACAAGAAAGGAACAGCATTTATTAAGATTGCATAAGTATTCAGCACTTTTGTAACCCTTAAATGAGCTACACTGGAGGGCTACCAGGATTTTCCAGATGTGTGGTAGTGTCCACAGGGGTCTCAGGACAAGGGAAGAGATGACTCTATGTTTCAGAAGGCTGATTTATTATTTTATGATACATACTATATTAAAACTATACTAAAAGAATAGAAGAAAGGATTTCATCAGAAGGCTTGAAAGGAATAGAAAAAGAATGGAATGATAACAAAAGCTCCTGACTTTCAGAGACTCTGAGACATCTGGACTATGATTGGCCATGAATTAGAAACCAACATGGACCAATCATGGGACATATTTTGCCTCTAAACTCCTCACTCAGATTTCTTCCCTTGGAGATATTTTCCAGTGCTCTTTGACCCTTGCCAGCCAGTGTAATGAAGTGCTTTTGACAGGATGTTTTTGGCAGGCTCTAGTGCACTGCCTACCTCCATGCTCAGGAATTTCTCTGACTCCAAGGTCCATGCTGAGAGCTCTGGACTCAGCCTGTACATTTCTGGGTGCCACATGCACTGCATAGAAGAAGACTGCTGCCAGTCTCCCTGCACTTTTCCTTCTATGGGGGATTTATTCCTCCCCTTCACTGGCATAGCAGCCCTGCTGAATGAGTCTGTATATACTTTAATTTCTGCAAAACTTGTCTCTAGGCAGTCTTTTCCAAAGGGGAAACTGTTGTCTTCAGAAACAGGGCATAACATTACCTACAAAAGTTTTCATGGAAAAGACAAGCTGTGATGCCACCAGGCTCCAGCAGCTCCTATTTCAAATGACTCCCAGGTGTGAGAGGCCCGGAGACCCCAGGCTCTGTCCCCGGTTCACCTTGTCTATCTCCTCCGTAGTTCCTGCAACTCCCCAGCTTGACATATCTGCTGCTGCTCAGTTACTGCTATTTTTTAATGATCTCATTTCCCTCCAGCACATATTGATGCTACTGTGCTGTAATCACAGGAAACTCAGGGTAAACTCAGGGGAGGGGGTTTGAGATTTGTTTATTGACATCCTTTTTGTAATCTACTGCCAGTGTAGAAGTGTTACTAGCCCTAAGCTTTGTAATGGCAGCACTGCTCTCTCACAGAGACCCTGCTACCCACCCTGGGGCACTGAGCCACACTGCCCATGTCAATAATCCCGGAGTCAATTCACAATCTGGAGTCCTAATAACAAACAGTTCCTGATTCCAGCCATGCCATGCCACTAAATGTTTGCATTTTTAGTTCTCTGGCACAAGCCAGAGCATCTTTGCAGTGGCTCCTTCTCCACCCACACATTTCTTGGGTGCTGTGTGCCCCTTCTTACCTTCATCACAGTGCCAAGGCTGACAGTGATGCCTGACCTAGAACAGAGGCTGGACAGAGTTAAAGAATAAAATAGGGATTTATTAAAAGGCCTCAATGGATCCACCTTGGGCAGCACAAGAGCCCAGCCAGGGCTACACCCAAGATGGACCCAAAATGGTCAGAAAATGGGCAACTGGTCACAGGGTCTCTCACTTTTATAAGTTCTGGTCCATTTGCATATTGGAGTTAATTGTCCAATGACAGTTTCAGATTATGAAGTTCCATCCTTCTGGTTTGCTCTCTTCAGTCTCCATTGTTTATGCTCTTGGGCCTGAGATTTGGATGGTTGTCCTTGGTCCCCAGCTAGAGAAGGAATTGTTTTGTCTCCCTACTCTGTGAAGAGAGCTCACCATCCCCTACTATGGAGCTCAGAGCTACACGCTAAAGCAGTACAGAATCTGAAAAATATGAAAGCTAAAACTTAAGGCATCAACAGGGCACTCAGAACTAACTGGTTTGTGTCACTTCAGGGCTCCTCAATGACACAGCAATCCCCTCCATCCTGTTTAGAAAGACCCAGGACAGACATCTGCAATCTGAGCCCTGTGTCTCATTTCCAGAACACAGCTTGGCATTTTGGGGTCCAGTGTTTCTCTTTCTTCATGTGGCTTAGCTGTCCAGCCTACAGGGATCCCAGAGAGTCTGAAGCACAACACCATTCTCCTGGAAACCTTTACCTCTCTAACTTTTACTTTTTCTCTCAGAAGTCCTCTGTCTCAGCTAGATGGCAGATCAGAAAACAGCAGGGGAATCGTGAGGCTTGCACAAAAGCATTTGTTCCTAGAAAACCTTTTGCTCCGAATCCAGCAGAATCAGAAGAAAGCTGCTCTCCTGATTGCTTCTTTTGGAAACCAAATCAACCCAAATCAAGAGAGCTTGTGTAACTCTACTCCTCTGACACAGCTCTCTGGGCCCAGCAGACACAGTGGAGGATCACTCTCCAGAGTGCTTTCTGCCAAGGAAACCATGCTCCAGTGCTCCCTGGGATAGCTGCTGGGCAGGAACGCATAGCCAGCCAAGCATTGAAACAAATCTGAGGCCACTTGCTCCTACCAAACTGTGGGGGCCTGAACATATGTATTGTTATAACAGCAATAAGAATACAACAACTGGAATGTAGTGAGAGTCCTATGTATTAGATAAGTGGGTCCTAGCTATTCTAAATGAGTCACAGCTGTGAAGTCCTTAGTTGGGCAGCAGCTGTGGCCCATAAAGATAGCTGGGATAAAAGGGGTGGGCCCAGGAGGAGCCCCTGTGAAACCATGAGGAACTATAGAGAACAGAGAAGAGCAGCAAGAAGGTATGGGCTCTTTAAAGAATATAATAACAAAGAAATAAGAACAATACAACAACAACAACAACCATCCCCTAATGTGAAGCTCAGAACTACACACTAAAGCAGCACAGAATCTGAAAAATATAAAAGCTAAAACCTGAGGCATCGGATTAGGGCTTGGAGGACTATGGGCTGCTGCAGTCTAATCAGTGACTCGTGGAGGCTGATAAAACACTGAAAATGACTGTGTGTGAGATTTATTATGGTTTCCTTCAAGTGCTCCAAGTTCGGAGCTGGCAGTTGAGTGCAGAAGGCAGATGTGTGACTGCTCCTGTGCTTGGAGACCAGGATGGTGACAAACAGCCTGACATGAAACGGGCAGCTCTGGATTCAAACAGGGCTCATGGCACACAGAGATACAGTAGCATATTATATGGGGCTTGAACAATTTGTTGAAGATTCAGAGCTTGAGTTCTGACATTGAGATATCAATCACATGAGATTAGTGTGGAGAGGTGTTTGCTTTCTGCCTGCAGACAAACATCTCCCCTGAATGAGTTGAGAGATTTGCATGTAAACCTGCTCTGCACCTTAAATGTGAGTCACAGGATTTTCTTTTCTGTTCCGTCAGGAAAAGTATATTTAAAATATACTTGTATATACTTTGTAAAAGTATATTTGACTTTACTTTATAAATGCTTATGTACATAAAAATGTATTTAAATATCAGGTGGGTACATAGGTAACTACAGTGGTCTTTGTTATACAAAACATAGTGAGAATTTTTTTCCTCAATATTCCACCCCTGAGATGTACCATTTTAAATCTCTGTTGTTCTTCTGAAGCTGGGATGTAGTCAGACAGTATAATGTATCAGGCTTGTTGGATGCTGCATCTGAATATAAAGGCAAACCAGATGTTTAATCTTTATATCCATGGAAAACTGTGGCATCAGTGAGCTGAAAGTGTGGTAGGATGAAATTTATTTTTTTCCTTTTGTTCAGGGCTGTTTCTGCTTTGAATTGAGAAAGTCTTCTGTTTTCCAGCCTATGTTACTACAGTTCTTAAATTTTCTCTTTAAATAATTGGTTCTGCATTTTATATTTTTATTTTCTGTTTTATCTGTGTACACAATAGAGTATTTGAAGCACAAGGCATCCTCTTAACGTACTCAGCTGTAGAAAACAGAAGTTATTACTAGATTTGCTGTTAAGAACACTGACATCCATATTGAAGCAGAGAAAATAACAGTAAGTTATTCTGAATTGTAAAAGGTGTGGTAGTTTTCATTGACGTAAAACCTAGTAATTGGCATTGTTATATAATGGCAATTAAAAAGCACTATAAAGAATAAGATCTGATCCAAAGGTTGGCTGGACAAGGAAAACAACTGTCCTGTAAAGGAAATATACAATGTATGTGGAAAGAAGATAATACTCCATTATTTGATCTACAGTCCTGCAGAACATACAGCATGAGCAGAGCTTTCTGAAGGCTTCAGTAATTTGAAACTACACCATGGAGGAATCAGGCAAGTGAGAAAATCTATATACAGGTCTCAGATGGTAGACTGAAAGGTGCATTTACCCTCTCCCACCTAGTTCAGTAAGTTGGATTATGAAAGCCAAAGCACGGAAAACTGTGTGGCTAATTTGATGGGAGGATTTCTGTACCTCCTCCTCATCTTTCTCTTGGCACATATTTGTCTGGCTGTCCTGATTGCCTGTATTCTCTCACACATTTAATGAACAGTTATCTTTCAGTCCTCCTACTTCTCTGCCATCTTCTGAGGACTTTGAACTGCATCCTTCTGGGCACTTCCAAAGACTTTGGACTCCAAAGTTCATTTTATAGCTGTAGGTATCTCCCTTTGGTTGTTGTATAATCTGGTCTGTTTCTGTAATTCACACAGCATCTTTATCTCCTCTTAAACCCAAGAGATGCTGACTGGATATAATTTTTCTGCAGCCTCCAATTCCACCCACCCTCTCATCTCTTTAAGACCCTAAGGATTTTTTACTTAATTCTCTTTCCATGTATCACAATAATTATCTTCTCTTCATTCCATTAATTGCCACCGTACATCTTTATTGAACATTGTCATCTGAAAAGGAAATGCAGAAAACCGTTGTGGGCCTGCTAGCAAATACACTCAGTTAAATGCAATCTTTCCACTTGATTTTCCGTGAATTTAGAATTACAGGTGATCATTTTCCTTCAAAATAACTTTACCACTAAGAAACTCCAGCTAGGATTCCTGGGAAAGTTATGATGTTATTTTCTGGATCAGTCTTGAAGTTCTTTGTTCCGGTAAATCCCTGGAGGCTGGATAACTAAAGGAGCTTTGGATTAGCTGTCTGAAACTAATGGCATTAAATCAATTGCTACAAGAATATATTTAGGCCAAGCATTAATAGCATGGGAGGCTGGATGACACAATGATGGAGCACTGGCCTGGGATTTGGGAGGTCTGGACTATGTTCTTGGCTCAGCCCATAACGTGATGGGCGACCTCTGGAAAGTCACTTTACTTACTTTTGCCTTATTAAAAAGTTTCATGTGGAAAGTGCTTTGAGCTCTTCTGATGGCAAGTGTTATGCCAGTGCCAGATATTTTGTAACCACATAAGTGAAATCTGTTCAATGCCAAGCAGAATGAAAATGGTGAGTGCCTGTAGTTAAAGAGCTACATGGACACTGCTCAAGCCTCCTGTCAAATCTATATTTCTAAAACAATCTTGCAGGAGAAGTGGAAGGTGCAGGAAGATGCCCAAGTAGCCCTTTATACTTATATAAGACTGGTTTAATAATGATATATTGTACAATATAAGATGCAATGAGAAGGATGTATCAAGGGGGATTCTGCAGGAGTTATTCTGGCTATTGCAGCAGTCAGCCTTTTCATTAGGGCCCAGGATATGACACTCCAGCAAAGAACAGAGAGATTACCAGTGATGGAGAGTCCTGGGATACTGCTTTAGATAGCAATTTTCCTGATAGGTACCCCTGAGAAAGCCAACATACTTCATAGCACTTTTTTTGGGATTAATCAGAGTTCAGCTCTCAGTAGGAAGATCAGCTGCACATGAACAGCAGCAGAGAAGCAAGATTTGGAGCTACAGCAGGAGAAGAAATCATCACAGGGAGCTAAGCAACTTTTGACTTGTGAAATTGGGTGGACTTGGTCTCTCTCCATGGGGAACTATGAATGAGGTGAATCAAATAGAGGCATCAAAAATCATCTTTGAGAAAGTATGAAGGATTTATGAAGTCCTAGATCCTGGAAAAAGTAACTGCAGTCCTTATATTTAAAAAGAGGGAAAAGGAAGATCAGAGGAATTACACATCAGCCAGCCTTCCCAGAAAAAAAAAGTTCTGAAGAAACAAATAATTTGTGAGGAAAAACCCCAGACACAGCACAGAAAAGATGAAGCCAAGGAAGTGTGAAACAACAAAGATGTGTCAAAAGCAAATTATCTAAGTTCCAAACCTGCTTTTTTTTTTATTTTTTCTGTGAAAGAATAGTGACTGTAGTAGAACTGGCCAGTGTGGAATACTTTGAGCTTTGTAAGCATAACATATTGGCCTCCAAAGTAGACTGGGAAAAGTGTGTCTGTAATTAAACTGCCCTAAGGTTGATACAGGGCTGTCTGGAAAGCCTTTTGTACAGAGAGGTTATTAATGATTCACTGCCAAGCTCTCAAGCAGGACCCTGTGTACTCTGGGAGCAGCAGAAACTTCTCCATCAATAACTTGGACGATGAAGCAAAGGTTCATATGCAGACCAGATCATCCTAGGCAGACTCAGGCATGTTGGCAAAATACGAACATTATTTTTCCAATAACCTTATAATTTAGAGAAATGGTCTGAAATAGAGAGTAGAGTTGAATTAAGGACAAATATGAACTTTGCAATGCTGGCCAAAAATATGATTGTACAAGGATAGCCAACTGTGCCAGTTCAGGATACACTGGGTGATGGATCTGCAGGGAAAGATCTGGGCTATCACTGGGCATCACCAGTGGGAGAAACCACTCCCAAGCTCTTGTGCAAAACACCAGCACTCACTGGGTGTGGAACATCAGACTCTTCTCTCTGCTGACCACTGGCAGGACCCAAGGGAACAGCTGGAACTGTATCAGGGGGACATTTTGGTTGGATATTAGGAAAAGGTTCTTCCTGCAGAGGTATTGGGGCACCAAAAAGGCTGCCCAGGGAATGGTCACAGCTCCAGGGCTGACAGAGCCCAAGGAGCACTTGTACAAGGCTCTCAGGCACAGGGTGGGATTGTTGAGGTATCTGTGCAGGGCCAGGAGCTGCACTGGATGATTCCTGTGGGTCTCTTCCAACTTGGAATATTCTATAAGAAGAAACAAGCCCTGCAGGGTATGTTGCTGTGGTGAAATCTGATGTCCATTTTCAACACCAGGCTTCCCTGAAGATAACACCAGAGACCTGCAAGTGTAAGGTAGTGAGAATGACTACTAGTGAAGGTGTAATCATCTGATGTTATTTCATCTAAAGAAGAAGAAAGACACAGGTGCTACAGGATAATTGCCTTTAAACTGAGAAGAGTCTGCTGAAAAGGTAGGGAGCAATTTTTCTCTGTGTCCAAGTGAATGAGACATGGAGTAATAGGCTAAACCTGAAGCAACTGATTTAAATTAGACATTAGGAAAAGGTTTCCAACAGCACAGGTAGTTCAGAGTGAGAACAGAGTCTGTGCTCTCCACAGACAATTTCTGTAATAGGAAATTTTTAAGAACAGGCTAACCCAATGTCTGAGTGACCTCTGCATAGCTGGCTCTGCCCCAAAGCAGCTGTACTATCCATGATCCTACTTCTCCTTGTTGAGGGCAGAGCAGAAGGTGGAACAGCCACCTGGGATATGGCATTTTGGGCTCTCCTTTCAATAATTGTAATTTTTTTTTTCCGTCTGGTACATGTTCTGCCTTCTGCTTCTCTTGCACACAGTGTAATTTATATGCAGCTAGTCTATGATAGTTTCATTAGAAGGAGAATGTAAATAAAAGGAGTGAGAAAAATATATTAATGTTTGTAAAATACCTTATGAGTCCAAGTGAAAGGCAGTATATAAGCACAAGCATTATTATGGGAAATCAATGAATAAGGTAATAAACCAAATTAAATAAAAAATAATAATAAAAAAGGGCTATACTCTGCACATAAACCTCATAAAATATATATTAATCTTAAATAATAACAGCCCATTTTCAGGAGTCGCTGGTTTTGGTTGTTTTTTGTTTTTTTTTAATTAATTAAGTCTTTTTCATTTACCAAAGTTCAAACAATTAATCACAGGCCTATGTAATCAAAAGTGGAGTTTATTTCTTATTACCTATTCACATTGCAATCCCAGCATTTGAGATGATTACCTGCTATATATAAACACACACCTACTATGTAATCATTTAAAGTGCTGTGAACAGTGCATAGGTAGCTCAAAACCAACACTGTGTGTGCAGCAAAAAGCATTTATAGCATTCCAGGGTATGTCACATCATGAGGAAGACTAATCTGTTCCTGAAATGAATTTGACTTATTCATTAGTGAGATGAAAAAAGTTGATTACAGTGAACTATTTTCTTTTACATCAAATAAGGGATAATTTTACCCTAAAGATTTGGGTTTTTCCCCTTGAAGAAAAAGACATGTTTTAAAGAAGATTGTGATTTTTAAGGCAGCTGCAACTGGTCAATGACACTTGAATCCTATGGCTCTATTTTTCTTGGGTTTACTTCATCAGATCATTTTAAAACCACATATTCAAAGCAAACAAATAATTTCTTATTTGTGCAGGTTTCTCTGGTACAAGTCCAGCACTCTTTGGATACTTAAAGAAGCAATAAAGATGCATAAGAGTTTAACTAAAGAGGTCTTTTTAGTTGGAGTATTAATGAGTAATTCAGGCAGCAGGGTTTGGAGGGAAAAGTAGAGGATCACAGTTTATTATGAGGAAATGCATTAATCAGAAAGAAGGCAGCCCAACAGTCAACATTTACTTGTTCATTTATGTTTGCATGATATGTGAAAATACATAAGATTGCAAATAAAAATGTGAACAGCCTGTTCTTTTCCTTTCACAGCCAGGTTATTCAAATTTCCATTTTGTCTAAAGCTAATCCCAACTGTAACTGGAAGGAGCTCCAGATGCAGCAGCAGCTTTAGAAGGACATTGAGGTAGTTTACAGAATGAATTAATGAGAGTGAATAGTGTGTTCTACATTTGCAAGTCCTTTAATCAAAGGCTCTTGGAGCAATGAATAAACATTGCTGCAAGCAATGCAAGAAACAGTTGCTGCAAAAAATTCTCAGTGGTAAACCCTACTGACTTACACTGGGTGTAGTGACTGGGCACCCAGTGACCAAGTCACCTTAGAAAATGAGACTTCAACACCTGAATTTTCACCAATTTTTAAGTATATAGATGCTTTCAATACCCCCCAATTTTCTTTATTGAAGAAGATACAAGTACAGAGAGCTCAGCTCTGTTCTCTCACCCAGCTGGGAGCTGTTGGCACCAGCAAAGCTCAATTCCATGATGTGCTGAATGTCTTCATAAAATAATCAGTAGGAAATGGAGAAAGTGGAGATACTGCAGCATCTGACAGGATTTATAGGGTCAGAATTAGGCCCAGAAATAGGACATAAAGTAATGTAATTTTAAGAGAGAATCAAGGCTATTCCATGCTTTTACCACAAAAATACCTTCCTGCAGTGACAGGTTATTAAAATCCAGAGTAGGACTTGGAGGAAAACAGCTAACCAATTAGCTTTTAAGGATAAGTGAAGTAACCAAACATAAAATTTGGGCTCTTTAGGCTTTTTCATGCAGAGAAACAACATTCCTTGGGCACTTGACCACATCACAAGCCAAAAAGATGGAAGCAAAAGTAACAGTTATTCTAAAGACATAATACTATTTGCAACAGTGTGGTAAAAAGGAAGTGAAAAAAAGGAGAAAAAAAGTCAGAATTACTTGCTTTGTTTTCTAACTTTAATTCCAAAGTAAATACATTACAAATCAGAGAAATTGCATTATTTTGGTGCAGAGAGGCTTGGACAAACCATTTTACTTTCTTTTGTTTTCTTACTTCTCAGATACTTCTGGAGGACTGGAAGAACTGTTTGAACAGTCATGAGGCTGGTACAGCTGAGGTCAGTTTTATGTGTTTATATCAAGGGAAGTTCAAAGATTTTCCTTTAAATGAAAATTCATCCATAAGCTCCAGTGGCAGTGCCCCCAGTGGATGCCAGGGAAGGGAGCCTGGAAAAGGTGAGGGGACTGCTGATATTTGGTAAAGGGAAAATGTTCTATATAGGTAAAGTCTTATAAAATAAGGGCTTGTTACCCTTGTAAAATCATGGCTCAGGCTTGCTACTTTGGCTAAGTAGAAGAGGACTGTGGGAAAGTGACTCAACTGAATTAGAGGTAGAAAAAGAAGTGCTATAAAGAAGTTATATAACCATGATGTGTTCAGATTGTGGGTATGGTTGGATTATGTTTGTGATGATTAAAACTGTGTAACTGATAAAGGCCTAACTGTTTAAAAAGGCCTGGTTTTGCAAGGAAGGGCTCTCCTTTGCACCTGCCTGGGGTCTCTGTCATTCTGGACCCTCACCCACAGGACAAAAGAGTGATGGAAAGGATTGGTATGCAAACATGGAGCAAGGCTGTTGCTCATAGGTGTGGGAGCGCTGATCAAACACAAACTGCTTACAGAGCTGTCAGGATGAGGTTCAAGAGCCACCAGCAGTGCAGGAGGGGCTGGTGGAGCACAGCAGGCAGGGCAGAGGCAGCAGATGCTTCACAACACAGGCTCTGCAGCAGTTTAGGTTGCTTTACTGGTGAACTCTCCAAATTCAAGCCTGGGTCTCTCTGGCATTTGGATCTCAGCAGCTTGGACTCTGTATATCTTTCAGGACAATAGCAAAGAGATGTACTTGGCACATTACACAGAGGATGGGAAGTTTTATGATCTTAGATCTGAGTGGTCATTTCATCCCAAATCATAAAGCAACAAACTTTGAAAACTCCCCTGAGGGTAGGTTTCTTCAAGCAACACATCACTGCAGGGAAGAAAAGGGGAACTGTGTCCTGAATGAAGCAGAATGACAATTCAAGGGGCTGTTTCTTGAGGCTGTACAGGATTTGGACTGGGCCACCACTTTTTGGGTAAAATTTCAACAGAGTATCAGAGTGTCTCAAGGACTGCAGTAAATTGTGGGAGCATTTGAGTTCTCAGCTGATTGAAACAGGCAGAGGGGGTCTGCAGTCTGAGTGATCTTCCAAGTGCCTGGGTTACTTAAAGTGAAATATAGTTAAGACTTCTTGGCAGTGTTTGGTGTTGGGCACTGATGCAGGGTACAACTTATAAGAACTGATGGTTTTATCATTTACAACAGTTCACTGGGATGCTATTTGGCTGATCCAGCAGATCTTGGCTCAGGACTTTGCTGTGTTACATCATATTTGTACCAGATCTGATTCCTTGGCATTCAGCTGTAGTTTGTGCCCTCTATCCAGTAAAGGATAGGAGGAGATTGGCAAGATGAAATGGTGATGAATCAGCTTCACTCTCTGGAAGCTTGGGAAGTTGCTGACCAGTGCCTCAAATGGGACAGTCTCTTCCAGAGGGTAACTGGTTGTCAGATGTCTTCCCATCTTTGCAGAGAAGGTTTGGGCTGTCATTTGTCCTGCAGGTTAGAGCAGAGGTGACCCAGGCACTGCTCAGGAAGAAATGTGGGGCCAGGACTTTGGCACTTCAGTGGGCCCTGATTTGTCTGGTTATGAGTCTGAATATCTGAATACCTCTGACAGAGGTGTTGGTGCATTTCTTTATGATCCCTTAGGGTGAGCATAAAATCATCTCAATCTGACTCTGTTTTTTTTGTCAGGTGAAAGAATCAAAATTAAATGCCTTAGTTAAGACCTCTCCTGGACTTGATTTATGCAGAGAAGAAAAGCAAAATTGATTGAATACAACAGGATTAATTTATTTGACTCATGTTAGAATCTAATCCAAGACCCTCAATTATCTTTCAATCAGTGTCAGTAAAAAATGGGAAAATACTGTGATTTCTTAAGCTAAGATGTTATTTGCCTGCATGTTCATTTAGACTTTAGTTTAAAAAACCCCAGGAATCTATGCTTAATATCTCTAAGTCAACTACACCATCATCTCTCTAAGGAAAGACAGTTTTACAGTTAAATCAGAATAATTGTTATAAAGTATCAACATTCCCCATCATTTTGTCTAGTGCTTGCTTTAATTCCCACTGGTGTAAAAGAAGGTGTTCTTGTTTGATAGTATTTGAATCAGATCCACAGTGAATCACTGTACCACAGCACAGTCTTTTCTTTTTGTGAAACTCTTTTATAATTCCCAGTTACTCTGTAATGCTGACACAGCTCCATCTATCCTGAATTCTGCTCAGATACACAAATCTTCTGTCAGGAATCTGTGTTTCCAGCACTTGGATATGATGCTCTCTCTGCTTTCCTGTGGCACCACATCCTTGTGATGTTTTCCCAGTAAAGGCAGTGCAGAGAGCAGATTAGCCAGGCTTTTTCTTGCTGCAAGGCAGAACTGAACAGTGAAGTACCATCCACGAGCTGCAGGGAGCACACAGGCTTTACCTTGAGGCTTACCTCACCCTTGGGGCTCTTCCCTACCAGTGCAGCTGGAGAGCTGTCACTAGTGCAGTGCTGGCTGCTGACATGGGAAAGACGATCATATTCTGTGCTGGGAGGTTTTTCATGGACAGGACAGGACTGCTGGGATAGGTTCCTTGAGCTTTTTTTGCAGCCTCAGCCTCATTATGTGGTTGAGACAATTGGAAGATGGCAACAGCTCACATCCTGCCAGCAGCAGTCAAAGATTTCTTTGTTACAGAGCATTTAAAAAACTTTCCAGCCAACAGCATATTGCTAAAGCTCACAGACAGCTGTTTTAACTAATTACTAAAAGCACACACACACCTGCTTCACACTATGCTTGTCTGCTCTCTATTAACAACACACAATACTTCATTATTAAGCTTCTAATAACCTTCTACTATCTTGCTAAGCATATTTTCCTGCAGTCTAAAAGTCTACCTTAGCCAAGCCTAAAACTCAAGCTATTGTTTCATGTCCTTGCTTGCTGTACTATTGTAACTTTTTCTACGTTCAGATTTTGCAGCTGCAGCTACTTCTAATTTCTCTCTCTGTTTCTAAGGCCTGCCTTCCCAGCTTTCTGAAAATCATCTTACCTTTACTATTTCCTACACCATACTGCATTTCTTTTTTTTTTTTCCTGCTGAGACCCACCCAAAGGCAATATCCACCCTTTATTCTTTCCCTTCTATGCTCTTGCCAGTAGATGGTGGTAGCAGTCGCTGTATTGCTGGCAGCGCCATATGGTGCTGACGTTTGAAAAAAGCAGTGTTTTCTGACAGCAGCAAGAATGGCTTCTCCTTGGGAATCTATATCCTGTCAAAGAATGTACCTTAGGCCCTGCTGAAGTGCTGCCACTTGCATTTAAGCTGAGCCTCTGCAGCAGCAGCAGCTCTGTGAAGGAGCTCACCTCGTCTGCAAGCCATCGCACCCCAGTGTGAGATCAGCAGAGGAGCTGCTGAAACAAAAGATACTTGTTCAATACATCTGATTATAGACGTTCCAAAAACAAGGCTTCAGGGTGCAGGGAAGAAGTGCAAACTCTTATGAGGAGTGACTCTGCCCGTGTGGGCTCAGCAGAGCAGGAGTTGGGATATGGATCTGGGCAGCTCCCAGGCTGTTCTTTGGCTGAGGAAAATGTACTTAAATCAAAGTTACAAGGCAGGAGCCTGCTGATCATCAAGCTGCCTATTAATAGATGGTACGTTTGGGAAGCCTAAAATGTCTCCCATAAATTAATAAGCTTGAAACTGGCTGAGACAGGGCCATTGTGTGATGTGCTAGAAAGGTTCTCAGCCAAGTCTTAATGGTAAATTCTCCTCAGTTTTAAGGAAACTAAAATATGTTTAGGTTTCCTATTATTAGAATACTACTTCTCTTACATTAAATAATTTATTAACCAATATCAGAAATGTAAAACATACAACTCTACAAAACAAAACAGCAATAAAATTTCTTTTACTAATACATAAACATAACAATTTTAATAAGTATATGACATAAAAATATCCAATAATTCATAATCCATTCATAAAAACATACAAAAGTTTAAAAAGCTAAAATAAAAATTAATAATACATAAATTAAATAATAAATAAAACATAATTAAATAATCTATATTATTTAATTTAAAAAATTAAAAGGAAAGGATCCCAAACGCACCGCCACCCTTTGACCAAAATCACGGAGCCACATTATTCCACTGGTGGTTATGGGGGTGGAAGAAGGCAGTAAAACATAGAGCCTGTGTGGGGTACCTGGTAATGAGGGATGGGCAGCCAACAAAGACATGCTGCAGGGATGGGGAGAGGGACAATAAGGATGTGACCAGCTAAGATGGACTTTTCTTCTAATAATACGCTCTTATTTTTCAGAAATATGTATTTAGCCCTTATCTGTGTTCCCTAGCCTGGTGTGATATTATTCTGATGTACACCAAAACAGCATACACATTCCATAAACACAGTAAAGGAATTGGGCCCTTGGAGACCTTCAGAGCTTAGCAGAAATGGCAGGAAAAAATTATCTGGCCACTTTAGAGGTGAAGGTTCAAATCGTCAATTGAGAGTTAGGTAGGAAGAAAGTTTTCCTAGACTTCACTTTCAGCATCTAAATGATCCATTTTCCTTTTCCTCCTGTAAGATAACCACAGCTCTATTCTCCAACTAATCAGGGAATTTTCAACAACAATATCTTCATGAAAACCTGCAAATGTAGTATCTGCGGTTTGCTGGTCTGATTTTCCAGCCTGCACAGCATTCAGCAGTTCTCTGGCATTCCTGAGATTACTGCCTCCTCGGCACTACATCAAGCTCCTTATTTAAGTTTCTGTAGTGTGAGTTTAAGGATCTGAGTTTTAGACACAAATTTTTGCTTTGAAAATTGTGTTCAGCAACTGTATAGACTTAAAAAAACCCTCATAAAAATATACAAGGGAGCTTTCCTCCTGAGTCTTAACCCTGGCAAATTTTTAATTTCTCTTTCCTCCCTCCCAGGGAAAAGATTCACCTAAGATGCAAAGCATATAAAACTGTCAGATCACATGCATGATATGTATAATTAATGATGTAGAACAAAGTGATAAACCCTACCCTGAAAATACAAAATCTTTCCTTTTTAAAGCTGCCTCCTGCTTTCACCCTTCCAATTCCTTTAGGACTGTGTAATGTTGAGATGAAATCAGCTACTGGGGGGCAGGAAAACAGTGCCAGTGTTGCCATTTTCATCTGAACAGGAACATTTTGGAGCCTGCAAAAATCTTGAGGAGTCCCTCATAGAAGGACTCTAGGGAGTTGTCATTTGAAATGTTTCTGTATTTCAGCAGTGCTGATATGATGTGGAAGGCCAGTGATGACAGAGACAATGCTACAACATGGGTGTCTGACCACAAGGCTCAAACTCCTGGAAGAAGCACCATCATCCCTTCTGTGAATTATGACTGGCAAAATTCTTCACCTTGGGAAAGAGCTGAAGTGAGTTACATAAAGCAGCTGCTGTTGGCATTGCTTCCATTCTTACATGACCTAATTGCATGGAAAAGGCTGGCTTATAATCATAAGGTAAAACTGGAAACAGTTGCTGAACAGTGTTTGATGTTGTTTGATATTAGCTGAACTTTTTGTTTAGTGTATCTGGTGGATAGTAGATGTGCAAAGTGGGATATGAGGGCCAAAGGGAACATTTCCTGCTATGTTGTGCAGGGACAGTGGAGAAGTCAAGGAAAGTTCACTCTACTCTTAAAATCTTAGTTTGTGACCTGTTCTTTCCAAATCCAGGCAGGTTTTACTGACCTGCGTATTTAATCTCAATATTTACTCTGTCATTAAAGCACTGATTTGTTTTTCCTTCTGTGCTGAAAATTACACTGTTCCATGAAAACTGCCATCACTTCTGGAGAAGACTGTGTCTAGTCTTCTAAATCTTTTTAAGTGGGCATTAATGGCATTATATGACATTAGAGTAAAATAAACAGGAATGCTTGAAACAAACACCTGCTTTCACAGACTGTTATTAGAGTTGGGATGTTGAGGGCCTGGATTTATTTGTTTGGCTCAGAAGATGTGTTTCACCTCTCCTTTCAGAGGCAAGTGTGCAACATAACTCTATTTCTGCCAGAATGTGTGCTATTAATTTAAGGAAACTAAAAGCAGAGTGAGAGCTGGAAAAAGAATTTTTTAAATGACTATAATTCAGGCATTTAAAATAATACTTCCAGGTGGCTTCTATAGCCTATTGCTTGTGTGTCTTTTCTTTGTTGAATGAGCTAATTTCTCCTCTGTTTGATACAGCAACTATTTCACTATATCTCTGTACATGAAAAAGTAGTTAAAAACACCTGCTGCAAGTTTATTTTTATTTAACTAACAAATTCATTTTTTGTTTTTTGCAGTGCACATAGCAGCTTGAGTAGACCTCATTTATCCTATTCAAAAATGTAGGTACTCTAATTACAACGTTGTCTTCCTCCTCAAGTAATTTTAAAATGATGGGATTTCAATTTGTGTAGTCTCTCCTCATATTGTACATATTTTTAATCTGAGGCTCAGCTGATTGCCATCTGTACCTCTTCACAGGCCTACAGGATGCTATTAGGAAACCAGGTCACAAGGACAGAGCTCAGCAGACAGATTTCAATTTCCTTGCCCTTAGAACCAGGGCTCCAGGTACCAGGGAGACCTATTCCTCCTTATTCTTTCAAGATTTTTAAGCCTTTTATACTTAGTATTTCATCTTTATTCCCGACACCAGTATAGCAGACAAGCAAAGTAACTGTAAACTCTTTTCATGCGGGGCTTGCCTTCCCTCTGTGATGTCTGTGGTTTATACCATGCCTCCATTTGGGTCTGTAATTGTACAATGTGCAAAACAACACTTTTTCCATTGAAATAAAATAAAATTCTTGGCTCAGTTCTTCAAATTTGTATTTTGTCCAACACTGAAATGATGTGGTGGTTTTTGTTTTTTTTGGTTCAGTGTATGAACTAACCTTGTGGTATTGAGGACAAAATATTAAGCAGAGCAGTAACGAAGGTTACTGTGAAGTTGCAATTCATGATTGGTACATATGGATTGGCATCAAATCCTGATGCCAACAACAAATGAAAAGTTAGTGCCTGGAAGCCTTTCTGGTGACTTTCTGAGCCAATAATTCCATGTACTGTGGGCATGCATGAGTTTCCTAATGTGTGAGGATGTGGCTTGCTTCCTTTTCTATATTTTTAGGTGAAAATGAAATTAGAGCTCTAACAAAGGACCAGGAGAATGTGGTTTTGAATATTAGAAAATACAGTCTCTGTAGAAAGTCCTTATGGGACTATTTATTTATGTATAGTTAAGGTTTGCAGCCACTATGTGTTATATGGTGATTGCCTGTAGGGAAAAAAATGTATTTATACATAATGAAATAGTGCAGAGTTCCTACAAACAGATATGCTGGAAATTAAACCAGGAGAAGAAAGTATTTCTTTACACTCTTCTCAGCAGTGTGCTGGGAATATACAGGGTTTCCTAAATGATATTTGGGCCTCTCCAAAAGGTACATTATTAGAAGTTTGATATAGAACTTCACTGGCTGTGCAAAAACCCAGGATGTGTCATTACAAATGCATCTTCAGGGAACTCTTAAAAAAAATAAAATATGTTGCATTACTTTCAACTTATTTTCAGTATAAATAGTAATATAGAAAGCATTGTTTTCTTTAATATCTTTAATTTTGGAGTTTGTCACCTCAGATCATTACTCAGACCTACTCAGTCAATGGCTTCCTTTCCTGGCTGTCCAACAAAGACACCTTTCCATCAGTGACTACACCTGGTGCCAGCAAAGAAGGTTTTGTGGTGTCAATATATCTCTACTTAGATATATTGACTTAGATATATCTCTACTTAGATATGAGTGGAGGTAAACTTTGCTTTTTCCCCGAGCTTAATTTCTGTCCTGCTTTTATTTGTTCATGTCAACACAGAATTCGAACAATCCCAAACACACCCACGAGTGCCTGTAGCTCTCCAGCTCCCTCTCAGAACACCAGCACAGAACATCAGGAGGACAAAATGAAATATTTTTTCTGTATCCTACTAGAATATAATGAAAATATGATTTCTCATCAAGATTATTTAGCCATATTTTATATTTGAGTATGCCCCTATATGTATGATCTCTTTCCTTTCTCTTTGTATGATGGAAAACACAGAATCATAAATTTTGTAAGCCTTTTTTACATTAGAATCACAGAAAAACTTAGGTTGGAAGGAACCTTAAAGATCATCTAGTTCCAAACCCCCTTCCAGGGAGAGGGAAGTGTCCTTTACATTATTAGGGCCAGCCAAAAATTACACACAACTACAGATAGGATTAAGATTTAATAATAAACCAAAGAATTTATCACAGCTCTATAAGCAGCTACAAAAAGCAGACACTAGACTTAGAAATTTGGGGAAATGTTTTCAGTTTCACTGTTGCTACATAGAATTAATCCTAACATTTTTCAACAGGCTATTCTGCTATTTGCTTTATCAGTGCCACATTCTGTATGTGTTTAAAGTTTTCCAAAATACCCTGAAGTTTAACATTTATATCTAGAATAAACTGAAGGGATTCCCCCTCCTACTTCCCAGCACAAGAAAAAGAAAGTAGAAAATAGGAATAAAAAAATCCAAACATTCAAACTGCACTAAGCTTTAAATCCAGCTTCCACAGGTGTATGATATCAGTCACCAGAAGCTATCAGAAGTTCTCACTTATGTGTGGAAGTAAGATAAGGAATTGTTCTGTTTCTCCTGTAATGCTTTAAGTTTGCAAAACTGGGAAGAAGGGTTTTTAATCCTGTGGCACTTGATTTCTATCAACAACTCTGGGTAACTATTTCCTTTCAGATTCTGACTGCATGAAGCTCTTGCTCTCACAAGCATACATGAAACCCAGCAGGTAGGATAATCCAGATTTAGTTAATATTCTGTAAAACTGATAACAGTGTGAATTCCATTCTTCCTTTGGAGTGCACAGTTGTGCTTTCAGATGTTCCTGATCAGGTGATTTGTTGGTACACAGAAGCTCTTACAGATACCCCCTGTTTGCTGGTGCACTGGGTGTGACTGGAATTTGTAGGAGCCTTTCCCACACAGAAAATCCCTGCCCACGGAAATTGGTTCTTCCTACAAGTGCCAACCCTGTATTTACATATGGATTTCATGACTCAGCTCAATGCAGACTTTCCTACCTCTTTTTTTTTCCTTTATTTTTCTTTTTTTCTTTTTTCCAGTTTTTAAAAATTTTATTTTTCCTGTGCCTTACAACAACAGGCTTTTTCCTGAGAAAATAACGGCCTGTTCCATGGATGTTTTTGCACAGCCATCACTGCTGGACTGGAGTAGATATGAAATTGTTCATAAGTTCAGTGAAAAGCTACTTTAGAATCAGTTGTGGTTCACAGATGCTGTAAACATCTATTTTGATCAGTTAAAAAACATGGCTGCTTTTGCTAAAAGCAGTGCCTGGGATGATTTTGTTTTGATTGTTCAGCACTGTTGGCGTTGAAAATAGGTGTGTCAGCATTTGAAAGATGGTCCTCAGGCACTCAGATTTCTTTAATAGCAAGCAAAATTCTCATTAACAGGCAATTTAAAAAAGCAATACTATTCATTTTTTGGGCTATTAAGCATATAGAGTGTTTATATTTCCAGCAAAGAATGAATTAATGGAAAATAAAGTTCTGTCATGCACTAGTGCCACAGCATTTCAACATAATGTATGTGAGGCTGGTTACAAGTCAGCCTTTCAACAGGATTATACATGATCAAAGCTTCTCAAGTGAGAACTATGTAGCTTAAATGATTGAATACAATTCTAATGTTTGTTTTCTCTCTTTCAAATCTAAGTTTTTTTTTCTTGTTAAACTAAAAAAAATCCTACACCTGTGGGTCTCTGTATCTCCCTAATTACAGGCAGATGTGTTCAGTGTCACATCCCTTCAGCACAGACAGCTCAGGTGTTTTGCCTCAGGTGCACATTGCTGGTAGGATTGCCTGTATCAGCCTGAAAATATCTGCCTGTTTTGATGTCTAAATAAGAGATCAGGGCCAGGTCATGGCAAGGCAAAGTGCTGTCCTTTGAAGGAAAGTCCCAGCAGGTGGGACAGTGTCCAGCCAGGAGGGATGAACTTGTTCACAGGAACCTGACTTGCCACCCTCACCTTCCACACACCCTGGCTTCTCAGGATGATCACTCACCCTGGGAGGCCTGGTGCCTGAAGTAGTTATCCATCACTATAAGCACATCTCAAACCATCAAACACCTCCCACATGGCTCTTTCAGATGTTAGGTTAGTGATTTTAAGTCAGTGAAGTGACTTCTGAATGTTTATGTGCATGGACATAGTGATAGAGTCTAACAAAATTCTGTGCTTTTGAAAAAAGCTACTACTGAGATAATACTGAAGCTCTTATTTATTGATTGTTCATCATTATCCAGAAAAGACCCATGAATTCAAGCACAGATGTTTGGTTTTGATATAAAGCTCATGAAAACCACAACTACACTCTCTGTTGTAGGACCTAGTGTAAATTTGCTATCTCTGTAGCAATGGTACACGATTGGAATTATTGTTCTGAACAAACCTTTGGGAATCAGAAAAACAGAAACTTCCAAAGACACTGAAAGGTTTGATCTGCAGCCTTGGAAGAAGCTTGGATTGATGTAAAAATACAATACACAGACAGTAAATAGAAAAATCATAAACTTATGTTTCTATAGTTGTAAGTGAGAATATGCCTTAAGTAAGTGAGAAACTGTGTTGATAAGATGGTGAAGGGTTTATAGTGTAGGGGTGTGGAGTAAGCTAAGGGTTTGGAAGTTATCATAGAAGTGTATTATAGTAAAATATATGTGTGTATGTGAGAGCAGCCCATTGGACAAAAGTATCTGCAATGCAGCAAAATTAAGTAAAGGTGATCGGTTAGAAAAGCAAAATAAGCTTTGTGGCATCTGTCTATTGGATTAGAAAGTTCTATATTGTCTTGTAACAAGGAACTTGTGACTGCTTTGAGATATGGCTGACTGCTTGCTCCCTTAAAATCTCAGGGCCTCTGAGACTGGTGTTTATCTGAGCAATAAATCCTTAGCCTGACGTGGTCCTGTTCCTTTATTAAAAGCAGAGATAATGACAAAAACCCAAATGGTTTCATGAGCCTCAGAACCTGGTCATTTCTATGACTTTCACAATCACATTGATCAGTTTTTTCAACAAAAGCCATTTTCTGCCCCTAAAGCAGAAATTGCAGTCCATTATCGCAGACTGGGATGTGCAGAGGTGCCTTCAGTCTGTACAGGTGCTGTGACAAGCTGTCCCTGCCTGGCACATGCCCTTGCAAGGGACCACTGTGTGGAGAAGGGTCACTGCCACACTGCCCCCCATGTGCAGAGCCTGGCCACAGAGAATTGATGTGGTGTCAGTGTCCTGCCTTTCCTCAATGTCACTGATCCTGCACACCTACCTTCGCACAGTCGGCAGATGTGGCCGAGGAAAGACACGGAGTCAAACTCTGCAGGAAGGCTGCTTGCAAGTGGTATTAATAGAAAAGCCACATACAGGAGCAATTTAAGTCACTTCACTTCCTTGAGGAGACAATACTGGGGCAGGGAAAGATTCAAAAGTAAAATACATGGTATTGTTAGAGATGTGGAAAAATAGTGTCTCGTTCGTTCCTTTCTTCGTCCTTCAATTTAATCTGCTGTTTTGATGGAGGCAAGGACAAAGTATTTTGTCCACAATATCCATTGATTGATTTGTCTGCCTTTTTAAAAAATTAAATCTCCTCCAAAGAAAAGTTTTTGTTAGTGGCCCCCAAGGCTTCCTAAGAAGAAATTTATGCCATATCCAAAATTAGAGAAGAAAAGGACTATTCTTGTTTAAGCCTTGTTATCAATTATCTTATCTCAAAAATCTATCACTACCAGAGTGCTTTATCTGCCTTTTAAACTTAGGCAGTAAGGAGACAAATTCTCCAAATTAACACTTCAAAGGAGTTAGTTTATGTCAAACGACACACAATTTGCACAGCACTTAACCCATGCATTTTCCTGACTTCTAGAGCTCTTTCCTTGGAAGTCATTATGGAAAGTGTTGAAGTAGCAACTTCGGACATTGATATGTTGCAAAATACCTCCACAGCACACAGAAAGTCTGAGAAGCTTCCAGCTGCTTGGTATGTATGTTAGAAAGGGTAGACTTTGTCGTGTTCTCCTGTTTTTGCAGTGAGAATGCCCTCGAGGCAATTTAGAACATCTGCTGTGAACTCATGAAACCCTCCCCTCTGCAGCCAACTTGCCACTCGGTTTAACGGAGCCAAGATGCCAGGCACAGCTTGGACAGCCACCAGTGTGAAAATCAGCGAGTCAATAAACTTGCAGGATAAGAAAAATGAGAAAATCAAACAGAGAAATTAATGCCACAATTAAAAAAAACCACAAAAAACCAAACAAACCAAAACCCCATATATAATTTTGTGCTGCTCTTGTTGCTGCAGCACTGCAGAATTTATAGCTAATCAAGCCATAAACCCCAAGGTAACATTAATCAGCTTGCCAGCCCTTGCAATGTACAATTACTTTTAAAGAACTGCATTTAAAATAGTCCTCATTTCTTTTTCTGAAAAGCCCCAAGATCCTGATCATCCTGTTCAGCAAATGTCTGTATAAAACAGTTTTGCTAGCTCACCGTTGAGCCGCCCAATTTCTTGTACAGTAACAATGAGGCTGGAGATGAGTGCTGATATTACTTCTGTTCTTTTTATTTCCCTTAAAAAATGTGTTGTTGGTGAACTGATAAAACTCTTGTTTGGTTCATTCCTACTTAAAATTAGTAACAGCTCTAGGTTAATGGTAGTTTAGAAATTAGTAATGTTGAACAGCATCCCAGTTCTGTTCTTTAAATTACCAGTTCTTTTGTTCTCTCTGTTCTGGCTCCACAGCTTGAAGGAAGATCTGTGAGAAATCCAGTCAGACCAGTGAGTTTTGTTGTGCTAATGACCTTCCTCTGAAGCAAACAGCAGAAGAATATATTCTAGGTTATGGTCATGATTAAACCACCCTGGGAATTTGGTTCTGCTGCTGCTATTAGCAAATCACACTGGAACTGGTTAATCACCTTAATTTAATTAGAAACTGCTTTTGGCTTTACACAAATTTGGAAAAAAAAAAAGAAAAAAAAACCCCAAACACTCAGAATCCATAAACTAACCACACATTTGGTTTTTTTTTTTTTGGTTTTTATCCTTTACTGTATGACCAGGATGGATACTGAACTCAGAAGGAAAAGGATTTTTTAAAGGGGTATCCTCTCCTAGCAGCTTTGTCATGCATGCAGGATGCCCATGGTTTCTGGAGACATATCTCTATTTTAACTTAGGCCACTTTCTCCTCTAAACAAAACATTATCTTCCATCACTCAACACAGAGTACTGATATCCTGCCTCCTGTTTTCCAGGCTCTCCTTTGATTGCTTGTTTGGGTGTCCTTGTGCCACAGCACATTTTACTTTTCCTCTGGTCAGACTGGTCAGCAGCGTTCTTGGGCAGAAAAATAATGAGGAGGGAAAACTCTTGGTACTTTCTTAGGTATAAGACATTCACTAGCAAGGAAATTTGAAGAGCATTGAGCTGTGTTTACCAGCATTTCCTTCCAGTGTCTCCTAGAGCTGCTTTTCAGTGTTTCCTTCCATAAGCTAGTCTTCAGCATACCTTGATTTTTATATGGCTTCATATTTCCCAGAACTTATCAGATGGCAAGAAAGGATGTTGCAAATGTCACACTGCAAGCACTGTACCAAATGGAAAAAAGAAGCATTGGAAAGCTGTTTCCTTATGGATGTTTCACTTGAGACTTGGTCACAATTATTTTAGGAGGGAAAACATCACACACTAAATACATTTAATTATTTGAATATTTTCCTGCTTTGGACAGATTGTGATAATCTTACATAAACACTGGCACTGAATATTAGGGAAATCTAAGTTTTGACCCACATCTGATTAATCTGCAGCACTCACAACTGAGCTTCCAGTGGAAGATTTCCCCATGTCAAGTTTCTAAACAGGGTAAATAAAGCCATCTGTTGTGGAAGCAGGATTTTTAAATTATATGCCCTGTTAACCACTGTTTTGCACACTGAACTATTCATGTCTAAAGAAACAACCTTGTGCCTTTATAAAAGGGGTTCTGCTCTCCTGATTTACACATTTCTGGGTCAGATATCAGATGTCTAAATTAACCTTTAGTCTTACCTTCAGTTCTATCAGACAGGTTTCAATCTTTTCCCTTTCCCTTATGTTCCTTTCTGCTTCCTACTTTCTCTTGAGACTTGGTCACAATTATCTTGAGCTCTACTACAAATATAAATGCAATAAATGTTTCAAAAAAGTAGGTAATGAAACTAATATTTCTAAATATAAATATGTTATACAGATCTGGTAAAGCAATTAAAATATATCTTATGAAAAAAATGTCATCAGCCTCTAGCCTAATGAGAACCTCATCTCTGCAGAGATGAGCAAAGATTATTTAATGTAAATAAGAGGGATTTCCATGGTAAGAATACACATGGTTTCCCCCAGATCTTTCAATAAGTGTTTAAGAGAAACAATTTTCCTCATAGATAAGTGCATTTCAAGACTCCACTTGTTTAGATAAATTGTTGTTGAATCACCAAGAGGTTAAATTGCTATTTCCAGGACTATTCTGCTCTCTGCACTCCCTTTAGTCACAGAAAGAAGCAGCTCTTGTTGGAAAAGAGGGGAGTGAACAGAAATTTCTGCTGCAAATTAGCACATGGAAGGAACACTGTGTGCTGTTTCACTTAATCACTTCGGGGGCCCATATGGGTTACTTTAATAGGGCTTAATATTTGTCCTCTTTTTATTCTTCTAATAACAGATCCACCAGGCTAGACACTGGCATCTCCTTAAAGAAATTGGGGCACCATCTGGATTCATGCCAGCTAACATTCTGCTCAGTTGGCTCTAAGCCTTAGGAAAGTTCAAATATTTATATATATATATATATATATAGTTTAAGTTTTAAATTCTTCTGTGTGGTTTATTATATATTTATTTATTTCTGTGGCAGTGTCTTGCCCTGTTAGTCTACTGCAAGGCTTTAGGGCCCTTGGTGATTTTGGGATTATGAACTCTGCCAGTCACATGGTTTCCAAATATGAGGTTAAATGCTTGGGTAACACTTAAATGAAAATATGCATACATTTAAATGATACATGTAATTTGCTGATGTAGAAGGCAGCACTGGAGCTCACATTTCAAATTCAAATTTTCAGCAGTTTGCCATGACTGAAGCATTTGCTTTGATGACTTTAAAATATCAAGCATCTATAGAGAGGAAAAAGACATATAGATCATCTTGTCTGTGTTTTAGTAAAGCACAAGCTTCCATGTTTAGCCTGATACCTCTGTGTTAGAAATATCAAACACCCTAACTGAGGTTGGACAGCCCAATTTCAGTTGTTTTTAATGGTCACTATTGTCCTAACACACCTCTCCCAGCACTGCTTTGAAGATAAAGCTTTGATACTTCACAGTTAATTTGAGCTTGTTTGACTGGTCAGTTACCTTTGTTGTTAAAATTTTGTGCTTGCTCTCTACAGTTGCTTTATTTAAACCTTCACTTTATGTTGTATCTATTAATGAAAATACAACTTTATGTGGAAAATTAGAAACTGGAAAAGCTGCAAGAAATAATGAAGAAATGGTCTGGAAGAGAACTGAGGTGAGAATTAGAAATTTCTGAATTGTAGAAATGGCAAGAGCCAAACCATCACTTTTCTTCTGAACCAAATAAGTTCAAACATAAAACATTTCTATTTTTTATTTAACCAGGTGAATTCAAAAGGCACAAATTGGTATCTTTAGAGTGGATTGGTTTATATTGTAGGTACCCTCACTGACTTCTATTTTAACTTGAAGATCATTTCAGGATGAAATACACAGAGTTCTCTACAGGCTAATCTTTCAAATTGATAATTTCAGAGAAGGCAGATTAAAAAAAATCAGTATCCTGATAGAAAGTACAACCAAATATTCTCATTCAATTAGCTATAAAGAAGTGGTTAAATGCAAACAGAAAAATGGCTAAATTAATTGCCATGTTAATGTATTTATTCCTTCTCATATTCTTTCTCTCTGTAACTTTACTTTTGTTTTTAGCTAAAGGCTTAATCCATCTACTTTTAAAATAGTAAATTACCCCCAGGAACAAATGAGATCCTGAGAGAAGTATTTAAAAAGAAGAGAAACAAGGATATTTATCTTTCTTGCCATTTGGCAACCAACTCAAATATCTAAGTTAGAAGAATGTTTCCCCTCAGGTTATCATATGACTGATAGAGAGAGGACAGGCCACAATGCTAAACTAAGTTCTTGCTATGAAGAATCTTTTGAAGGTCTTACATCTTTTCCTCAAGACAGCATAAGTAATGTACAGATGTAAAGAATTTAAATTTAGGTGACAATAGCAGCTCTGAACAAATAAATATCAGCTGATAACAAAAAGGACAGCAATTTGACATATGGACATTTAATTCAGAACTACATAGTATTTATTATGCTGTGTCTTTACAAATAAATTAGTCCTGAGTAGATCTGATTGAACCCAACCATTTCTAGACACTTGATACTATTAAAAAAAAATCTTCTGAAAATCTAGATAGTGAACATTTGATAACTGATTACCGTGGCCTTAATTTTGTCTTTTTTTCCTTCACATGATTTTTCTACCAGGTTATATTCATAAATAATTTACCATGTCTGTGAGGGACTGAAGGCATCTCAAAAAAATATCTTTTCCATAGAGCTGAGATGCTCTAGACTTAGTTACATTTTGTATTTGTTTTTCCTTTTTGCCTCCTCTCTGTTTCTAAGCCACTACTAGGTTTAGACTATTTTTGAGGAAATATTAGCTCTTGTCCTCTGGGTTGTTTTCAGGTAGCATAGTTTACTGTAGCTCTGGAAACTGTCCAATGACCATCTAGAATTCAGATTTCTCTTCTTTCCTCTAATAAAATGTACAATAAAATAATGTACTTCTTCATAGAGTGTCAGAATGGCAGCTCTGTACTGGCTGTTAAACTGAAAGATTTTGTTTGCAGATACAGCCCTCAGGACTTACACCTTGTCTCTGTGTGTGTGTGTATATACATAAAATCTAAAGTATATATGAAATATATATATATATATATATATATATATATATATATACATATATACACTATATGTATACACACACACACCTTGTATGTGTGTATATATATACTTAAAATCTAAAGTATATGTGAAATATATATATATACTGTATATATATTTAAAGTATTTACTTTTTCCTCATTTCAAGTTTTCTCCTATTTATGTTGTGACAGGTTGCAGCCCTCCTCTGAACTTCTGCTTTGGGGCAAATATGTTGCAAAACCACTGCAGTGACTCAGAAAATTAAATTAATACATAATTTATTAGGCTTTACAAGGATGGACTCACAGGAAATCAGATTTACTCCCCCTTGAACCAGTTGTCTAAATTCTAGGAATACAGTTATAATGCAAAATAGAATATTTGGAACTTAGTAGGTTTAAGTGCTGATTTTTCCCTACAGGACAGTAATCAACTTTTTGGTGTTTCTTTATATACTCCTGAGCACAGTGGTCAAGATCTAAAGCTCCTATGTGAACCTGCAGTTTTCAGGTGAATGTTTAACAGTTTTCAGCACAGATAATACTGTAGTCCTTGGAAATTGTGTAAAACAGCACACTGGCCTAAGCAGATATTTTCTACAGAGGGGACAGCTGTGAGAGGGTTTCAACCTCTCCCTGTGGGAAATAGTAAAGGTAAGAAGACTTTCAGAAAGCTGGGAAGGCAGGCCTTAGAAACAGAAAGAACAGAAAACTTAAAACTAGCTACAGCTGCTAAGACTGAAAGTAGAAAAGTTACAATAGTACAGCAAGCGTCATAGGAAGGAGACCAGGACACCAGATGGTTCATCACAGGTCCAGTTTATTGAAGAAAACATCAAACACTTATACAGCAAATAATAAGCTTATGAATATTCTGTAAGCCAAGCAATCTATTGGTTAAACTATACCATTAACTCATCCACATTCCTTTGGGCCTACGTTCTCTACTTCTCACACCTCGCTGTCCATTTCTTTATCATCCTCCGCTAGGCCCAAGGACACGTTATCTTTGCAGGTGCAAGATTTGGAATTAACCACTGTCTTGTACTTTTCCATTCTTTAGCCTGCTACTTTCTCAACAGACACCCTGCCTGCAAAAAGGCCTCTGCCCTAGTTAGGACATCTTTACCAAATCAATTCGGGTGTGTCCTCTCTCCTCAAGCCACTCTTTGACGAAACTCTCCACAAGCAAGGACATAAAACAATAGCTTGAGTTTTAGGCTTGGCCAAGATAGAGCTTAAGACTGCAGGAAAATATGCTTAGCAAGATAGTAGAAGGCTATAAGCTTAATAATGAAGTATTGTGTATCGTTAATAAAGAGCAGACAAGCATTGTGTGAAGCAGGTGTACGTGTGCTTTTAGTGATTGGCTAGAACAACTGTCTGTGAGCTTTAGCAATGTGCTGTTGGCTAGAAAGTTTTTTAAATGCTCTATAACAAAAAAATCTTTGGCTGCTGCTGTCAAGACATGAGCTTTGCCATCTTCCAATTGTCTCAGCCATATAATGAGGCTGATGCTGCAATAAATCTCATAGAACATCATGGCAGTCCCATCCTGTTTGTGAAAAACCACCAACACATCTCCCTTCTTCTCCTGTTTTCTTGTCATGGTGATGAGAACTTCCAACATCTTTGGAAAGCTCTGCCACTTCTCTCTTCCAGCCAGTTACTCCTGCTAGGAGGAACAGGAATAAAAGTGGTATACAACACAATGGGCAGGTGAATGGGTGCACCTCTCTGCTAGGATCCACTCCCATCTTCTTGGGCATCAAGAATTACATCCTCCACTTCCATGTGGCCTCTTTGTCCTTCTGCTAGGCTGTGCCCATTTTGAAGGAATAATTTGATCTAATGCATTTTCCATCATCAATAGCAGTTTTTTTTTATGGCAGCAGTGAATCCTTTCTGAGGACATCTGCAGAAAAATGCAACGCTGAGAGATAGAGGGAAAAAATTTAGAGCTCAATTGCTATTTTTGCTTAGTGTAGAAATGGAAAAATATTGGAAGAATTAGTGGAAGTATTAATGAAACCCATGTCCCATTAAACTTTTGACCAGACAGGGGTTACTCTCATGTGCCAAGCTGCTGGACATTCACACCAGCATCATCCCAGGAAACATTTCCTTCAGATTTGTGGAGACGTGTGATTTTCAGTTGAACTATAGGCTTTTTTCTTTGAATTTCTTACCATTTTAGAACCTGCACAAGAACAAGGCCTGTCTGTCACTTCACAAACTGTGTCAGCTTACTTTAAGGCTTCCTGTCTCTCACCCTTCAGGCAAGACTTGGCTTTGCATAATTTACATATTTTTATAATTCAGAAACTTTCTGGATGATTTTTCACTGTGACTTCAGCTCTTTTGTTGTAAGGGTAACTTTTTACTATGTGACAGAAACAGAAACAAGATCCCATCACAATAAATAGTTACCATGAACTCCTCTTGGAATATGCATTCAAGGATACCAGTCACTGTAAAAAGTAACAAATACTAATGGCCTTAAGAGTGAGAATACAGACAGGGCAGAGATGAAGAATTAGAAATAAAAAGTTCTACCATACCCTATTTCTTATTAGAAATATTTCTGTTCCTCTTAGGTATATTTAAAGGACTCCAAGCTCAAACATAGAAAAAAATCAGAATTTAACATTAGTTAAAAAGCTAAAAGAAGGAGAATGTGTTGATTTAAAGAATACCTGGTGACATAACTTCTGCTGTTCATTTATCATATCTTCATGTGCTCTTACTTTACATGATTTTAAATGTAATGCTTATTAGAACTGCAAGTATATCATATATGAAACAAATACATATGTTCCTGTTCCATGTGCAAATTCTTTGATTTGTGGTTACATGTAATAGATCAATATGTACATTGTTCCTGTCCTCCCACTAGATGGATCTGATCTGTTCTGTTCTTTCTCCCATATGTATTCACATCTGCCACAGTGGGAGGTAACCGGTTTAGAAATGGAGAACAGAAACTTGGACTAAATTCTGATCTCATTTACATCACTCAGTAACAGAGTTACCAGCCCTCCACACAGGAAATCCTTTATAATTGCTGCTTGTACCACGCCCTCGCCCTCCCAAATTAGGGTTTATTTTATATGGATAACTCACATTATAATGTAGTTTCTATGTGTAAGTACAGAGACAGAGGTCAAATCTGTAGCATTATGAGATGCATGGAAATAACTGAAATATAATAATTGAAATATTGTTATTTTTAAAATATTGCCTTATGTGTCTCCTGTTGAATATAAACAACCTCATCTTCAAAGTTTCCTTTGAAATCATAACCTTTTCTGCTTTAATCCCCTTGTGTCACATAACTTCTCCAATACTGACCAATGTTAAGGATAGCTTTGCCACTGTACCCAAGTGCATTATAAATACCATCAGTGTTAGTATCATTACCTTTTTTTGCTTTCAGTGAGTAGAGATCTTCACTCAACCATCCATGAAAATTTTGTCAAATTTCAGAATTACTACAGTTAATTAAGAATCCTTTTAAATCCTGAGGACCCTGAAAATGGTAGAAAATAGACTACACAGACAGAGGGGTATTGATTTCTTTGGCCCCCATTGGATAGTTTTAACAGTGTGCTCTATCTCAGCCTTAAATTGGAGTAGAATAGTCATATAAAAGGAAAAATTCCTTCAACAGAAAATGCACAAAAGCATAAACAAATGATTATGTCTGTAGATTCTTTATTATTAAAATCGAGGGAAGGAAGAAGTACTCAATGTGTCAGTCACCTTGTAGAGAACCTGGATTTTGACAGCAGCAGAGAGTGAAAGCCAGAAATAGAGAGCATACCAAAAAAGATTAATTCTCAGTGGAAAGATGATTTTCTCCTAAGAAGAGCCTTTATACTTGCTGTGAAGTTAAAGAAGAGCACATAACAAAAAAAGATACCTGATAGCAACCACAACTTGGCTCCTCATAAAACTGCTAACTAAGCAGACAGAGTATTTGCAGCTCAGAATTGTGCAACTTTCCATAAAAATTTCACTCTGTGGGAAACTACGTGCATTGAAATTCATAGAAGTGCTTACTCACTGCAAAAATGTTCAATGTCCAAATTAGATGCCCTTCATGAGGCAGTAAAATATTAGAAATTCAGTATTTTTTACATGCCCACTTTCAAACTGACTTTACAGTACACTTGTACTAATTACCCAACATTGCTGGGCCTCTAACATTAAAAATTAATAGTATGCAAATAGTGATGGCTTTTTGTAAGTGCATGTGCTCAGTCACAACTGGTTACTGAAGGACATATTTTTATTGATATTTCTTCCCTCGTAGAAGCTGTATCTTTTGGTGGATGTCAGAGACATATTTTCCACATCTGTGTGGAGAATTTGGGTCTGTGGTGAATTCTGGATGCTTTATAAGGCTTCTGGTGCTCTCAGGAATCACATGGTTTCTGTGAAGGACAGAAAGGCACATGGAAAGAGGTGACTTTCCTTGATATCACCCCAATCTAGAACCGTTTCTGAAATCCTAACACCTGGCATGCTTCCCAAGGAAAACATTTAGGTGAGCCCTAATTGTACATCCAGCATCATGGGGACACCCCAAATAGAGGCTAAGGTCCACCTGGCCCCTCCAGAAGGTTCTCCCAACACCTGGCCTGAGTATACCTAATTAGCAATGATCAGCTTCAGGTGTGGCTGCAGCCCCACAGCTGATCCCAATTAACTCTGCTTCATATAACTGGAGAATTCAGGAGCACGCCTTTCTTCCCTGAAGGAAGACCAGCAGCTCCACTTTGAAGAACAGGTACGTGCTCATGTTGTTGTTGCTTTTAATTTTTGGTGGTGCCCTGTTGTTATCAAAAATGTTGGAATAAATCAAATTGTCATTAGTATTAGAAGGCAGGAGTTGCTTTGTTCATAGCACTTGGTGTGTGTGGGATTGCTCCCCAAATATACAGGCTCACTTGGAAAGCTTCTCAATATTTGTGTGTTTTTAGCAAACAAAGAAATTAATGGCCCTTGGTTATAAATTGCATAATTCTGTTCATTAATTAGTATTCTTTTATTGATTTATCTATTCTCATGCTAATTAGCCCACGTTTGCAGTCTTTTTATTATCTTTTTCTCAGAGTTTTCCAGTGAAATTGCTGCGTTGTCTTTGTTAGGTTCTTCTTTATCTCAGGTTTCTGCAACACGTCCTTGTTGTCCATAAATTCTGCCTTCTTTGTGTCCACTTCTCGGCAATCCATCTCTCCCTCAGCTTTTGTGCTTTGATACATACCAAGGCCGGTGTAGCAAAACTTCGTAATGTTCCCAAACCGTATTGTAACAAGAGCGACTTGTCGAAAAACCTTTAGAAAAATTTGGAGAAAAATTGCAATACTTCTGAAGAGGTAACGATGTTAATTAGACAAGTTAATGAAACATAATTAGTTGGAGAAGTTCAGCGTTGGCTGCCGCGGCCGGCCCCGGTGGCTGCGCCGATCGGGGTTGCCAGGCAACCGGCGGGCCCGACCGAGCCGGGCCTGGGCCGGAGAGAACTTAAAAACCAAAAATAAAAACCCAAACACCACGAAAACCCCAGAAAAAAGCCATCAAAGCACATGTTTGATGAGTGCCCCGAGGGCTGCTGTGCTGCTGTGGTGGCCGTGCCCACCCGCCTGAGGGCTCGGGGCAGTGCGGGCTGATTTCAGGACTTGCCTTTGAGGCCTTCATGTGATAATGCTTCAAAATATTTGGCTTTTTAAAGTTTTGGTTTTGGCTGCTGGATAGAAAGCTTCGGGTGTGAGACTTTGATGGAATCGTTGCATAGAAATAAATGAAGTTTTAATTATGGGTCCTCACAGATGAGTTCAGAACACTTGGGTTGTTTGCCCCCTCAAGGCTTCACTCCTCCCCTGAGGAAAAAGTTTTCATGGTTCCTGTGATCTCTAGTGCCTGAGTGTCTTATTTCACATATTTATTTGTGTGTTCATGACTAAGAAAAGTTAGAGCTGACACTTTGCTTTTTCCTGTGGGAAACTGCTGTGGAATGACAGAACAATGCTATAAAACAGTGCTATTATGTATTTATTTTGTCAAGTTATGAGTAATTATAAGTGAAGAGCTCCCTACAGGGCTGGTTTGGGTGTTTTGGGGCAGTGGTGTGGCAGTGCATTCCCAAGGGTGGCACAGTGCTCTGCTGGGGCTGCTCCACCTGTGTTTCTGCTGAATCCCTCACACAAGCCTTTCTATGACTGTTCGAGAACTGACTTGATGGCATCAAGAGTGAAAGGAATAAACTTGGTTCACAAGGGGAAAAATAAAGCAAGATATTTAATGCATATAAATATCTCAAAGGCAAGTGTCTAGAGGATGGTGCCAGGCTCCTTTCAGTGGTGGCCAGTGGTGAGACAAGGAGCAATTGCCATAAACTAAACCATGAGAAGTTGTACATCAACATGAGGAAGAGCTTCTTGACATTGAATGTGGCAGAGCCCTGCTGGAGACATTCCAAACTACTTGTGTCACTTGCTCCAGAAGGTTCTTCTGGCCCCTCCAGAAGGTTCTCCCAACACCTGGCCTGATTGCACCTAATTAGCAATGATCAGCTTCAAGTGTGGCTGCAGCCCCACACCTGATCCCAATTAACTCTGCTTAATATTACTGGAGAATGGCAGAATTTGCAGGGGGGATTAGGCTGGGTTATGTCCAGAGGTCCCTCTCAGCACTAGTGATGCTGTGAAGTGATTCAGTCACTTGCTGTGTGCAGGTTGGAGCACACAGGTTTCTGAGCAAAAGATGGCAAACCCTCCAAAACCACCTTGTTTTCTCTCTTACTGTTTGAGCACACTGTTATGTGATGTGGAATGTCTAGCTAGTGTCACCTGTGAATATCTGGCTATGTCCTCTCTCAGCCTACTGTGCACCCTCCTCCAGTCTGGTCACTGGTGAGGCAGAGTGACAAAGAAAAGGGCTCAGTGCTGCTCAGTGAAAGTGACAACATCACTGTGTTACCAGAACTGTATTGGTCAAAAATCTAACCTGCAGCACAGTATGAGCTGCTGTGAAGGAAACTTACTGTGCTCTAGGCAGGCTCAGCTGTTTTGGTTCTGGAAATGTCTGCAGGTGGTGGGGTGATGGATCCTCTATGAGCAGGTCTATCCATTCTCATTGTGAAATTCCAGTTGTTGTGGTTCTTTTTTTTTGTTGATTTTTTTCATGCAATGGGAGTTTCCATTGTTGCAGGCAGTATTTGTTGCTTATCCCCTCACTGAGTACTTTGGGGAGGAGTAGAAGCCATGTCTTCTCCACAGCTGTGCTATGAAAGCAGCAGCAACACCCACCTCTCACAAGCTTCCTGTTCTCCAGGGCGAATAAAACTTGTTTTTTCAGTCCCTTGCTACGCTTCATGAACTAAACCCCCAGCTTCATTGGAAATTTCAAAGTGCTCTCTTATTTTTGCCTCCCTGAGGGCTAATTGTAGGTACTTTTTGTGTGTGGAACTCGAAACTAGGCAGAGTGTTTCAGGTATGGCCTCCAGTACCAGGGAGTCACTCAGCTTTAACCTTGCTGTGACCTTGCCCATCCACACACTACTGACCCACGTTAAAATCCTTGCCCAGATACGACCCTTCAGGAGCTTTTTGTGCAGAACCTGCTACACAGTTATCTCCAGCCTGGGCATTTCCTAGGGGATAATCTGTCCACACTGCAGGACTCTGCCATTCTCTGCTTGTTTTAACAAGTCCTGACTTTCTGCTGCTTTAAAGCAATAAAGTAGAGCAGTAGTGCAGAACAAGAGACTCTGATGCTGATATTGGATGTTAGAACTTCCCTGCTCTCCTGTAACAGATGCAGACAGAATATTGAGCCAGCTTTAAAGTTTTGTTCCCCTTAAAACCAGGGGGGACGTGTCCCTTTCTCAAGTGTCTTTCAGATTACTTTGCAAACTGCAATGAGCTACAATGCAAAGCCTGAACTATCTGGTTGTATCAATTTGGGATAATGTGCTGGTTGCTATTATCTGCTGTGGTGAGTGGAACAGAAGGTGCATCAGCCTGGCATAGATAATGATTCCCTCATATCACTTTTTCTGAGGTACTTGGACTATCCAGGCTAGTTTCAAAAGACTGTAAAATCTTACAGTTTGCAGGTTTGCATTCTGAATTTTTATCTATTTCCACAGTCTGCCAGCTATATTGAAGTGATACTGTATTATGTATGGGGAAATAGAAAGCTATCATCTCAAAATAGACCATAATATTGCACCTTATTAAAAAATACAAGTGGGTTTTCTGCCAGCAACCATGACTTATGATAATGACTGTTATCAATATGCAATTACTTCTGTTACCCTGGAACATATTGACATTCATTTATTTAAAGATAATGTAACACATTTGTATTCATTGAGGTAATCATTGGATATGATTAAATGTGAATGCCCATCTTATACCGAACAGTAAAATGAAAAAAATGTCATTGGACCTTCTGCACTACTTAAAATAGGCTGTAATAAATTCTGAAAATTGCGTTTGAGCTTCTTTGAAACACAGTGACAAACAACCATAAAGAAGCAAAAGCAAAACTTGGGTGATTGCCAATTTAAACATTCAGTCTTTCTAATGATATAGGATAAACCTGACAATAAGAAAAAGACCTTTCAAATAAAACTGTAATCCGTGTTTGTGGAATGGACTACAGAGTTTGTGATATGTGGGACAAAAGTCCATTTAAATCTTGACTCTTTGTGGAGGCAGGAATCTGTTTGCCTGGGTTGTTTAGATTAGTTTTGAAGATGCAGAGGTTAGATGTGGCAACAGGCAGGCATCTGAATCTGCTGTTTAGCTTTTGAATCATTATTTTATCTCCCAAATGCTTCAGAGTTTTCAGGCTTTTAACAAAAATGCATCTATCTGTAGTGCATTTGCTACATAACAGTAGTTCTCTGGTGATAGGTTGTTATGATAATAAACAATTTGACATCCACTTCTTCAAGGACACCAGCCAGAGCAGTTTCAATATTCTGAGTTTTCAAATACTTCTGTTGGTAAGGAGGGAGAGAGTGAACCTCACAATGTTTGGTTGTTCAGTTATATAGTATAAAATACTGCATCAATTTCTACAACTAGAAATGTCTGCTGCTTGTCTAGAATATCTTAGTTTTAATGAACTCTGAGAAACAAACCCCAAACTAACAACAAAAAATATCCTTGAAATCCCACAAAAGCCTCCAGTCCCAAAACATTCTGTGGTGGTGGTTTCCTGCTTGAAAGTTAGAGATATCCCAGTCAACTGTTGTATGGTTCATGGAATCATAGAATGGTTTGGTTTGGAAAGGACATTAATGCTTATTTAGACCAGTTTGAATCCCCCTGCCATGGGCAGGGGCGCATTCCACTAGTCCAGGTTGCTCCACGCCCTGTCCAGCCTGGCCTGGAACATTTCCAGGGATTGGGCAGCCACAGATTCTCTGTTCCTGTGCCAGTGCCTCACCACTCTCATTGTTTGTGTTAACAAAAAGGCCTTACATAAAACCATCTGAAATTGATACAATCGAGTCTGAAATTATTTCCCTTTGTCCTGGCACTACAGACCCTGGTGAAATGCCCCTCTACCTTTTTCTTATAAGCCTAACTTCCCCCCCACCTCTTTTATTGAAAGGCTGCATTAAGGTCTCTGAGGTGTCATCTCTTCTCCAGATTGAGCATTCCCCAAGCAATGTTCCTCTCTGATACAAGATCAGCCCTCTGTTTTCTCTCTGCTCTGCAGCTGCTCTCAAAGGTCTGTCTTTTATGGGGCCTCCAGAGCTGGGGCATCTCATGAGAGTGGAGTAGAGCAGAATCATCATCTTGACCTGCTGGCCACTCTTTTTATTCAGCCCAGGTTAAGACTGGCTTTCTGGGCTGCAAGTGTGCATTGCTGCCCCATTCCAATGGTTTTCTTTTGTCCACCAGTGTCTCCAAGTCCTACTCAACAGACCTGCTCTTGATCAGTACATCTCCCATCTGTATCAGTAGTGGGGATGGCTCTGAGCCAAATTAGATCAAGCAGTTTTCTTTCCAAATAACCAAGCTGCATTTTTGCCAGGTGGTGCTATGTGTGTAGAGACATTGCAAGAATTTCTTTATTAAATGTATATGTATAATACAGGTGTTTGCATTTTGGATCATGCTTTGTGAAAGGGCTGGCTGTCTTAATAGCCATTTATAGCTCAGTGTGATTAGAGAAGACTGTTTTCATTGCTTGGCTGATTCTAGCAGTAGCTGCAAAACAACCCAGTGATTTCAAAAGCCTTTCCCTGGAATGTCAGTCACCAAAGCAAATCAAAATGAAGTTATATTTCTCAGAAACACACCTTTTATAACCTGAGCTCACTGGAAGGCTGCAAAGAATTCTCATGGGTGCAATAACTCAAAAAATTATCAATCAAACAAAGCTTTTTCAGTAAACTGCCTGTTGCTTTGAGTAGGGCCTTACTGTGGTATTGCCAATACTGTAAGGTTTTTCTGTTCTAATTTATTTAAATCTGTTTACCCCTTGTCTCCTATTGCAGTGTAATTGTGGTTAGCCCTCCTCAGTTAGAGGGGAGCTGGTAACCAGAGTCTCAAGCACAGAAACATGAACTCTTCTATTTGATTTGGGTCTAATAGTTTGTTCATCTACTCCTGCAGGAACACCCGTTCCTCTTATGAATAATTCCTTTTGAATTTGCTGAGCTTTGTCTGTGCCGAGACCTCCTGCTGAAGCTCAGAAATGCTTGTGAAGCTGTTTCATCCATCATATTTTTTTATGTACTTCTGCACAAACTGGAATGTGCTTTGTTCTGTGACCTGACACTTGTCTGAAGTGAACTTGCGCTTTGTTGGGAAAAGCTGATGCAGAGGTTTTAGTCCTCTGGAGAAGCCCTCAGAGTTCTTTAGTATCATCAGCCTTGTGGTGCCTCACCACACTGCTCCTAGCCTAACCTGTTTCTCTGCATGATACAAACCTAAGGTATTTCCAGTAGACAGTAGTCAGGAGTTATGGAATACTGTTGATTTCATTTGCTGCCTAGAGCCTCACTTTATTAAAAAAAAAGGTTTTCTATTACCTAAGAGAAATTTTTGGGCATGTGGATAGATGTAGTAAGTTGTTAAAAAGAGTTTGTACCAGAGATTTTCAGAGCTTCTGATTCCCAGTCCTCCAGAAAGATGAAATTCTACAAGACTTTCACAGGTTGATTTGGCCACTGCTCTCTCAAGGTGCTTGCTGTGGCCTTTTGCAGGATTGTCACCATGCAGCCATTGGGAGGGCAGCACAGCAGCGTGTAGGAATTCAGGGGTTTTTAGGCTGACCTTACTCAAACATCAAAGCCAACATCAGCAGTTAGTCTGGAGACTTATCTATAGCTCTGACTTTGGTGTTAGCCCTGAGCTGACTCCTTGCATTTTCTTCTGGACCTTGTTCATCTTGTGTTGTTTCCTCTAGAGTCTTTAACCTTGCTGTAATCCTTCTGTGCACCAGGCAGTGCCACTGAGATGGTGTAATGTAAAGCTGGTTAACCCCGAGATGGGTGCAGCAGCAGGTGTGAGATCTCCAGAGAAACCTGCCCCAGCATACTTCCAGGGGGCAGCCTTGATCTCGATGATCCCATGGTTTGCTCTCCAGAAACACTTGCTGTAATGCTATTCAGGGAGAAAGTGCTGCAGGTTAAATTAATGCCTGTCTCATGTAATTTCATAGTTATGTAATTAAGTGTTCTTGCATATGGTCCAAATCCTACTTGAGTGGATGGCTATTAAATATTTCTTCCATAGAGTAGAAAGGGAGGCATTTGAAATAAACCTAGTAACAATGTCTCCTGCCAGAAACTTCTAGAAAAGATTCAAATACTGTAATTTATTTTAAAGTGGCCAGATCTCTGCATATAATTTTCCATCAATTATCATTTAAAACATTTTGGATTTTGAAAAATTGTAGTTGGTTTGACAAGCACTTGACTGACATCATGTTGATTAAATAGCATTTCCTCTGACAGCCCCAATGAGACCTCCTACTCACAGTAGATGCATGAGCTAATTGAATTCTTTTTTTAAACTGCTTTTGAATTTCAAACTGTACGAGTGACACCAGACCCCCTTCTCCCACACAGCTCAAATATATACCTTTCTGATGGCTCATTTTGGCATGCCCTGTAGGTAATATCAGTGCCTTTCGTAAATCATCAGGATGTTTCTACTGTGTTCTGAATCAGAAATGTGGAACTAAAAGTTTGGTGTTGTTTTCTGGGTTTTTTTTATATTGAGTTCAAGCCTAGTGCCATCAGTTTATAGTTTTGTGGGTGATAAAATTATGTCATAGCTAAATTTTGCAAAATAGAATATCATAGAATGATTTGTATTGAAAGGGACCTTAAAGATCACCCATGGGCAGGGACACCTTCCACTTGACCAGGGTGATCCATGCCCAGTGTAACCTGGTGTTGAACACTTCCAGGAATGGGACATTCACAACTTCAGCCTGTGCCAGGGCCTCACCACAAGCTGTGGTTAATTTAGCAGTGATATTTTGTCCCAATGTCAGTGAAATGAAGTTGTATTCATGATGATGTTGCTTGTGAGGGAGGAAATATGGCTCTACATATGGTTTCATTGACTGCATGCTTCGTATAAGGATGTTTCTATAAAACAATTAAAAATATATCAAGGCACGATAGGAACAAGTCTTTAACTCGTATTAAAACAAGGTAATGTTCATCCTTAAATACATTTCGTTTTATTTGAAAGAAACCATATTAGTGGTGCATTTCAGATTATTTTTCAGAAGATACCTGATTTTGTCTTCTGGTTGTTGAGGAAAGCAGTAAGGAATGCAAGGCTGATGGAGGGTTGGGCTAGCAACATGTGCATAGAATGATTTCTGCTTTCCCAATTTCTGCTTTCCTATTGTATTTTCTGCTTCTTGGGGCATGTGCCACCCCAAGTGTTGTATACCTTGAAGCTCATTCAGTATCATTGCAGGCACCTTTGGCAAGTCTCTAAATATCTGATGTAGGATATGACAGTTATTTCTGGTGCTTAAATATCTTTGTCCCATATGGATGTAGCTTGAGTAGAACAAAATGTTTTACCATAGGGTACATTGGCACAGTCTAGTTCCCTCAATGCAGTAGATGCTATGGTTAATTATGGGATAACTCAGTTGAAAACATTAAATCATTATCTATCAACCATTCTTGCTGTTTCTTTGACTCCCACATCATCCTGTTCGTCTGGGCCTGGGTGCAGGTATCTGCTGTGGTGAGTGATGGCCAGACCAAAATGACTTCTAGTTATCTTCCAGGGTTAGTTTTGGAATAAAACAATTGATCTTGTCACATAAATACCATTCTGCATTTTGGAGGGAAGAGGGTGAAAAAACGGTTTTTGTTTGTGTCTTCTTTTTCTCTTATGAAGTTAAAATGTTACCGTGCAATACTGGCAGTGTTGTGGAAATTGCTATTTTTGTGGTAGTACTTTTCTTTTTATTTTCTTCACTTCTGCTGATTGTACAGTTCTGTCATTATGCTTTGAAAAATTTAAGCCTTGCCTCTTCAACATTCTTTATAATGTGTAACTAGAGACTCGCAGTTCATATTAATGCTTATGTTATTTTCTTCTATGTACATATAGTTTCTTTTAAAAACTGAGATGAACTTCTGTAATTTGTGTTACCCCCTTCCCAATGTGTCTGTACCCACCAGATCAGCAAAATAAAGCTTCAACATTATACTTGTTTTGCCTCACCCTGGAAACTATCTTTCAGATTTTATATAGTATCATGGACAATGTTTTTTCTGGTTAGGATACATCTCATAATCTATTTTGACTTACTATTTTAAATTTTTCAGTTGTTGTTGTCTGCAATTTAGATGTCCTTATGTGTTTTATTCCTATGATATTAAAGCCATTACAAAAAATAAAGATAAGAAATTTGAGAGATTTGTTATAATGAAGGTGCATATCTTGGTTTATGATAATAACTGGGATTTTTTTAAAACTTTTTTTTTGTGGAGGGAAACATTTGTGGAAACAAGATGCATTTGTCATTTGAGTGTGCTCTGTATGAATAACTTTGTAAAATAAGGAAAACAAATACACCTTAACCCCTTCCCCCCATCCCAAACTTATGGGTCTTGGAGTAGAATAGCATTCTACTAGAAGGAAGGATAGACTATAGCCTACAGAAGGATATTCTGGAAACCATCTTGACAATGGACTAAAATATCAGGCAAGCACTAATTAAAAAAAATGAACCAAATGACATTAAACTGCTTCACTCAGCAAAGGTGACATTGTGTATTAATTGCATTTTTCTTGATAGTGTACATTTTTTGTAGGTGTTAGCCAACTGTCAAGTATATTATCTGGTGGACAAAGCTAACTTTATTGACGTGGCCATTTAATAACCAGCCTATGTTATGTAGTTCTATTTTTTGCTCCAGTAAATCAGGCTGACTTGTGTGTCCCCTTCTTCCAGGGGACATAACAAATGAATAGGTTGTGTATTCTGAAAGTGAGCCCTGTCTTAATAATGTGGGGATGTAAAAATTGCAGTGTTTGGTGTGGAATATTTGCCACTTCTCGTTTTGATACGGTAGACTGTATTGATAATACAAATATTGAAAACCAAATTTGCTCAAGTTGAGTGTGTCTTGCCTGTGATGGAAATTGCTGAGTGATCTCTCTCTGCCTTTATCTTGATGCACAATCCTATATTTCTGTTCTGCCTCTCCTGTTCAGTTAAGGAGTGGAGTGGTAGAGTGGCTTTGGGTACTTGGTGTCCAGCCAGGGTGTGTTCACCTCACTGTTCTAGCTGTGATGATTATGATTTAATTTTATCTCCATCCATGATTGAGTTTACTGCCTGGAAATTAATTATTATCTAGGGAATAACTAATTGTTGGTAGAGAGCTTGGTGATGTTCCTGTTGCTACGGGCATGACCCTGAATTGAGCTATTTTTTAAACATTCTGATGTAAAACTACTTGACATGTAACAGTAACTCAAAAAAACCCAGAACAACAAAACTGTGAGTGTGTTCCAGTTTCCTCCTCCACCAGGATCTGGCATAAACTACTAACCTTCAAAGAGATATGTAAATGCAACTGTGCCCTTCACTATTAACAAGAAAGTGAGAAGATTCACACGTTTAAATGTGGTGTTTAAAGTCTGAATGAGTAATTCATAATAGCAGATAGCTTGCCATGTGTAAGGAGTTGAGTCATTGTCATCCCTTTCTGTTCACAGATTGTCTGTAAGCTGAGTTCTGGGAGCACAGTGAGGGATGAGTAGCTTCCAGTTCATGTCGGGAACTCGTGTGTGTGCACTGGTCTGCATAAACTGGAACTGTTCCCCAGCCTTGACCTGTCATGTCCACACAAGTTATCCTTTTATAACAGGGCAAGAGGTGACCAAGCTGTGTCACAAACAAAATAAACTCCACAGAGACTAAAGTGTTTATGAGGATCACTTGAGTCTGCTGTCATTGAGTTGTGTCTCTTCCTCTTTCATGGTGAAGCTCAAGAATCCTCCCAGCTAAAATGTGTCAGTGCTGCACTTGAGAAATTCACTACCTAATGTGGTACTAACCTTGAGCTAAGCATCAAAAAGGACATGTAAAAATGTTAGAGTAGCTCAGTGGTCACTAGTTCTTCTAGTATTTTTTAATTCAGATATTTTTCCCAAATAGCATTCTCCTCTTTAAAGTTCCTGATATGTCTGCATTAATCTGCTAATATTCACAAGACATGGATGCATTTTTCCTTAAGATGATCTGAACTCTGGTGAATATTGAACAATATTTTTTAGAGCTCTCTGCTGCTGCAAATAACTTTCTACTAAGTGACAAAGGATGGAAACTCTTTATGGGAGGTTAAATATTAATGGTTAATTTTGATATGTCAATCTCTTCCTGGTTTTATTTGTGTTTTTCTAGCTTTTGGATTCAAAAATAGTCTGACCTCTGAATTTCCTCCCTCCCTTACTTGAAAGTAAAATCCAAGCTAATCAATAAATAATTGGAATAAGATTGCTCTGGGCCAGTTGGTGTCCCTGTCTGAAGGAGGTGATGGACCGCCACACTGCCTTTTCTTGTAGACAGAGGCAGTTGCACAGTGTATCCAGTCTTTTTCCTCTGGGGTTTTCTGGTTTGTTTTTTTTTTTTTTTTCTCTCCAAGAAGTTGAAGAAATAGATTGTTTTGGTTGTCTTCTCTGAAAGCAAGTATATAAATTAGAACCCAAACTTGGCCTGAACATGGAAAGAACTTTTATGTATAATGAGATGGTTAAAAAAACCCTAAAAAAAGAAAACAAACAAAAAAACCCCACAAAACCAAAAAACCCAATGTGAAAAGACAAAAATCCCCAACCAACAACAACAAACCAGCTCAGGCTGCTAGGAAACTTTATTAATGGAAGTGTGAGAGGTGTGTGATGGATGCAATACCTTGGGAGCAGCTTGGCTCCAAAACTGCTGGTCAGAACAGATATGTGATCTTTTCATTCCTCTTTTGCAATATGCTGCTTAGAGTCCTGCTCTAATGGGGCAGGATGGAATTATCCAACCAAATAGCTTCACTGTGTGCTGTTTTCTGTTGACATGAAAGAAAGCTTTCCATCAGTATGCTGAGACAGTTAAATTCCTGCAGTTTGAAAAGGGTTATTTTTGAGATATTTTGACATTTTCAGATTGACATTTGTAGTTGTACTGTATGAGAGCTTTCTTCAGAAGGGATGTGCAGCATTTCGTTTAGCATTTGTTGTAAAAGAATTTGAGGATATTTTTAGAGGAGAAAATTATCAAAGGCTTAGAAAATTTTGAACAAGGCTTGAAAAGAATGCATGTAGCAGATGTAATTTTAAATAAGAAATAGACCTACTTCAAGATTTTTGTGTCTAATTTTTGTTCAACTCCTTGAATGTGGTAATAACTATTATCTATGGATCAAGTATTTTCTATTACCTCTAGGATTTTGGATTGTACTTAGTCTTAAATGGGTGTATAAAGATGGATTTAAAGTTTTGCTTCAGTAGCCATGGGGTGTTTGTTCCCTCTTGCTTTATGTAGAAAGAAGAGACTTGTTGAATAAACTAATTTTAATACGGCAATGATGATTGATATTTTTCATGTAATTACTGTGCATTTTTACTGTATTTACATTGATAAAAGACTTGAGATATAATTGTAGAAGACAACTTATTTACAAGTTCCTTAAGCTGCCAATATGAATGGATAAAATCAGTGTTTCCAGTTTCCTTCAGGATAGATCCTTCTTTCCAATTCATTTTCACTTTTAAATTTATTTCTTCTCCCTCTCTGTCCCTCCCTGCAAACCAAAACCTCATTCATTAACTTAAAATTATTCAAAGGATTCCTGTTGATTTTGAAGAGATCAGAGCAGTCATTTTGTCCTTCTGTGCAGTTTATTTCTAATCTGAGCATCCTTTCACCTGGGTGGAGTTTATAATTTCAAACTACTTTATTGCTCCCATCACTGTTCAATGGGGTTTGTGCTTAAAAATCACTTACCTGTGAAGATTCCATGACAGGGGAGATTTACAGCAAATGTGGAACCATCACTTCTCCTGACTTTTTTTTTTTGTGCAGCCACTATCTTAGGGTTTTTGGGATTTTTTTGCTCACTGCCTCCCTTTTATCTCATAAGAAGAACTTCAGAACTTTATGGTTTGAACTGCCTGTTTCCTTTTGTGCCCTTGTGTCCCTGCTCCTTACAGCCATCCTTTTGCTTTGGAGTAGCCATTTCTCCCTCCAGCCCCATTCTTGCTTTGTCACATGCCTGCTCTAGTGTGTGATTTATGAAGCCTGTCCACCAGTCTTAATTACTGATACTTGCTGGTCTTTGAGTGGTGTCCTGCAGGATTTATTCTGTGTGTTTGGTAATGGTGACAGCAGCAAGGACCAGTAAAGATTGTCACACATGTGCAGTGTGTTTGCTGCATACACACACACTGAAAAAGAATTTCCTTTTTAGAAGAGATTGCTTTTAAGATAGGGGTGAATAAGAAGGAAAAGTATGAGGAGAGCTTGCAGTGCAGCTGGAGGAGTGGTCAATGAATTGAAGCAAAGCAGAGTTTCTCTACACTGCGTTGAGCGAATTGCAGTGGTATGAATGTATTGTGGTGTGAATAGTAGCTGTGAGTCCTTGGTGCATGGATGGGCAGGAAAGCCTGGCCTGAAATAGGCAGCAGTAATAACCAGGGCTTAGCCAGATACTGGCTGGGAGAGAAAGAATGGGCAGTGACAGGCAAGTGATGTTTTGGGGTGACAGGAAGCAGAGAACTGCCTTGCATGACTAGGAGAAAGAGTTACCTTGAGTGGGAAGGTCAGGATTTCCGTTCTTGCCTTGTTGAGCTGGAGCTGAAATATCAGCAGCCATAAGGAGAGGCCAGAATAGAAAGCTCAGAGATGAATCATTCACTGGGAAACCATGGTGGTGTTTGTATTTCCAGAGAAGGCAAGCCAGAGGAATCTTACTGAGGGAGATGAGAGAGCATGTGGAAATTCCTGTAGCGTTCCTGGAATCCCAACTCCCTCTTAGAAAGGCAAAACTGGTAGGCTGTCTGGTATTTAATATGGAGGATGAAACCCACAAAAAATTAGGGTATTGTGATAATTTATCTGCTTCCTTTATACAATTTAATTCCTCAGATACTTTTACCTTTCTGGTTTCTGCAAGTATGCTCCTGTATCGATATCTTTCTAGAACTATTTTTAAATGTGCCCCATAAGCAAATATCTATTTTCCTTTTAAAGCCTTGAGATAACTTCTGGTAGTGTTGCCATTACTCAGAAATCAAACTGAATGTATTTATGGTGCTGTAATTTTCAGAGCAAATTGCTGTAATTCGGGTATTTTAATTTATCACCTTTTTTTTTTTCTCATCTTCGCTTGGAGACAAGCAGCCACATTTGTGCTGAAACTCAATATTGCAAGTTGGTATCTCAACACTGACTGATTGAACAGTTGTGCAAGGCAGTAGATAATGAGCAGATTGATGGTTTCTGTATCATATTGAAGTAGGATGTTAAATGTGAGAAGGGAATTTTTATTAAATATACAGCTAGAAACTTTATTATTTTGAAATACCTAGTTTCATCAGCAGTGACTTTCTGCTGCTTTGAAGCATGAACTGAGTGCAAGAATAATACAGATGCTTCCTGTCCCTCTCAGGTAAAGGAGCATTGGGTTCAGTGCTGCAGGTAGCTTCTGATCTTTTTCCAGTCTGAAATAATTACTGAGTCCCACAGGTGTGCTTCTGTTCCTTGGCACATTGCCTTTGCAAGGTAAAAGATTAAAATTTCCATTTTGCTTGTTGGGTCTTAGTTGACCATTTTGTTCTCAGTGGTGGTATTTGCATTCTCCTCCTGAGATGTCTGGTGGAGAAGGCTCCCATGCAGAATGGATCTAGGGGGATCACACCCTGATTCCTTAACTCTTCAATGCAGTGTATCTTATATCTCAGCCACTCCTGCAAAGATTCTTTTGAAAGCCTCTGTATGCCAAGAAATGTGAATTTAATCTATAGATTTCAGATCTTGCAACAGGTCTTGTAGCTTCTCAGCTGCCAGGTCAAACCCTGGCAGATGGGTATGGAGGTCAGGGTGTTCCGTGACACCCAGGACATGAGTACAAAGGGTATTTTCCCTATTTTCTCATCTGCCTTTAGACTTGCTCTTTCACATGCAGATGGCTCAGAGTTCGGTCTTGCTGTGCTTAAAAATGGATCTTGCAAAACCAGGTTCAGGCTCAAAGAATAAAGTGGGAAACAAAGTTATTTCAACTTTTTTTTGCTGTGTTAGCTTAAAATATTTGTACCAATGTTCTTGCTGGACTGAGGCTTTCTGTGCTATAAATTTGGGGACAGGAAGGTTTTTGGGCTCTGGTTCACTCTGTGTATCTCTCAGCGTTTAACAAGATGTGAATTTTAGGAAATTTGGTGTTTTCTTTATTCAGGCACGTGTGTGTATGATCAGAGTCAGTGGATGTGCACAGCATTGCCTGAGTCAGGCTCCTTGTTCCACCACTGCTCTTGGTGCTTGTGGGGTTTATCTGTGTGGTAAGCTGGCACACTTGAAATTGCTTTCCACCTGCAATTTAGGGCCGTGCTGAGCATGGAAATTGTTTCTGCTGCATACAACTTTCTTTTTCAGCTCTGTGAGAAGTATGTGTAGGACTGGAAATCCTTCTGAGCAGAGCACTGCTGTAAGGTGAATAAAAGGCAATTTTCAATAAATTCCTGGTGCATTGTTTCAGGCCAGGCCTGCATTGAATCATTTGTGCAGCAGTATTTGAAATCCATTGTGAGTACACAAAAGGGAGATGGTCCCTTTTCTCAGACTGATGTGATGATCAACTGGAGAAATAAATTAATCCTGCTAGGCTTTCCTTACTATTAAAGGGAGTGTAAGTTCATGTGATTAAGGATCACTCACTGGGTCCAACTATAAAATTCAGCATTTTCATTTATTATCCTTTCAAGGAGCAAAATGTCTCACTCTGAGTTTTAGGCAGAGTAGCTTGCAACACTTAAAATAAGCTTTAGTCTAATAAGTTTGTGATTTTCACAGTCTTGTGAAATTACTTCTAAAGTATCTTCAGAGACATTGGTATATGGGAAGTACCTCCAGCTCTGAAGGGCAGAAGTCTCCATTTAGGGAAAGTGACTAATTTTTTTAATAACCATATATGTCTACTTTATCTCTTCAATCCAGATATTTTCATCAGCAGCCTCTTCAATGTATAAAATATTTATCTACCACAGAGAACTTTAGTCAAACTCACATGTTTTCTCCAGGGAAACAATATTAAAACAGTCTGTTATATGTTAAAAGCCTTTTTGTGGTGTCTGTTGGAAATAGCTCAGCTGATGAGTTGTTGCCATTAGGCAATATGTCAAAATATTAGCTCAAAACTATTTTGCTAATAGCTACCCTAAAAATGATAATTTTTACTGTGGAATGGCTAGATCAAAGTAGAAATGAATGGACTGATGATTATCTTATTGAAAAATATATACCTCCACCTTTGAATTGCTTTTAATATAATAAATTAATTAAAAAGTTGTCTGTACAGCATAACAGCAATCAGTATCATCTCATTACTCCTTAAAAGGTAAATGGGACCCTTCTATTTATATAATTGCTACACAAATACAAATGTTTACCTGGGCAACTTGACTTCAATAGGTTACAGAAGGCTGGGTGTTACTTTTATGGTTTTCATCAGTTTTCTGAGGAAGTGCAAATGAAAGCAAAATCTTATTTCAGAAAGAGATGTGTCTTTATTAGCTTAAGCAGCAAAATATCATACATGGATTTTTACCCTTGTTCTTCTGCATGTGTACCTTCCCAATCTTGCCTTCCCCATGTGGCTTCAAAAATAAACTAGATATGATATTTGAGCAGTTGTTTTGGGAATCATTTAACTCTCCCACTTGAGTCAGTGGCTCAGATACTTGATGTCTGTCACAGCAGGCAAAACCAATAACAAAGCTACAGCTGAAATGTGTCTGAATATCTGAAAACTCAGTTTAACAAGAAAATTAAATATATACATACATGTGCAAAAAAGAAACCCCATAAAAACCCACCACAAACCAAGCAAAGGGGAAAAAAAACCAAAACAAAAAAAAACCAACCCAAACAGCAACACATGAGAAAAATTATTTCAATACTATGTCTGTATTAGTAATGCTCTTTATTTTTACTAAGCTTTCAACAAGAATTTGAATTGGATAACTGTAGCCATGGAGGAAGTAGTTGAGGAGTTTGAAGGGTCAAATTGAGCTAAGAAAGCTCTGCTGAAGGGGCTGCTGAAGTCAGGGGTGAGTTCAGACAGGAAAAGGAAAACTAGCTAATAATTTAAGCAAAAGCCAAACAAATATCCCTCCTTCAAAACTAAAAAATATCACCCTCTCCAAAACCAACCCAAACAGAAAAAAACTCATAAAACCAAACCAACAACCAAAGCAAACCTCCCCCAAACAAACAAAAGCAATAAAAAATATGAAAACCCAAACAAAAGGTACCAAAACCTCAAATCCAGCCAAACCAGTCCTGAGAAACCAAGCAGGGCTATGGGATTGGGGTAAATCTCATGCCCATAGGATTGGGATAAAAGTTAAGAAACTGTTAGACAATGCTCTTAAGTTAAGAAACTCTTAGTCCATTTAAGTCAAATATCTCTGGGAAAGAATAATTAGAAGACAAAGTAAAAGATTAAAAGGCAGCAAAGTATGAGCTAAATAAGTGACTGTATTTATTAGAGAACACCATCCTCCCTTAATTGCTCCAACAAGTCAGGAATGAGTGCTGCAGTGAGCACCTGCTTTCTGCAGGGTGGTTGTGTGGAGCACCTTGGTGCTCTGGAGGTTTTCTGCTTCCTTCACCAGGCAGCACCAGAGCTGAGAAAATTCCCAGTTAATGCCTCCCGCAGGGGTGTCACTCATCAGCCTTTGCTGCTCAGCTTTTCCATTCCTTCTCTTTCAGCCGTTCTGTATCCATATATGGGTGGAATGGAAAAGTGAAAAGGTGGCAGCAGTATAGGAAGTTAAACAAAAGATTGCTAAAAATCCCTTTACATTTCTGTTCAAAGTCCCAGACCTATGTGGCACCCCAGAGCTAAATGCAGTACTCCAAGGGGAATGGGTTTGGGAGTGGAATGGAGAGGTAGAATTGCTTCCCTTGTCCTAAAATACTTATTTCTGGATGATGCAGTAAACTGTTTTACTTTGGTTCATATTTCATTTTAAGCTTGCTTTTTTGTTATATTTTTTAATTGGACAAGTAACAAGATTTTTTGACAGTGATTTTATTGTACAAATGTAAAGGTGATTTCAGCACTAAGAGATTTTCTCAATGTATTTTCAATTTCCTGTCTGTCCTTATGTTGAACAGTTTGTACAGGTAAAATATTACTAGTCCTTAAATTAAATTGTAATGGAAAGTGTTAAATGATATTTTTCATGGAGTTTCTGTAAGAAATGCTAAAACAGAATGAAATATAGCTTGAGTAATATAAAACCATACCCTGGCTAGATATTGGAACTTTTCTTATCTGATTTGCTTCAAGATTGCTGATGTAGGAGCTATCCAGAAAAGCCTTTCCCAAACCACCTTCTCCCACTTGCCACCTTAGTGCCTGTGTTCCATCATGTGATTCTCTTGTACTGTTATTGTAGAAACTATTCTCAATACTGATTTGCAGTTGCCACTTAAAATTCAGCTCCTAAAACCACAATCACAGTATCATTGTTTGGAGGCAGTGAAATAATAAAGCAACTGGTTCTTAGTGAAACTGGTTCTTAGTTCTTTGAGCTAAAGAACCAAAATTGTTAAAAGGCAGCTGGAGAAAGCAAAGACTAAGAAGTCAGAGTCTGGAGGAGCAGCTGTTTTGATTGTTAATAATGAAGTAAAAATTTGTGCTCAACCTCATAATCTTTGAGAACACAGGTCCTTTTGTGGCCCACCCATATGTTACCTTGCTTCTTGCAAGTAGGAATAATTAAATCTTAAATTCCAGATTGTATGTTTTTCCTAAACTAAAAAAGAAAAAAAGAGAGCAAAAAATAAAAAAAGTTTGTGTTTTTCTTTCTTTTTTGCTTAAGGTGCTATGCAAACAATTCTTTTCAATGAAAATGAGTTCAATTGTCATCCTGAAGGTATTTTTCAGCTTTAAACTTCTTCAGTCATTGTTGCTTAAAGATATTTGAGTTTTCAAAATTCGGAACTGTGTTGGGAGAAGTGACTGTAGAGGCTACAGAGAGACAGTTTTTGGTCCTTCCCATCAGGAGAGCCTGGTTGTTTTTCCTGTATACAGTTCTTGAATGAGTATTCATAGCAGATAATTTACTTTATAGTACAGGAGCAAGCACATTCTGTCAGGTGTTCCTATAGTACTAAGGTCAAAAAAGGATGTGTTTTTATGCCACGTGAAAACACCCCTCTCCAGATTCTATTTTGAGCGATGCCATCAAAACCAGAAACCCATCCCCTTACTGAGTATTTGACAAACGCTGGGGTAAAACTGAGGCACCAGATGTGCTGACCCTGAATTTTCTGTTCCCTCAAAGTGCTGCTTGGCTGGGAGCCCCATCCATAAGTGAAAATTGTGGTTACTTCTGGGGTAGGATCTCCTTTCCTGTAGTCACAGGGAGCATTGCCTGTGCAAGATCAGCAGCTGCTGCTGAAGTAGCAGACACTTCATTTACAGCTACTGCAGCTTTTTTTGCAGAAGGAGAGGGAAGTGATGGCTCTCTAATGCTTTGATGACTGAGCCATCACTTGGAAGTGGTGCCTTGCATTATCTCAGCTTGCAGATCCAGTGCTCAGGTTTTAAAGGACTGGAAGCTGCTCTTCACAGACCACCAGGGAGCAAATTGCCACATGCCTGGTCATTACCACTTAAGAGGGGTTAGATTTTTTTTTTTTTTGACAATATCTATTCTTCAACATCCACTTTGTAAAAAAGCTGTTCACAGCCAGACAACAGGTCAGTTTCCCAGTGAAAACCAGCTCTTCCTTTTGAATATCTTGTGTTCTTTAACTTACCTGATTGATCTGGTCACACAACAAGAAAAAAATGTCAGAGAACAGTGAAAAACATTATTCTTGGCAATTCAGCAGCATATTTTTTTTTTAAGATAGGAGAAAAGTTAACAGTCAATTACTGCATCTGACACTTCCCAATCTGATGTTATTCATTCCTCTTGCCCTTATTCTAGAAATTCTATGCATATTTTCCAAGTGTGTTTATTAATAAATATTTTTATATTCGATCTGGTTGTTTATGTAACATGTGTGTGTCTTGGGAAGTTATAATGACAAGTTAGACTGATACCTCACCCAATTTTCTTCTCTGTTTGTATTTGAAGTTTAATTTTATCTGTCTCGTCTTTTTTTTTTGTAGCAATTTCAGTGTTAATTCTCTCAAGGAAATCAACAGTGAATTTGCCTCTGGCAGTCAGAATCAACAACAGAATATTTTCAATATTTAGAGATGGAAGTGATTTCAGCTTTAGTGTTGAAGCTCAATCAGGCATTACAAGATTAGTTCTCTACAAGAGGTCTGTGGTTAATATCTGGATTGTTGTGATGTTTGGGTGCATCCATGGTTATCTGTGGGGTGTGTAGGGGCAGTGCTTTCATCTGGTTTGTGCCTTACCAAAATAAGTTGTCCCATGAAGTTCTGAGTCAAAGCTCAAGCAACGAGACGTTAGTCTAGAAATGAAGGCTAAGCTTTGTGCTTCCCCATGGCTGAAATTGTTCTCTCACAGTTGAGAATGTGTAACATGGCTGCTTAGATTATTGCTGCTCTTACCTATTTGCTCCTATAATCAGTGACCTGCTGTAAAACTGACCCTTAGAAAAGGACAGGAAAGAAATGAGCCAGAGCAGCTTGGTTGGAGTGCAAAATGCAACATCATGACCATCTGAGCTGTGTGTGATGGAAAAAGTGACGGACATGCAGCAGTGCAATAATGTGGAGGGACATAGAATACTCTGGACCTGAAAATGGTAGAAAATAAAACGTTTAAACTTCTGAGTGTAGGGGGGAAAGAAAACTCCAGGAAAAAAATCCCACAAACCCCTGCTCCACCATCTTCTCTGACATTTTCTAATGCTTAACAAAAGGTCAGAAAAATTTCCACACCAGAATGTATCCTCTTGTGGGTTTTCTTGGAAAAGCCATTCAGATAATTTTCTCATAAATTTAATATTCAGAGTTGAGGGTTGTCTTCCCCTTGGTGAATAATCTGTACAGGGAAATATGATCTGAAACTGTTAATGAATTTAGGTCAAATTCAAAGAGTTTTCAATGTAGAATTATAAATGAATGTAGATGCCTTAAGTAGGCCAAGTTTTAAAGCAGTCATGTAATGTTTGGGGGAGCAACAATCAGTTTGTTTTATTTTTTTTTTTTTGAAACCTGTTTCATAGTACAACTTGACAGGGTGACACAGCATCATCTTGGTGTTTCTGGGGTTTTTTTTTTTTTTTTTTTTTTTTTTCCTGAGCATCTTCTATGCACAAGGTGATGTGCAAAACCTTAGAGAATGTGATGGATTAATTTAGAGAGCCTCAAAGTCAAATGACATATCACAGCTGATCTGAGTCTCAAAGAACCTGAATGCAGCAGTCAAGCTTTCTGTGATAGATGGGATGTTTGAGTGATTGCCTCCTCAGCAGAGCCAAATAAAAGGTGGATGTGAACCTTGCATTTCTTAACATATTTCAGTCAGAGTTATGCATCATACTGGGTTCCAGCTTTCTTTATCCAAATGAATTTTGCTGTTGGGGAATATTTTTGTTTTGAAATATTTCACCACTTTCCCATATTTCAGTGATATATTGAGAGATCAGTTTACTATAGGGAAAGGGTTGGGTGAAACTGGCTTCATGCAGCTTTCCATTGCAAACTGCACCAGAAGAGAACATTTGTAGGCACAACCACTTGTAGACCTTTTCAGTTGCTTCCCTCAACATTTTGTGATCCAATATGGATTTAATGAAGCTCTGGGTTTGAACCAAAGCAGGTGATGATGCAACATGAGAGTCCCTGCCTTCCTTCCTTCCTCCACCATGGGAGAAAGGCAGAATCATGTTTAACATTCCTGTATCAGTATAGTCAGTGCTGAGGAAAATATTCAGGCAGTTTCTTTGGACCCTTGATCTACTCTGCTGGCAAAATTCTGCCACACAAACAGTTATGCAGTAGTGTGTGGCGTAACATAATATTCACATTTGCGCATTCAGTTAATCTTTCTGGGACAGAAGTGTGAAAAGAGTAGGAAAAAAATTAAGTCTGAGAACCAGCAGTTCTGGCCCTTCTGTTCTTTATACAAAAAGAATGTAGCAAAGGTTTCCATATTTTTGCTTGTAGTCTTAATTTTTTTGAAATTGCTTTCTTGATTTGTTCTTGGAAGAAATGAAAGTTTTCCTTAAGAGCATATTTTATTTTCACAGTAACCTAACAGTAGAACAACAATTTGTTATTTAAAAAAATTACTGAAAATAATTTTGCCTTTATTAAATGAGTTGTAAATGGAAAATCCAACTTTATCAATGCTTCCAGGCACAAAAATGCTGCATTTTCTCACTCTGAATACACTCATGCAAACAAAACAGACTTTTTAAAATACATTATGGGTTGAAAAATGAATTGCCAGAGAGTCTTTGAACTAAGATATGAATTGCATGTGTTATTTATAATTTAAGACTATTTCTAGAGATCTGCGTGTTTGGTGTTTGAAGCAATGCAACATCCAGTTTCCAATGGAAGGCATTAAGAGCCAGCAGTGTCTTTGCTGACTTACCAGTGGTTTAATAAAGACAGACACAGATTAAGAGTGAGGTAGCTTGGGAAATGGGTCATTAACTGCACTCAAGTGCCACTAATGCAAGGAGACTTATTAATAATGACAATGGCAATGTCATTGATGATGAAAAATACAACTTTTGCACGTCAGAGAAGTTCTATTTTCTTCCCGAGGAGTTGCTCTTAATTGCCCTTTCCCCAGTTTCCATTTGCAGCTTTGTTTCTCACTCTTTCCTCTGACCATGTTGCCTTATTGGAAACTAACACAATGTAAACCTAAAATAGAATAAAAATATCAACAGCTGTGGTGAATCATCTGGTTTATACTACAAGCATATTGTCCACAGGTGTAATGTTAAACTTCTTAATAAAAAGCTTTCCTGATGCATAAAAAAATGAGTGGTTTACACATATAACCCTCATGAGTTCTGTCAGCTGATATTTAGAGGGAATATAAATTGCTGTACAAGTGCAACTTCTCAGCAGGATGTTCTTTAGATGGGTACCTGAAAAACCTATGATTTTGCTGATGGAAAGGGATGGCGCAAAGTCTGTGCAACAGATAAATCCATACTTGCAGGTGAATTCTGCCCACAGAAATGTTCTCTAAATTCATTGCTTAAACCCTTGCTCTTTGCATTAGGTATCCACATATCACAAGTTTATGGTCTATAATGCAAAGTTTAGGTGACATGCTGCCTTCCCATGAAGGGAATTGCAGTAGCAAAATAAGAATTAATGGAAAAAATACAATTAGGAACTAAATGGCTGTTTGTGCTATTTATTACTGTGTTCAATGTTAATGCTCAGTTTCCATAAATATTCAGTTATTTATGTATTAGCATTTCATTAGTGAAAAATGAATCTCTACTTATAGGAAACTGTTGTGAAGAATATTATGGCTGTGCTTTTTGAAGTGCTTCCAGAATCCACTCCAAAGTGTCTCTTGCTGAGCTCTGTGCTGTAGGGCTGAGCATTTCCAGGATGCTGTGGAGTAGTGTTCAGGAGGGAGCAATACCAAAAGTGGGGTATCTTAAACTGCAACTTGGCTGGCTAAAAAAATCTGTAGTAAACTGACAGTAGGCCTGATCCCCATCTGAAAGTTGGCTGAGTTTCTTGTAGCCTATTATTTCACCATTTCTCCCAACTTCAAGCAGACCTTGAAACACAGTGAGCATTAGTGCGGTTTGAGGTAATCTTGCTGTGCCTCTGTGAAGAGAAATAAAGGTAAAAATAGCTCCTTTCCAGGTGGATTATAATCTAAATTACTTGGGAGCAGCAGAGTTTCTCAGCTGCAGCCCAGGGAATGCTCATGGCCCTCTCAGACACCTGGGAAGGTGTCAAAGCAAACAGTGGCAGTGACTCCTGAGCTGCCTTTGATAATGCACAGGTGGATGTTTCTCCTTACATCAGTTTCTCCCTTAGCCCTGACTTTGCTGCAGGTGTGCAAGGTGAAGTTATTGGTTTCCACCTGGAGAGATGATTAATCCATTAACCAGCAGCCATTAATCCATTAACCAACAGCCTCTGAGCTTGCTCTTCCAACAATCAGACCTCTCCATCCCTCCTGACTGCCAACAGCAGAATTTGGATACAAGACACTGGTTGAAAGTCTCACCAAATATCAGGTAGATGCTGTCTGCTGCTATCCCCTCATCCACAAACCTGGTTATTTGATTATAGAAGGTGGTCAGGTTGATCTGGCAGGGTTTCCTTGTGGTAAACTCTTGTTTACTGTTCCTAATTGCTTTCTGTTCTTTCATGAGTCTAAAAATAATGTGCTCCAAGAAGATTTCCTGCCTGTTTTTTCTGTGTGTGTGTGTGTTTTTTTTTTTCTTTTAGTCAAGCAAAGTGTATAATTTGAAAACAGGAGACTTTGCATAACAATAACAATTAATGCCTGCCTGATGTTACATTTAATGAACATAATGAACAGTTCTGTAAAAAGGATAAACAGTGCAAGCCATCATATTTGGGATGGATTTTAACTGGGTAATTAGCAGCAGCAGCCAAAGGAAAAGTACATCACTGTTAGCATGTATCAGTAAACTTGCAGGACTACTTTTCATTCAATGTCTCTTTTTTGAGTAAGTTTCACATTTTGACACTTGGTGAAATCATTGTGTGTGTTAATACAGGACAGAGCCAAGAGAATGAGGGCATGAGAACATTCTCTTTTAGGATTTTCTTGCATTCTTGCAGGATTCTTAACAGACACGTAGCTTCAGTTGCTTTGAGAATATTAATTTACATGGATTTGAGAATATTGTGGAATAATAGGACTGTGTAGCCTCTTAGAAAAGAAGAAAAAACCACATATAAGCTGATTTTTCAGATTTGCTTACAAAACTAGGTAATTTCCTGATGTCAAATCTGTTTTCCCTGACTACTTTTCCTTTTTTCTCTAACTGAACTTAGATTAAAGCTGGATGTGTTTTGACTGCACATCTAGGAAACTGGGGTGCCATACCATGTTTTCTTCAGTTAAAATGTAGTTTGAGTTGTTTTTTCTTTCATTTACTAAATATTTGGAAGGTACTAGGAGCTTTGTGCTAGCTAAATACCACAGATTCATGGTGATTGACTTGTAGAGCTCTCAGAAAAGGGCAGAGAGGGGCACGTGTAAGAAAAACCTCATTTTGTACAAAGTGAGAGTGCAAATGAGGTAACAGCTTTGTTCTGTCAGCATTTGACTGTGAGTTGAGAATATCTGAAGATGTGAAACTCCAGTACCACAGCACAAAGTGAAGGACAGCATTCAGCTGGGCTCAGTAGCAGCATCCACAGGTGCTGAGCAACATTTGATTTGTGCTGGTGATGCTCCTGTAAGGATGTTGTTATGAAATTTTGTGTTCTATGCATCTAAGAAAGGCTAGATATGAAAGGCTCTAAATCCCAAAGATATGGAGGCAATCAAACTTTTAGGCCTAAGAATTGTTACTGAACCCATGTTAGTTCAGAGTAGAGGTTGAAAATCAAAAAACAAGCATGGAGAAAGTCATATGCACCCAACATGGAAATATAGGTGAGATTGTCTTGGAAGTGATAATGCAAAAAAATCCAATACAAGCAAATATCTGCAGAGTTATTAATGATTTTTTTCTAAAGGACAAAATTCAAGGGTACCACAAAGACCTACAGAATAAGCACAGTAAGTGTTTTGCAACTGCAACCAGCCTGTGTATTCTTAGATTAATTTATATTGAAAAAGGATACTTTTAGTAATTGCAATAGATTTTCACTAAAATAAATATTTATTTGGTAGAAATCAACGCATTTTAATTTTTGCACTACATTGCAGTCATGTGTCATGTATCCAGATGTGTGCTTTGGGCCAGCTTAGGATAATATGAAGGAACAAAACATGTTTTTAATTTGAACATCTTTTCTGCTTCATCACTTTTTAATGCCTCTACCTCAGTTGTTCCCCCTTTTCAGGCCAATTCCTTTTCTCTTTCTATGGAATTTTATGAGTTCTTCCCTTAGGATCTTTGTCATATGAGGTCATAAACAGATACATTGAGAATATCTTCCAAATATCACTAGGGGATTTCTCATATTTGTGCTTAGTGTGGGATGATAATGTGCTTAGTGGGATGGAAATGCTGTGTCATCATTGTTCTGATAAGTAAGTGGAAAACTTTGACAATAGCATTTGTTTCATGATCTCTCACTTTGAGTGTGATAAGAACACAAATGTTATTGTACAGGTGGACTGTGGTAATAATAGTGGTAGCTGAATTGAGGGCATTTATGTCCAGTGAAGATGCTTCCTTGGGTTTCAGTCTTAAACTTCACTGCTGTGAGGTTTCTCCTGAACTTGAAGATTTGTTCTCTCCAACTGGCTGGTCAGTAGAAATGCAGAGTTTAGAGTTTTTATGAGTAGAGGGTAAAAGGCAGTTATTTCAAATATTTATTGGAAATAATCTGTGGGATCTTGTCACCCAATGTACCTGCTCACAACTGATCTGTCAATCAGTGAATTTTTTCATAAGAAGTTCCAGTCTTGAGTTTCTAATTCTGTATTCCTGCTCCCTTCCTGTGTCTTGGGGAATACTCTTGGTGCTACAGTAAATATTGTGGATTACAGTAAACCAATTTAATTTCTGTACGTCTGAGGCTTCTGATGCAGATGTTTAATGAAGTGAGCTGGTTCCCCACTGACTTTGCATTACCATTTTGAGTAATTTTTCTAACTTGTAGTGCTTTTTGTATAATCTCGTTGAAGTAAAAATAGCAGCTGTCTTGAGTTTTTCCTGTGCAGCATTCCAAGGAAATAATCACTTTAGTTTGTAGAAACAAGTTGATAACAGCATGGTGGTGGGGAAATGTGAAAACCAATATTAGGGCTATTAAGGAGGTGAAAAATCCTGCTAGAAATTTTTCAGGATTTTGGGAAGAAAAAATGCACTAAACAAATATGTTCTTAAGCTGCAGTTGAATTTTTGTGGGGCAATAATCCCTTTTTTCAGAAGCTTTTCATGGACTGGTTTTGCTTGTGTATTGTAACTCTTAAGATTTGACAATTTGGGGAGGAGCTGAATTTTAGACTTTTCAAATCCAAAAAAGGTATGAAAATAATTTTTAATACAAATAAAAATGTTTAGTACTTTGTAATAGTGATAGTAATGTAATACATACAGTTGATGGTAGGACTGGAAAATGGTCATTCCAATGAATCTGAAGTAAAGGCACAAAAAGAGCTTCTCTAAGACCAAATAAAACCAGGAGTAATTATAGGAGAACTTACACCTGCTTGACTGGGAACAGAGTTTGTGGGGTGGGACTGTGCAGGAGTCAGAGCTGTTGTTGCCAGTGCAAGGAGGGTGGCAGGAGATGAGCTTTCCTTAGGGATGTGACCTGTCCCCATCAGGAGATGCTGCCCGTGGGAGTGGACCACTAAGTAAAATGATGCAGTGGTTCTGCTAATTGAGAGCTTTTTAATTGAAAGGATGAATAGTTGTGCTCTAAAAAGATACTAATTTGAAGCTTAAACATAGGGCTTTCCTAGTTCTTCATCTATATAGTTATTTAGACCAAAGCTTTATTTCTACAGCTCAAAATAGCACCATACCAATCCCTTATTATTATTTATTGCTTTTATAATCGTTTTATGTAATTCTTTGCTTCCCTTTTCCCATGAATCCTGATTCTTGTAAAGGTATCTTCTGTAAAACAGGAGCAGCAGACAAATGTTTACCTTGCCACTCATGGGTGTATTTATCAGGCTCTCAAAAGAAAGTCACTTAGTGTGACATAGATTATACATTTTTTTGATTAAAGCTATCTCTTGCATATTGGATGAACTCCTTCATCCCTTGCAGCTTCAGTGAGTGGAAGAGAGTGCAAGCAGCACTGGCTGCAGTGTTAAGGATGCTTTTAGCAGATAAAAAAATTAATTCTGAGACAAAGTATGAAAGGCTGAAAACAGGAAAATAAAGGACTGGTCTGAGTACCATAAATTAAGAAAGCAATGTATCTTAAATATATATTTGAGACAGAGGTTGCTGAAATTCCCATTTTCTGGAGGACTCCTTCTGTCATGTCTCTCTGTGTGTGATCTCCCACTGCTGTGTGATCTGTTTGTACTCTGGGAGGTTTCTGTGGCTGGTAGATTTTACATGTTTAGGTCTCTTAAAAACGTCTAGTAGTCTGGAATATTTGTTTTTACTCAATTGTTATGCTATTGCTTCATTCTCTGAATACTCTGACTTGTACTTTTGTAAAGTAAAATTGCCCAAGTTTGCCCAACATGGAATTTACCTCTTGCCACTGTATAATGATGTGCTATGAACTGCTTAGTCGCAGCTTCTGGTTTTTCATTTCACTCAAACATTAAAAAAATATGGATTCAACCCTCTTTTATTAAGCTGGAATTTGGTGTTCAGCTTTGGCGAAAATAAGTATTTGACCTAAAAGTGGAAATTCTGTACCCTGGAAAGATACAACTTGTCTTAAAAGGTATTTTCTAAAATAGTTTCCTCAGTCAGTCTCCTGACTGCAGAGGTTCCTTGCATGTCACTAGAGGGGTCCTTACAGACAAGCAGCTGGACACAATCAAGGGTTTTTTCCCTTCTGACAATGCTTTGAGCAGAGTCAGAAAAAACAGAGCAAAGTTGAGGCATCCCAGCACACATGCAACGTGACCAATTACATGGAATTGGCCTTTGAGTTGAATTATTTAAAAATGAGGACTTTTTATGGTATGAATGTTGTCCATTTAGGAGAGTTAAAGCTCATGCATCCTGTATTATTACCTGCAGGGAAACCCCCATAAATTTTTTTATATTTTGGGAAAAATTGTTGAAATTAGTTCAGCCAGGAGAAATCAGTGACTCTGGAGAAATATTTCCTGCAAAGCAATTGAGCAAATTCAGAACCTATTTTTTGATAAAATCCAAGACTTTTTTTCTGAAAAATACCTATATATATATATATATATATACACACACACATACGTATGTACATATGCTTTTATATATGTATGCCTGTATATATATGTATGCCTTTATATATAAAAAGTCACGTAACTGTATTTCAAGCTTTGCAAGAGACCTTAGTGGCCTTTCAGGGGAGTGAGTCTTTATCAGGATTTAATCAGTAAAATTCAGGTTCTCTGAGCTCTAGGAATCATCTGCGAGTCTTTTCCCCCCACAAAATCAGGTGTGTCTGATGTTAAGATGGTTAGTTCTGCTTGCCTAAGGAAAATACACTAGAATCTTTATGCTGAAGGCCAAACCCTAATAAATCTGCAAAATAATTCCTTGCTCCTAGTGTCTTATTGCTTATTCTTCTGTTTTATTTTCCAGTCAACCATATTCAGATAAAAACCTACTTCCAGTTCTGGTAAGGGCTAAATGGAATATTAAAAGCTAGGCTGAAGTCTGTGTGGAGATTGCTATGGACTGCTTCTGGCAGCAAACTGGTGCCTTTCCAAGTAAATTTCAAATAACCAGCTAGTTCATTAAGGTGCTCAAGTCACCTCATCTTAGAATATTTGATCTCCAAAAGGAAATAACACCTCATTTTCTTGTCACTGAGTGTATTTGATCACAATGCTTGAAAGTGTGTAATTTCAAAGCAGACATGCCTACCCTCAATTACTGTCCTTCTGACCTTTTACTGTTCCCTCCTACTATCAGATTAAGCTATTTTAATGTGTGTTCTCTAGTATTTATTTAAGTGGAGCTTTATTGCAGAGACCTGGTTTCTAATAGTCAGTGTCTAGGAGTCATCTCAAATATTTTGTTGGTTTTTGGTGTGATGCTAGACAAATGGAGAAGGGCATGAAAATAAATTTCAGTGCTTTGGTTCTAATTTTGCTCAAGAAATCAAACAGCCCTTTTGAAAACTGGTGGCTTTTCTGTGATGTTGTGGACACAAAGCTGTTTTCTGGTTTAACCTAACCCCTCCTGGAGAACCCAGGCTCTGAGACACACGGGAGGGGATGAGGATCAGAGCTGACAACAGATGCTGTTGCTGTCCCCGGCCATTTGCTCCGTCATTGTGATGAATGTTTCTGACCCCGAGGCAGGGATGTCTGCTCTGCTCGCAGTGAGGTCCTGAGGAGCAGCAGTTTTCAGTCTGCTGGGGTGGTAATGAACTTCTGCTGTGCTGTGCCTTGCTGTGGGGGGCTACAGGCACCATGTGGGGTGATGTGAGAGGGCATCAGATGGGGGGGTCTCTGGCACAGAGATGGCAGGAAGGTGGCTGCAAGCTTAGCATCCCACTTTTGGTCTGTTGCTGCAGTTTTTTCAGAGTTTAAAGTGGTTGTAAAACAACTGATGGGGTTGTAAAGCAATGGACTAGGTTCCAGTTAACTACTTCAGAGGTAAAAAAAAATAAGTGATGTAACTATTACTGTCATCTATGAAGAAAGGAAGAACAGGACTGCCCTCGTCTGTAACTTACTAAACTTACTATTCCACTCAAATTACAACGATTTTTTTGTTAAGAAAGCTAAAACTGTTCTAGGCTATGCAACTTTCAGATTAGCACCTGGAAGGTGCATAACCTACAAGAGTTTTGGCTTTCTTAACAAAAACCCAAAAGTTTTACAGCTGCAGCACTTGATAAGTATATTAATGAATTGGCATGTATTGTATTAAATATCTCCTTGGAATCATACAATTAGCCTGCTTAATTACCTGATGCTTCCAAAACTGGTTTGAAATTGAAGAAACACTTTCTTCAAATGCTTTTTTAAAATAGGTTTGATCTCCATTGACAAAAAGATGTGAATGTAGTATGCAATGATGAGTCCATGCATATCTATAAAGGAGGACTAAGTGGACCACAAGGGTAGACCTCAAGCAGGGCATCATCCTCTGAAACTTACTGGAAAAGCCCTGGGCTTGCCTAGAACCTTTCTGAATGCTTTACTTTGTGTCAGAGGGTGGAACTTTAATGCAGGAGCTGCATTAAAGGAGAACTTTAACTGGCAGCTGCTGCTGGTCCTCCCCCTTACATGCCTTTTGAAGGTTTAGGAGGTACCCCAGTGGAGAAAAGACAAGAAGGTGCAAAGGTCCCATGTCCTGTGCCATGGAGCAGGACAGGCTCAGGAAAACAATGAGCATGTGCTGAACTGCTGCCCTAAATACAGCTGAAACCAGTCATGCACTCACCTGACTTCCTCTGCCCTTAGACCTGAAGCTGATTTTTAAAACAATATAAATGACATTGTTCATAACACCTGCAATGTGTTTCAATTAGGGTTTATCGTGGTTTCATATTGGTTACCTCTTGTAGTACAGCTTAGTTTTTCCCTTCTTATTTGGATGCTCTTTTTAAAATTAATAGCACTCAAATAATCTGAAATGCTTTTAGTAAGTTTTTTGGTCCTAAGATTCAATGGGAAATAATAGTTAGAGTGAAAACAGAGTAGGAATTTATTTAGCTATTTTTCTTGTCTGGGGATGACTGATTAAATTAGGTGAACATAATGTCATTTACATTTGGTGCATTTTCTTCTTTGTCAGTAATTTTTCTCATTATGTCTTTTCAAAAGCTTGAGTAATTGTGCAAAACACCCTTAGAATACAAATCAGACCTATCAGAATAGTTTCATTTTTAATTGGTGAAGATGATTTAATGAATACTTTAACACTTTATTTCATTTTATGTGAGCAAACCTGTATTACACTTCTAGCAGCCTAAATTTCTGAACATTTTTATTTCACTTCATGTGCACACACAGAGAGGAAGCCTCTGTAACTCAGCATTTGTTTTGTGAGGATGTGAAACCTGTAATTTGCTTTTAAATACTTGTTAGTATTCCAGAGAACTGCACTGGGATGATTTGGTGAGTTGTAGAAGCCAGGGTGGGGACTCTAGATGTCATCCTATGAGTTGTGTGAAATTTCAGCCCTCTCTGCTACTGATAACCTTTCCATACACCCCTGAGTATGGTTGTTCTGTGGGTTTAGTCCAGAGCCAGCAGTGTTCAAGGCACTGCCTCTGCCCAGCCAGCCCTGCTTAGCAGGAATGCTCTTTGTCACTCTTCAGCAGCCCTCTGCTCTGGCTGGACAAATCCCTCTGACCCAGGAGGGATGGGAGCTCTCTGCTGCTGTGTCCTGCCCTCAGAGGTCTCTTCAGAGCTGTCCCCTGCAGGCACCTGTGACACCTGGGTGACAAACCATGGCAGCAGGGTCAGGGGTGTCCCCACGCCATGGTCTGGAGCTGCCCTGTCACTGCAGCAGCCTACAGGACCACTGTAAGTGATGAGATTTAAGCAAGGTCTGGGTATCATTAGGACACATCAGCACTTGGAGCTAGAAGAGGATGGGGGAAAGAGACAGCACTGCAACTGTGCATTTTTGAGAGCAGAGCTGGGAGCTCCTTCTCTAACAAATTCTGTGGCCTCTGTGAGTACGAGGCACACATGAGCAAACCTGGGTGAAGTCTGAAATCTTTTCTCTGTTGCTGCTGAGATGAACACATGACATGCACTTGTATACAGACAGCAATGGCTTCTATTTTATTGCAAGTTGTTCTCAAGTTTTTATACCTGTAACAAAGTGTGATCATAAGTCACTAGCTACATCAAAATAGTTCATTACATTCATTGGATGAACCAATAGCTTATTGGATTTTATTGGTATAAAAAAAATTAACATCAATAATTAATTGGGAAGAGTTTGCAACAAATTAAGGCACATATGCTACTCACTAAGTTGTGTATCCTCTAACTGCAAATAATTTTTGTCTATTTTATCAGTTCCATGCTAATGGCCTTGCTTTCTTCCTTGCTATGGATAAGCTTGCATTTTATCAATTTCTTCTTCTGCTAACTCAGTTGTTTGGCCTGCAGACCAGCTGCTAAGCCCATCCACACTGGCCTTCACTAAAATACAAGTATCCTATAAGTTCACTTTCCAATTAGGTTAAATTTTGAGTCCCACTTGCTCAGACTTCTCAGGGTGACCTGGAGGGGGTGGATCTATCCCCAGGGAAAAAATTAACAGCAAACTGAGATGGCCAATAGATTTTGGGGGCTGCAGTTGTGCAAACTGCAGGAGTATGTGTAAAAGATATTCCAGTGCTGTATCCTGCTCGATGACAACAGAAAATAAGTTCAAAGAAGACTTAAATGCTGCCACCTTATTCAGCTGGTGCAGTATAGAACATTTGAAGATTAAATGAGATTATGATACTTTTTAGTCCTTAAATTCAAAAGATTCTACATCATAGTCCAAAATACTGCACTGTCCCTGAATATATCATACATGGTAGTGTAATGGACTATCATATGAGGCTGTCTATAAAGCTTAAGTGAGCTAAAAATGAGAAAGTGTGCAGTCCTGGAGCAGGTGTGTGGGTGTGAATTAGGGATGTCACATTAACCTCTTTGCTGCTCAAACTGTGCTGCTCTATCCACTGCACTTTAAAGGATTCAGCTGGGAAGTTAATGATGTCAGTTTAGTCTCTTGCCTGATCCCCACTGAGGCTGGAGTTCAATGCAGTACTGGGACAAATAGAGTTTTACTGGCCTCTAAAATTGTTTCTGGAACCAAGAGCAGGAGAGAGATATCAAAATGTAGGAAAGACTGGGTAGAAATAATAAAAATACTGTCTAAAAACCCCAACAAACTCATGGAAGAATGAGATTTACCTAGGTATGCTCATATCTCTGGATTCCATTTAGTATGTAGGAAAGAAGTGTGTACTATTTCATCACTAGAAAATATGGCAGATATGTTACTACTGTCTTTTCTTCATTGAAAGGAGCTTCAGTTTTCTTAACTACACCACTAATCCTTATCAACTCTGTTTCAATTCTATTAGTTACTCCTATTTCATGCTGGTTTACAAGTTTTAAAGCAGATGCTTTGCTTTTGTTTCTGAAGGTTTTTGTCACAGTGAAGGTGCAGAAGCTTCCCCTCTGTAGAGCTAGGTCTCATTTATCTATAATTATCTATAACAAAGTGCCTCATCTGAATGGCACACTTTAAATATGAATAGGGCATTAGAATGCAGATGTGTTACACGAAGAAGGGAGTCTGTGTCACACTGCTGGAAATCATCTGAGCATCACTGATAAGTGAGATGCTGAACAGCCTCAAGGCCTGTGTGCACTGGAGTGTGCTGCTGTTCATTCCTCTCCTTGCTCAAATACTAAAATCTCTACTAGTAAAATATGCTGTTCTCATCTCACTGAATGCATAATAAAATAATCTTTCTTTATGGAGAGTCTTTCTTACAGTGGATAAATATTGACTTTGTGCTGGTCACGCTAGCAGTGAGACAAAGGTTTGGCAAAATTATACTGAAATGGGCAAAATTATACTCAAGTACTGATGTTGTAGTTTTGATTTGAAAGATTAAAGCAGATCTGCTTATTGGTTATTTTGTTGTACAGCAAATGAGAAATTGGCAATGAGGTACTGGCTTAATTAAATGCAGGCACAAGAATGCTGTTTGACTCCATCAGTATTGTTGCTGCTGTGGAAAGCTGATGTGCAGTTCCATGTGCACCATGTTTGTGTTATGGGAAATGGCTTGAAGGCATTGGCCTGGCAAAACTGTACTTTGAGCTTTTTCCAGCCCTTTTTTTCTCTGTGTTTTTCTCCTCCTGCTATAACCTGTGTCTTGGAACTGAGAGGAGGCAATAGAAATGGTGCAAATCTGTAACCCTTGTATGGTGCCGCTATGGATTTGTCACATTTGGGGCTCACAAAGGACATAATATAGAGGAATCCAGGCCTGGTGAGGTAGTGGAGAGATGGAGGCATGTGGGGATGAACAGGCATGAGGTGCCATGGGGTCTGTGAGTGGCTTGGCCGTGGTCATGCAAAGAGATGCAACCTCCCAGACCTGGACAGAACTGCCTTTGAGAACAAAGCAAGCACTCCCAACATCCATGAAGTGTCTCATGTAATAAATATGGATGTAATGTGAAGCTGCGAACTGATAGAGAAAGAATGATTATAAAAATTTTAGCAAACATATATTAAAAAAAGTCTGCCCAGAGTGAGGAGGAGCATGAGCATCCTATTCCCCTCAGCCAAGGATTTGTGATGGTAGCTGCTCTGCAGCCACATCAAGGCCAGAATGTAACTCCTGCCAGAAGGGCTCAGAGGAGCAGGGCAAGCTAACACCAGAAAGGTAAATATTTTTATATGTACACTTTTCTTCTCATTCTTCTTTCTGTGTAATTTCAGCTAATAATAATAATATGCCTGTTAAGTTATCAGCTAGACTGAGAATAAATTCTTGCTTTATATGTGTATTTACATATCAGTGAAAGGTGTTCTTGTTTGTCTACAAAGCAACGTTTAAACATAGTAAGAGTAATTTCTCTCCTTTAATTTCTTGGGGGAGAACCTCCTCTGGATTTGAAAGCCTTTTGAAATCTCTCTGCTTTTCTGCTCAGAAGGAATGCCAGGATGTGATCCTACAGTTCCATCTTAAAAATCAGATGAATAAGCAATCAGCACTCATGAATATTGTGCCAGAACTGCATAAGAGTAGAGATTCATTACTCAGTGATTCTGCACAGAGGTACTTTGCAGGAAATCTGCATCATAATGCATGACTTCCTATTGGACTGGATTTAATAAAACAAACCGAGGTTCAGCATTTTTTATAGATTCCATTTTCAGTGATGGCTGGATTTATTTCTGTCTAAAAATAACATTATTCTGCAGCTGAGCAATAGAGAACATTCTTCCAGTTACTGCAGCATCAGCAGTTCTCTGCCATCTCTTTTCTGGCATGCATGTGGAAATGATCCCTTTTGTGACTCTAGAGACGTGTCAGTGGCAGGGCTGAGAACAGCAGGGATGGACATGAGCCATAAGACCCCACCTTGATTTAAGAACACTGCTTTGTATTTGGCCAGGTTGAGATCCTGGCAGCAGCTACTTCTGACTTTGAAACTTTGGCTTTCATTTTGAGAAAGTAATTTCCATTGTTATGGTGAGTGAAAAGAAGTGACAAGAGATAGTAGACTGTCCACCCCTCCTCCCCATGCTGATATGGACTGAACAGAGCCCAAAGAGAGGTTGCTGTTTATCTTGCTGTTGTCAACCTGGTTTTGTTCAGTATGAGAATATTTTTGTTATGCAGCAGTGTGAGTTCTGTGTATCTGAATGATTTAATGGCTGATGGCCAGGTATCAAGAAGAGCAGGCTTGCACACAGAGCTGTACCTAGAGCTGGGGATTGTTGGGATGGTTGCTTTATACCTTGACTCTGGCTACCCAAAATCTGAAGTCTGTTTTGAATTTTGCAGCTGGAATTCAGTCCTAAGCAAAACACTCTAGTACATTGATAATAAAACTTAGACATCTCCTAGCTCATAGCTCTGATGTTGCACATAGAGAGAAAAAGAAAAATCATTATCGCAGTACTGTCAAATATTTGGTTTGTGCCATATCCCTGGAGATGGCTAAAAAAATCTGGTTGGGAATCTGTTGCCAAATCACCACATTTCTTTAGCCAGTTTACTCAAATATGCTTGAGTGGGAATATCATGTATTAAATGGTGTGATTGAGGAGCAGGTCACTTGTCCCTGCCCTTGGGAGGGAGTTTTCTGAGGGACAGCAGAGCTCAGGGTGTGATAAGTCTCTTGCTGTTTGTGTGTGTGAGAGAGCACTGAGTCCACTGATTTGTGGTCTTCTATATGAACTGAAAAACAACTTAGTTATTTTATTCTATAGTTAAACCACTTATTTTAGGAAATTTCTACTGATCAGCTCTTGTTATGCCAAAGCAGAATCCAGCCCAGTCTTCTTAGGATTGAGCTTTTTTATCCCCTGTCAGTTTTATGATTGTATCTCTCCGTACTGTTCCAATAACGTATCCAAAAGGAGCCTTCTCTTTGTAACCTAGTTTGATGACCCAGCTATTATTGGTAGATAAATGTAAGATTTTTTCATCATTGACTGCATTTTTATGAGATCTGAAATGCCAATAAGCCTTAAAATAAGAATTTTAATTGAACTTGGCAGGGGAAAACCTGAAAAGATATTGAGGGGACCATCGAATTTTTGGCAAGGTGAGAGTTTCTTGGGATGGGGGCTTGTAGCCTATCTTGGGGGGGACCGGGGAGGTAGAAAGAAAATAAATCAGTGCCTCTCTATCCTGTTATCTAAGAGCTTTTAGTCCTGAGAGTAGATTAGCATTCTGTGTCAGGGAGAATATGTTCACTCTATATAGCAATATACCTCACAGTTTATTGTGTTGATGTGTGTAATGAGCTGAAGCAAACTCTACTAAAAAAGAGCATAAAAAAGAAACTCCTAACATGTTAGATTTTAATCTGCTAATATTTAATGTGCACTTTATCTGACAGGTTGAAGAAAAGCCCTGGTGATAGGAATTGTAAGAAATGAATAGGTTATTCTGGTGCATGAATTCATCTTGCTTTTAATCTGAGAAACAATAACCTGGTCCACAGCTTAGCCTGTTGACAGTAAGTCTAATGCATTTGTGCCTGACACTTGCATTATCTTAAATATTAATATAAATATCAGGAATCATATCTGCAAGTGAAAATTCAGGAAAGGAGATGGAGAATAGCATGCAGTACATTTGAAAACAAAAATAGCATTGCTTATGGCCTATTAAATATAACTTATTATTATATGCATGTGCCTCATCTATAGCCTGTGTATGAAAAGTGTGGTGGGTAATGTGCTGGTAGAAACACCACTTTGGATTCACAGCAAACTTTAAACAGAAAAATAGATTATTATCATTCAAGAAGCATATGTGCATTATACCTTTTCACAAAGCAGTCTGGATTATATTATTTCTGAATGACATATAGCAGCAGTCTCTCCTCTGCTTTTGCAGCTGCTCTATTACAGAATGAAACGTGGGAAGCTTCATCATGTTTTCTGCTCCTTAGGACTCCCCTGAGGCTGCTGTGCTTGTATGCCAGTGCCCTTGGTTGCTTTAGGAATCCAGATCAGGAGAAGTGTAACTTCCTGCAGTGAGAGTTTCTGCACAAAAGGGAATCGTTTAAGGGGAAAAATCTCAGTGCCTGGTAACACTTCTACAAGTAAAAATGATAAAGGTCACACCAGTGGCTTTCCTGATCTTGCAGCTCCAGCCAAATGGTCACACCCAGGTGCAGGTGAATTGCTCTGTAAGGTGCTGGAATTGCTCTTGAAAAAATAGAGTTTACTTAATGGTCTAGTTGAGAAAACTACCAACAACAAACCAAACAAAAAAGCCGAAAAAACCAGCCCAATACCCCAAATCTAAACGGAACCAACCAACCATAAACCAACAAAAACCAACCAAACAAAACAAAAACCAACCAAAAACCCAGAAACACTCCCCCCACCAACCCTTCTTTCTGTCCAAGAATGCTCTAGTAGCTGATTAAAATGATGGTAGATTCCCATAGAGTTCTTCTCCAGACACTATCTCCTAGATCTGATTTGTTTTGAACAAAACAGCTTGATGAAAGAGCAAAAATAATTCACAATAAATTAATTTGCTAGACATAAAGAAATTGCTTCTAGTATGTAGTATGCCATAATAAGTTTCTTGAAATTTGTGTAGTGCTGAAATACAAATGTTTAATGGACTCTCTGACAAGGGCTGTCAATAGGCTCTGGACCCACAGAGATGGTCAGTTCTGTCTCCATCCAGGTGCTCCCCATGTCCTGCTGACATCAGCTCAGCCATGGAACCTGCCCTGGGGAGAGAGCTGTGTTGCTGATTTCCACAGGGAGAGGTGGGTGGGAGGCCTGTGACCTGGGAAAGTGCCTGGTTTATGCTGGGCTGGGAGGTTTTTCTCCTGCTCTTGCAGTAGAACGCAGACATCATCACTCAGGGCAGAGTGAGTGATTGAGGTTGAGCAACCTGTTTGAGGTTGCTTCTCACCTTGCATGATGACCTTTTCTCTCCCTGCCTGGCCAGTGACCTCTAGAACTCAACCAAAACAGCAAGAAATCTCAGAACTTGCATATTTGTCCATGTGATCCCTGTAGGAATGAGGGGAGCATCCTGCAAAAGAGAGACTTGAAAGTATTTTAAAAAATTCACAATATTTTGTTTTAAGCAAACCTTGTGCACTGTGGAATCATAGAATCATTTTAGGTTGGAAGGACCTCTAAGTTGGAGTCCTACCATTATGCCACAACTGATTGCTAGCAGCAGAGTAAATTGCATTATTAGCTTTGCCAGCTCTCTCCTCCTGAAGGCGACTGTTCAACTTGGTTTTGTCAGATCAGACAATTTGCTAATTTTGGTTTGGCTTGCATGGGCTTGTTAGGAACTGCACGGCTCCTTGGCCCACAGCAAAATATAAATGACTGCATCTGCAGAAATTTACTGTTGAGGTTTTTCAGGTGTCCTTTAAGGCTCTGACCTCAAGGGTACATACAACCTTTTGATGTATCTTCTTGCCTGATAACTTAAAATAACATAAGGTAGCTTCTTGTATTGATTTTTAGAGATAATTATGAAAGATGTTTCTGTCTGCTGAATTTTGAGACTGAAGTTTTAAAGCATTTATGTGACTAACATGGGATATATTAAGGAACATCTAATCAGATCTTTCTCTGTTCTTTTAGAACTATTTAATATTAAGAAAATTAGTTGTGGTATGTTTTTGACACCAAGAAAATATGGAAAAGAATTGAACCTGCAGTGAAAAATACATGGTGTCAGTATAGAATATAGATAGTACTCACATTTGTGGTAGTTCTTAAGGCACAGAACTGGGGGGCATTTTAAAGGTGCTTAAAATCTCTTTCTTCTGATCAATACTTAAATTAAATGATTCATCAGGAAAAACAACCAACAAAACAGCTTGATAAAAGAGCAAAAATAATTAACAATCAATTAATTTGCTAGACACAAAAAATTTCTTTCTAGTTTGTAGTATGCCATAATATTTTTTATGTCATGAAGGAAAAAGGTATGAATCCATCACAATGGCACTCAGAGAGCACAAACCCTATTCAAAATGGATCACACTTCTGTCTTTGGGTAAATGTAATTTAACCATAGAAATAGTGAACCATCCAGCTGTCAATGACTTTGAAATACCAGAAGCACCTGTGTTCAGATAGAAATGTTTCACACACAAATGTTTTGTGATAACAGAAGCAGATGTGTAGGTATAAATCCTGTCTTGTGGGAACTCTAAAAGAAATTCTTCATCCCTTTGGCTGCAGAGTAAGTCTCCAAGGCAGGTTTTAGGGATGGTTTGTTGTGGTGGCTGTACCTAGTGACCAATTAAGGTTAGGATATATAAATTTACAGTATTTTTTTGGAACACTTATAATCTAAAAAAAAAAGGGATTAACAACTGGAGGGGCTTGGGGAGAAAGGAGACAGTGTGCAGAGACACATCTCTAAATCTGCAGTCTTAAACTAAATGTTTGCCGCTTTATATTTTTTACTCTGGTAATAAGTAGCAGTAGTAGACTATCTTGGGAAAGATGGGCAGGAGGATGGACTTCTGTGGGAAAGCCATGCATGGACATTGATGATATTTCACATGGGAGCAGTGTGAACTGAACCTCTTTTGGAAGTTTTGTAGGTGATTCCTCTTGGTTTTGAAACTTTTCCTAATACAAATTGGGGCCACAGCAAGTGATTCTCCTAGAGCTACTCTTCATAGATTCCTATCAGAATGAAGGAAAGAATAGTCTTGAGAGAAAGCTGATAGTTGGTTATCTCTGCCCAATCTTCAAATGTGGAAAGGTCTGGGGATAAAAGTGAGTAATTTTTTGGTAACATGATCTTTAGCCACTTCTAATTATTGAGGTTGGAGATTACTAGGGGATTGATTTATGTACATATGTAATTTTTAATAAACTATATAGATCGGAGAGATGGTGATTGCCTGTAGTTATTGATAATATATGTATGCAAAAATATATCAATTATATAGTTTTATTATGATATAGTTTTAATTTGCATTATATATGCAAAAATATATCAGTTATCAAGTAATTTGAAGTACACATGAAGTCTTACACACAAAAGAGTATTAATGATATTGCTCAGTCAAGCATTAGAATTTAGGACATTAAAAATTGTGATGGTTGAAGCAATAGCTGCATCTCTTATTTTGAATCAAAACCATTTATCCAGGTGGCAAATGTTTCTTTAAAAAAGAATATGATTATGCAGTTGAAGACTGTTTTATAATGCATGCTTATGGGGAAGAGGGAAAAGATTTTTTAAAATAAAAACCACTTTAATATGACAGGAAATGCACAGCATGAAGAGGAGTTGTCCTATCGGATGATTCAAGATGAAGTATCAGCAGGCTACTCCAACTATAGAGATGTCAACTGGTTATTTCTCATGAGAATCTTCTTAAAATGGGACTTATTATCCTATAGTAAAGGGCAAGTGCTGTGATACCTGTAATAAAGGTGAAATGTACTTTTCAAAGAGGGCAAACTAAATTTTAATGGATAAAGCTAAAACTTTACATGAGGTATTAGATCAGATTAGTAGGAGGATTCTGGGGTAATAAGCTTTACTTGGTGTTTACAAAGGAGGTTTTAAGAGGGAAGTGACACAAAGAAGAGCTCCAAACCTTTGTCTCCCTGTATTTCTTTATTTCTGTTTCTTCTGTGACTTTACCTTGACTCTGGGACTTGTAAAATCCTCAGGCTTGTCTGAGGTCAATTTTATTCTGAGATAGAAAGTGTCTTGCATCACAAACTTACAGGGCTGGATGAGAGGACTAGCACCCACAAAGAAAATCAGGTTTAATTAGTCTTTTTGGGATTCATCACTGAATCCTACTGAGGCATGGAGTGCTTGCCACTGCCAGCAAAGGGTTTTTCCAAGACCCTTCACAAAAAGGAAACCACCTGTCTGCTTATTTCTGTTTAGTGACTGCCACATAGATCTTTTGGTGTAAATTTGGCTCGTGCTTTATATGGGCATTGCTGTCTTGTTAAACTGTGGTGCCTTCACCCCTGTTGCAGGGGAACTTCTAAATTTGGTTTATTATTAATATTAGAACTTTGGGACAAGAGTTGCATGACTTTAAAGTGAAATTTGATCATTAACACATGTTATTGAAGGAGAGATGGACTATTTTAGGGTGTGTAGGTGAAACAAGAGATTATCCTTTTCTTTTTGTCTCAAATTTGCATGTCAAGAGTCAGCTCCAGTACTTCGATTCAGTTTTAGAGAAGGAAGAGGCTGTTCATGTGCATGTGTGTAAAGGGAATTTCAGTTCCTGGTATTTTAGAATAATTTATGGCTGTGCTGTTCTATGCTGCATTGTCTTGGAGCAAGAGTTGCTTTTGGCTTTCTCTTTCCAGCCTGCAGGAAGTCTCTTACTTTGATATTTGCAGTCTTAGCTGTGCTGTCAGATTTTTCTCTGAAACTGCTAGAGAATCAATACAAGTTGGGGAAAGCCCCAGTTTGTGTTTATCATAGCAATTTCATCTGGATCAAGTAGTCTTGTGATGTACATTTAGCTATGGAAAAAAAAAAAGCCAAGAAACCATATAGTACTACTGAAACTTAGTGAAATGCAGTGCCCCAGATTTTAGAAATTACTTCTGGGAATAATTCCAGTTGATGATTACCATTTTAAAATATCTTTTAGGCCACTATGCTTAATTACCCATGTAAATATGTATTAGAAGTTAAAAGTACCAGAGATGCAGTAAAAATGAAATGGGGACTGTGTTTGCTTGTAGATAGAATAAAAATCATTTTTTTCCTTGATGTGTACGTAGTGCTAAATAGAAATGTAAGTAATAGCAGCAGCATTTGAATGACACTGTGTGCAGTGCTGCTTTTGCCCTTCCTGGTTTCTGCAGTCCAGTTTCATGATCAAGATCACATGCTGAAAACCTCTTTACTCTCTCTTTCCTGGGCATGTTTATTTTGAGGCTGCTGAAAGCACCAGACCGAAGCTGTGGCTGTGTTTAGTTCTTTGTCTACTGCAAGGAGAAGGGAATAGACATGTAAAAATGTGTAAGTGCTGCAAACTTGGAAGCCAGCAGTGTTTGCTCAGGAATAGATTTTTGAATTCATTGTGTGTTTGATTTACTGTAGACTGGGCTCATTAACCTTGGGCTGCAGCTCAGGCTGAAGCCTGCCTTGGTCAAATCTTCACACAGTGAAAGGCAGAGGTCACTGATCTGGGTGTTGTGAGAGAAGGGCAGATGTTAATCTGGTCTGTCATCTACTGTGACCAGATCTTGACTGGCACATCGCCATGAATTATCTGAGCCTTCTGACCCAAATTTGCTATGTTCTCCTTTGGTTCTCTGTGTTACTCTGGCCCAAATTTGCTAGATTCTCCTTTGGTTGCTCTCTGTGTTTCTCTTTCTATTTTTACTTTGTTTTCCACTTGCATATTCAGAGCAGTTTATCCCATGGCTTCTTAGCGCATCTTTTAGTTTACACAGAGGTAAAGACTATCAAGCCCAATATCCATGGGGACCTGAACATGGTTTACCTGGACACTAAGGCTGCAACATGAAAATGTATTTTTATGGTTTGCTTTGGGTTTTTTTTTTTTTGGCAAGGAACTGTGTAAACAGGTAGAACTTTGACTGCAGCCTTGTCTTTACACTGGCATCTTTCCCAGTCTGATTTTCAATGGTGTCTTTAGCATCCCCCCTGTAACTTCTATGTGCGTAGATGGCAAATCACCCAGGTGAGCTGGAACAGCATTGTGAGGCAGAGCAGCACCCATGGAGTACTTAACAAAGGATAAACTTGAGTGGGATGGAGCATTTGGAATCCACAGGGGTTACACTACGGTGATGCAAGCCTAGGGACTGCCCTGCAGTGCCAAGTTGAAGCTGTCCAGCTTTGATAGCGTGACACGGCGTGTCATCGCTGCCACTGTCACCTGCCCGGGGCAAGGAGGAGCACTGCTCGCGTTTCCAAGAGGATTATCGTCACGGGAGGGCGACCCTTAGCATCTCTCAGCTCACATTCATCACTGAAAGGTCAAAAAAACTCTTTGAAACGATTTTGGGGGCATTTTAACAGCTCCTCTCTGTTACGTAAATCCTTAGCAGAGAGGCTGAGCTTCTCTGGTGGAGGAAGGGTGCTGGAGCTGCTCCTGCAGTCTGTAGCCTCTTCAGCTGCTGGATGAGAGGGGGATTTTGGTTAAATTTCAACACTTGGGGTTAAGTAACACTCCTTCTACTCCATACCTAATCCCTCCAGTACCAGTTATTATCTTTGCAACTTTTATGTGTAGGGCTTTTAAGAACTCATTCTGCAGTCCAGGAGAGCTTGTGTCCCATGTGAACCTGTCCCATCTCTCTCTTCCTTTTGAAATGAAGCTTGTTGGGCTATAAATATTCATGGAAAAGAGCACAGTGGAGTGTTTGTGTTTGTATTCTAATTAATGAGCAAATTCCCCTTCCCCACATTCTTACTATAAAAATCTTAAAGATTGTGAGAGAGTCTGTATTAATATTAAACATGCCAAGGGAGTGTTATGGGAGCAGGTTATGACTTGGCCATGTGGACTTACACTTCCATAGTGTTATTATCCTATGCTTGCCTGAAACTGTATTTTAATAAAAACCTTCCTGAAAATTCCTGTTTTTCCCAATGTTAATTTGAAATTCTTAGGGAGAAGGAAAAACCCTACAAAAAGTGTTTGACTGAAACTCATAAGCACAGAGGAGAAAGAGGTGAGAGGCAGAGTATGGGTCAAGTATCCAGTAATTTTCAATCCTTTTGCAAAGGGAAAAAGTAGCTAGCAATAAAGATTTCTAAGTCTGATAAAATATCACCACAAGATCTTTTTTTCTTTGCAATATTGTGGTTTTACTAAATCAAGGTCAGATGAGAACTAGATTAGCTACATGATTAATGTGTGTATTGAGCCTCACATAGCAAAGTCAGCCAGCACACTGAGGACACTTTCATTATAAAGATTGTGCAAATAATCACCGATGTTTAACCACGCAGTAGATTTGACTGAAACAATGAAGTTATTACTAAAAAGAATTGTCACTTAGTCACTTCAACAGAGTTTACTTCACAAGAAACAGCAGCTTGAATGAAAGAAAGAAAATCAAAATCCTAACGGTGCAAAGAATGCTCTGAAAATCCTTCAAAAAAGCATGCATTAGTGAATTAACATTTAATGGAGCAAAAGGTTCAGGTTTTTATTAGCCTAAGACTTGTAGGAAGGAAGTGTGGCAGGTTTGCAAAGCCTGTGTGTGGTGCAGCCCTGAGTTACCCATCAGAGGTGTCAGGTTTGCTGTGCACACCCAGCAAATCACTCTGGAGTGTGCCCAAAACATCTTCAACTTATGGAGCAATTACCTTTTGCTCATTGTACTGCAAAGCCTTGTAGATAAAGTAGAATATATTTCATTTATAAAATGCTTTTGAAGAAAAATAACAGCAAGATCTGGGTTTGTTAGACCTCATTCTGATTTTTCTTTAGTCTCTTAGATTAAAAAATTAAAACAACAAAACAAAAACCCAGACAAGTATTTGAGAAATATTTAAAATAAAGTTTGCCTTTCATGGTAACAGTAACATGGTAAAAGGATATTTTTGTGGAAAAAAGTATTAAAATGTAACTTAATGGTCATTGTAGTGAAATCTTTATGAGAAAAGAACTCTGCCTACAGGTCTCATAACATGGAGAACTCAAATTCATTGCCACAGTGGGGCCTGGGTATATTTCAGAAGTTATGGTGACAGCTTCTTTTCTGAGAGGGAAAGGAATTCCGTTACTCATTTCATCAACTCTGGTGGTGCCTAAAAATGTAAACTGTCACTGGCACACATTCTGTTGTTGATGATGGCCTGGTCTCCCAGCCAGATACCCCTTTGACTGGCTACTGTATAAACCACCACTGGAACAGCTGATTAAGTAGATCACAATAACCAAGAGCTAAACTGTGGGAGCATCCTGAATATACAGTTTGCATCTTGCAGTGGAAAAACACCAAAATAATCCTATTAAAGCAATAGGAAGGAATTGTCATCTACTGACAACCTGACAGAAGCCTGAACTTGCCAACTCAGGCCATCAGTGTTATTTGCATTATAAATAGCTTCTATATTTACTATTTTAAGTAGTTTCTAAGAGGAAAATTGGAGCAATGACAGAGTTGGTGTTGGTAGTAGTACTTGCAGAGGGAGCTGTGTTTGTGCTGCTCTGTGCAGTGGATCAGCTGGGCACAGCAGAGTGCATGCTGACTTACTTGTGTGTAGTGTGGAATTCTGAAAAAGGCAAGGTGAATCTTGCTCCTGTGTAGTTTTAAAGTGAATTGAGTTGTATAGCTTCAGTGTCAATGTTTGCATTTGGAATAACCAGCACGATTTTCACCTCTCAAAACTCACTGGAAAGTCAATACATTTAAAACTGTAACCACCACCACTGCCCCGCCATGTCTATATACTCTTCATTTGGGGGGGAAAAATCCTAACTGAGAACAGAGAAAAAGTGGGAAATCTTTCCTCCAATGCAGACATGAAATAAAAATTGAGCCAGATAGGGGAGAAGTGCTGTGAGGTAGAACTCTGGCAGTCTGATACATGTTCAGGGAAGAGATCCAGGTGTTTAGGAAATGCATGAACTTTTATTTTCCTATTACCCATTCTAACCAGCTTCTGAAAGATCATGTTTCTGGTTACATATCTTTTGAACACACTGGGCTTTAGTTTTGGTGGTTTTGTTGTAGTTGTTGAAAAAAAGAAAAAAAAACCCCCTCGGAGAATACTTCACCATATTTTTTCCCTCTAGAACAAATGAGCAGCTTGACCAGCTGAGAGATTTGTCCATTCAGCCATGTGCTTTAATTGGCTACTTGATCATGCCTGGGAAAAAATAGATTAACTAGGCAAGCTTTTAGTGAAATTTCCTCAGAGGAGTCTGCCAGCCATTAACAATTGGCAGTTTATGTACACTTTGACCTAAGCATATTTTGGTTTTGTATTTAATAGCCTGTTATTTATGATATAAAATTTTCTAGTTGCTTTCAAATCATGTAAACTAGTAGGAGCTATTATACCTTGTGCTGAGTAGCTCACAGGTTACTTAGAAGACTGGTGTAAAAAATGCAAAAACTGCATATTTCCAGTGCTTTGTAAGTAAAAGTGACCAGGTGCATGAGCACAGTCCATTATCCCAAGGATATGTTCTTCTCTCTCACTTCCTTGCTGTCTCTGGTGGCTGACAAGACCCCACTTGCTTCAGAACAGAGCTTTGTTTTTAATGAACTTAATGCAAATACCTGTTTAGACTGTGACTTGAAATCACCCTCAGCAGCATTTGGGATAATTGGAATAATATCAACATAACAAAGGTAGATCCAGCTAACAGGGAAACTCTTGAGGAAACAAGATGTTCAGGTTGTCCATTTAGGGGTTGAAATGATATATAACTTATTTTATTTGTGCATTTAACAACTTCCTAGAAGTTGAATTGCAATCTCCTATTTCTAAAAATTATTATAACCTTATTGACAAAGCCAGACAGAACTTAACAAGAGAAGATTCTGATGGCAACATGTGCATTGTGTCAAGGTAACTGAGACAAACACATGAAAAACTAAATTTGCAATTCAGTTGTTGCCTTTTCCTTCCAGGACTGCTGAGAAACTCTCAGAACTTGAAAGATAGAAACAGACAAAGGGCCCAGGAGTGGCTGATGAGAACATCTATTCTCTCTTTGCTTCTTCAGAAGTGGTGTCTTGTTATGCTGTTTCTTGTCTCCTTTCGAATCTCACTTCTCCAGAACAGAATTAAAATTTTAAGAGTAACAAGAGATTAAAAGCTCTTCCACTAATGTATTTTCTTATTTTGCAAAGCAGCAGTTAATACCATCTTTAATATCTATAAGCCTGTCAAGGAAAAGATTCTTATTATAAATTTTGTAGCGAAAGGGAAGGCAAAAGGAATATCATTGAAGCTCATGATTTGTGTTTTAAATATTCATCTGTTTCTATCTCTTCTGTGAAATTTTACATACCTGTTTTAAGGAAGTGTCTGCTACAGTACTCAGGATGCTTTATATTTCAAATGCTGTTCCATTTTTAATTGTTTAAAATGAGTGGGGTTTGTGTGAATACCACTGATTTAGAGGCTAAAAGTATAAAAATTGGGATTATACTTCTGGTAGACACAGCATATTTATTCTGGGGATACCTTGTGAAGAAGAATTCATCCCTCCATTTCTTAAAATGTCAAAATTGAAGAAAAAATCAGATGTATTCAATCAGCTAACAGTGTAGGTTACTTACTACTGATTTTCAAATGGAAATTGTAGTTACCTTAGATATATTTGGACCCTTCTGTACATGTGGCATCTGACACGTGGGTTGATCAACCCTTTGGATCCCAGATGAAACACCTCCAAAATGACACTCTGTTTCTTATCCTGATTTTTTCCTCAGACCTTTTGACCTAATGGTGGAAGTCACCGACCAAAATGTGTTCTGCTCATCCTTAATTGAATCTGGGTTCTAGTTTCATCATCTTTGTCCTATGGTGCCCATTGACCAAGCCTTGGTCATCGGAAAAGCTGTTCTCTTATTCCTGGGGCTTTTAAGGTCCTTGCTGGCAACAGGAGCTGGTGAAACCAGTGGTGTGGCAACTCCTGAGGGCACTGGGAGCTCAGGATGGTGGGTGAAGTGAGGATCTGAGTAAAGGAAGATGAGGTTTGAAATAGGAAACAGATCTGTTACTCACTGAAGGAGATCACAGAATACCCTTTGTTTTCAGAGCAAAATATCCTTGACGCTGCACACATCCACTCACACAAGCATCGAGCCCAAGCAAGCTAACAAATCTCTATGTGGTCAAACTATTTCTGATGAGTTTTTTTCCTAAAGTGGAAGTTGTCTATTTTAAAATTTACTAGAAAAATAATATGAGAAATCTCTGTGAAACAAAAGAGAATTTGTCTCAAAGAATAAGACAGAGGAATTTTAGATATATATATGTTTTACATATATATATATATATATATGTTTTTCTTTTTTTTCTGAGAATGTGAAAATTACTTCTTTTTTTTGTGTCTGGACTGTCAATACCAACTCAATATCCATGATAACAACAAGCTAAGCAGAAAGTTGTGCTGCAGTTGTGAGATAATGCTGGCAAAATAATTAACTCCATCAATCAAACTCAGAGCAGGATCCTCCAGAAACTTAAAGGTGAGTCTGCAAAAACTGATAAATATTACTCAACAGAAACTCTCCAAGACCCTAAGAGGGATTTTTAAGGTAGTGTTAAAACCCATCTGTCTGGAGACAGTTCTGCCCTGAAGCAAGGAGGTAGATTAATTTTTTGTTAGTAAACTCTGATAATGGTATGTGAGTGCATAAATATCACTTGCACTTATACATATATAATTATGTTAATACATAAATATAATGCTTAGGTATTTGGTATAGGCACAGGTGCCCCCACACTTCCATGGAGTTAGTAAATCCAGCATACAATGTGCTTTGAAATGTTTGTTAATGATGCACGAACAGTGTAAGCCAAGTTTTGCTTTAAAAGTTTGGGGTGGTTTACTATGCTCTGTTTTTTTCCTCCATATGTAAGTTTTCAACAAGGAAAAAACCTGTGTTGTCATGAAGGCTTTCTTTTTTATCTTACCAATAAACGATAAAAGTGAATGCATTTGTGAGCAGTGCCTTAAGCATTTGTTTAGTTTAAAGGAAGGCTTGAAAAAAACTATGTTTAAGCACTCTTCTAATTGGTACCTTGAAATAGAGCTGATGCTCAGAATGACAGGGATCTGGACAAGGCCTCAATCCACCATGGTAGAGAAGATTTGGCCACCATAATCTGTTGGTGCCTCCAGGCTGTCCCTTAGCACTGGCATCCAGGAGGTGTTGTTCTGCTGGGGCAAAACTCTCTCAGCATTGAGAAGATGGAGGAGTTTGGCTGCTGCCTCTTGTCAGCACTGGAGTGTCCTGCTGGCACCTCCACATCTCCTGCAGGCTCAGCATCCTGTTTGGCATCCTAACACAATGCAGCTTGTGGTGAAACACAGGCCTGTGCCTCCCTATTCTCTTGTGTTATGTGTGTGTGAGAGCAGAGAAATATCTGGCACTTGGCAGGTAATGGCTTGTGAGTTGCAGCAATTATTCATGCAGGGAGAAAGAAAGCTGATGGAAGTGTTTCATCACAGAAAAACACCTTTTTACACAGGTACATGTTGCCTTCAAAACACCTCTCTGAGCCACTGTTTCTTTTGAATTTTTTTTTCCTGCATATTTAATGCCCTTTCTGCACATAGAAGTGTATCTGCATAGGATTTATGGCTTTGGGGATTGCTGTTGTAGCCTGAACACCTAGAACAGGGCACAGCAGACCATAAATATTGGTGTGGATAAAGCTCTGAGCAGCTTCAAGGAGACTCTTGGAGCAGCAGGTTATGTGTGCTCCCATAAGGTCTAACCTGGACAAATTCTTGGTGCAAGAAAAGATGCACACACTTAAATAGGAACATTATGAGAATTTTTGAAGGAGTTTTAAATGAGTTAGAGACAGGACCTTTGATTTTTCAGATGATGTGACTTATTTTCCTTCTGCATAGGCAGGAGGGGTGAATTTAGCTCACATCTTCACTGCGTGGTGCAGAAGGTCACAAGACCTTTTAAGGATTTATTGACCAATAAAACACTGCCAACATGGATATTTATGTTTTTGACCCAATCCTTAAATGTTTCATCTTATGGACTCATGCTACAGTGTAAGCTTTCTTAGGTAGTCATGTTATGACACACAAACCTACAGCACTGCATTTTAAACTTCTTGTTTGCCTTTGGAACTACTTTATTCTATACCTTAAACTCTAAAACTCTAAACTTTGCTCAACTTAATGTGTTTCTTTTTCAAGCTACAAGTCCACATTCCTGCTTCTAGCACCTAAGTTTGGGAGCCTTTTCCAAGATCTCAGATCAAATCCCGTGTTTAAATCTAAGCTTTGGCTTACAGGCCCAAAGTTCTGAGTGTTCCCTGTAGTTCAGATTCCAGCAGAACAGGACTGTAGTTTAATATCTACCTATTTGTTACCTCTGCTTGTAAATGAAATGTTCTCAGCAGCATCTAATGCAGATTAACTAAAGGTTTGTGCTGGTAAATTGCATTAGTCAGAACTGGAAAATGAACCATTTTTCCTATCTCTTTTTTTCTGCTTCTTGGGGGTAAACTGATGGTAATCAGAGCCAAGTTGTAATTACCCAGTGAGGCTAAAAATTTATCCTGTTGGCAGTGATGCTCAGAGAATGCCAAGAACCTCCCCATGGGACATTCTGAATTGGGGTTGGATCCCATTCATGCATGGGATTTATCTGCCCCATAGACCCTGAGCTTCCCGGCTTGGTCACCTTTCTCATCTGGAAATTCCTATTGCCTGAAACAATTCAAAATTAGCTTGGGCATCTCTATCTAATACACTGTAATTTAGGTGTATTCTGAGCTGTACCTTCTCCTTCATGTGGTTTGAAAACAGGTGAGGAAGAAACTCTGTTTTTTATCAATTTTCAGCAGCGTTTTCCTTTCCTGAGGGGTTCCATCAGAAGTGGATTACATTGTGCCCCTGGTAATCATTGAATAAATGTGTTCAAAAGCACTCGATCATTTTAGCAAGTACCCCCCTGTGGCTTCTGCAGGGCCTTGTGTGAATTGTACAAGATGTTCAACATTTTCTATGCCTTATTGGTTTGACCTTTAAATATTATTTAAAATGTGAATGTGATATCATCTGCAACCAGCTGATAAAGGCTTATGAGCAAAAGGACAATATTTTGTTGGAGGATTGCTATATTTAAGAACAGCATAACCTTTGAAGGTCTAGTAAAATTGCAATAAAATTAGTGGATTTTTGTATAACAGCAGTAAAATTGGTGTATTTTTCTAATATAAAAAAGTAAAAGGCTATAGTTTATAACCTGAACTTGGAAGTTTTTCCTCCTAATCTGATTTTTTTGTTATTTTCTATATCATTAGTCTCATGCTGGGCAGTATAAAGGTATGTTTATAACATGATAGCTTAGATGCAGGAGTATATAAGAAAAATGTCACATTTCATCTTTAATGGAAATTCTTGTAGTATATAACTACACAGTTGTAGGGTGTATGTGTAGGATTTTCAGTTTCGTAGAGGAGCCTGGGTGAGAAAGACCATGAAGCAAAAGATTTCATTATTTAAAATCCCGTGTGGGAAACATAATTAAATAAAAATCTAGTTTTTTAAATTTTGTAACTGTTTGGTGTTTTAATGCGTTTTTCTGATAATTTAAGTGTAGAAAAGGAATTTGCAGGCTGCGAATGGTCTTGGACGCGGCTGACCTCTGAGAGGTGGCCAGGAGTGCAGCTGTTGGGCAAGTTCTAGGGCTGGGTGGCATCTCAGTGTCCTCTTTTGCTTTGACCATGGAAGGTTTTCACCTGTGTTGCTGAAACACCCACTGTCACAGAGAAGTTGTGTATTGTTTTACCGAGGGGTTTAGAGCACAAACTTTGGTGTTTTCTGATATTTTCTGTCCTTCTGAGCACACTTGATGAAAGCTGCAGTGTGGAGTTGCAATAGCGTTTGAGATCACAGTGCTGTCCACCCTTGCTGTTGTGTGTTTTTCAGATGTGGTCTGCAAGCCCTTCTGTTTGCAAGCCTTGAGCTGTGCTTGGCAAAGGAAGGCTTTGAAAAGCTGAGCACAAGCAGAGCAGGCTGAGCCTGTGGTGTGAGCTGGGACTGCAAATGCATCCCCTCAGTGTGGTGCTGCAGTCAGGCTGGACTGCCTGTAATTACTCCATTAGGGAGACTATAAAGAGATCCTGGGAGCAGCATTTCCCTCTCTGACCATGACCCAGGAGCAGCTTGACAAAAGTAATATTGTGTGAAATGGGGGCTCTTTTAAACCTGATTGTTTCATTATCCTCGATCAACCTGCACTACTCAAAAGAAAAATCAAGTGTAAGCAATAGCAGGAGGCAATATAAAGGGTACAACTGATCATCAACACTAAAAAAGTGGTTTCTGCTTTGCTGCTTCTTCTATTCCACTGCTTTGCTTCTTTTTCTTTTTTGTTATTCTAAAGATTAATAACTGAAATTTATATGTTCTGCAGTCAGTTTTCTATTTTTCAATTTTGTTCAGTTTGCTTAAAGGGCAGCTGGTAGGAATTCACCTTGTTTAACCTTAGGCTTAATCTTTTCCCCTGGGCTGGGATTTGAAACCTTTCTGTGCTGGAGTCAGTAAATGCTTGCCAGTTGCTAAGTATAATAAAATTAATTTCTGTTTATATGAACATTTTAATTTGAAGAATAAAAGATCTTGTAGTTAATGACATGGCTGAAATTGTTAAAGCTAAGTCTCAGGCTGAGTAATAAAATGTTGCTATATCCCCTAAATTTTTTCCTTATTTTTTCTCTCCAAAAAAATACCAAAATGTTTTTAGATTTAAATGTTTTAAAATTACCAGAAGTTTTTATTTCCCCTCCAAAAAAATTACCAAAATGCCCAGCTATTACATAAGTCTTGTCTGCAATATTTTATTACAAAGCACTTAGAGTATGTAGTTTTGTACTCTGCAAAATTAGAAACATTTAGGAATGTTTCACTGGAATGCTGCATTCATATTCTTATCTTTCCCAGAACTGGGATTAATGAGGAATTTTTCACATTGCTGAAAAAATTAACAAAAGAAAGCCCAAATAATTTTGGACAGATAATGAATTATCTCAAAAGCTTCAGTAGCTTTTTGTTGCTTGGGACAAGCACAGCTATGTGCTTGTTGCTGAGAACAAGACTTGCTCTTGCTGCACATAAAGTGATCTGGGAGGTATTAATGAGTCTCAGGGAGAGTTTCAGGGGGTCTCCATGACCATCCATGATGGGATGAGCTCTGTGGATGGCAAAGTTCTTCCTCCTGTCAGGATTGTGCCACCTGAGTGTGTTCTTATCACTGTTGAGGGCTTCAGTAGCCACTCCCTAACAAGAGATATCAGGAGGAAAAATGTACTCCTGTAAACAACAGGGTTTTTGTAGTGGTTCAGCCACTTGAGGGATAGCTCACCATTTCTGAAGCTGTTCCTTTGGTGTTCCATGAATAACTTTTTCTCTCTGAATCAAAACTTTTGCTGTCTGTGGCAACAAAAGACCAAGTGACTTCAAAATAATTACTACTTCACTAGTTTTCATTGTTCTTGCCCCAGTTTTTGCATGCTGCTATACCAATCTTAAAAAATCAAAATCTCGTTAGCTCCAAAATCCAGAGAGATCTGGAACCATGTTTGGTTCCTGTTTCCAAGAGGGGAACACAACTGCATTTTCCAAAGCAGTTAATCAGCAATTTTTCTTTCTCATAATGCATCAGGTAGATGGGTTAACCTTTGCTCTTAGCAGGGGCAATATGTAATTTATGTGATTTTGGCAACAAAATTTGTATCAATGCTAAATGCTTAAATTTTGAATAGTTAATTGACTTCAACTTGATTTTAGCTTTTTTAAAGGAACATGTAAAACATGAAAGAGCTTGCTGTAAATGATCTCTGGATCATTTACATATTTTAAAAAAGTTTAAATATTTCTTAATTTCAGTTTGTTATTTTACCTGGAGCTAGGAAACAGTAAAACAATATCTCCTTTTTGTACTTCTCTCTGCTTTCATCAGTGTGTCTGTAACACTGTCATGAAGAGGCTTGAATTCCAGCATCTTTAAGACATTTAATAATTGCTTTTTGTGCATGATTATAGATGCAGATTTATACTTCTGATGTGGGATTAAGCATGCCCTCAGATCATGGTGGGACACATCATCCCTGCTGTTTAATCTTTGACTTTGCTGTTTCAATGAAATTAGGGCAAAGCTGGAATCTCAAACCAATGAGGGATTCTGGGAAAACGTAGGTTGTCCTTTTTTTCTCTTTGCATGAGGTTCAAATGAAGATATTCCCTCTGAAAACTAGCAGCTGTCTTAGAAGCACTAACCACAAAGACATCAGAAAAGGGTGTGTAAGATCAGAACTGACCTGCTGTGTTGGGACTCTCTCAAGCATCTTCCTCAATCTCTGAGTGTGCCTCATCTCCCTTTGCTTTGCTTTCCAACAGAATTTACTCTTTAGCCATCGCTAAATCTTGACATTACTAAAAGCTACACATTTCTGTAACAAACTTCATACCCTTTGTTTGGTTACCCCTTCTGGGTGTCAGATCTTATGACATTTCAGGAAGCTTGTGGCAGTTTGTTTTCCTGGAGGAGTCTGAAGATTTACACTCTCTTCATGCTCTTTCACTTATCAAACTTTTCCCCTCCTCATCTGAACTAACCTTGAAATGAAACTTTAGCCTGTCTCTCCAGGATTTCAACCCCAGAAATAATTTGAAAAATGACCCAAGACTTGCAAGAAATGGTGAAAGCAAGATTAATTAATTTCTTAATTACTAAGTCCTTTCACCCCGAAGGGAGACATTATCATCTCTGTCATTTTTGGCCTTGTATGAATTGCTTGGGGGTGTTTAGTAAGTGTCTTGTAGATGTTAGTGATGTCTACAGATGTGAGATTACCGCTGCTTTGTTGGGGGCTGAGGTGGTCAGTGCTTTTGGTGTTGGGAGTGCTGGCAGGAATGAGGATTCAGTTGAAATGTCTGCCAGAAACCACCCCTTAATTCTGGTTTATTGCTGCTAGTTATAGCTTAATTATGTTTTTATTTATGAGTGGCATAATAAAGACTTGAGGGGGTTTGAGATTACCCAGAGTGTGAGTGGGTGGTGGTCCCCCTCCTTCTCTATTAGCTGCAGCCCATGGGATGTATCTGTGTGTGGGTTCTGGGTGTCTGATGGAGCCTTTGTTTGGGTGTGCTGGCTGTTGCAGTATTGGATCTGCCCCTGGAGAGCATTATCTCCACATAAAGACATGACAGCCATCAATGAGATCAGATTAGCTTGTAAACGTTTATTTGAGAAGGGAATTGGAATTGTGATTATTAATTTATAATTTAATTCTCCATTTACCTAAATGCACCTCATGGACTTTAAATGAGATTCTAGGAAATACTGATCAACATTAGACAGGAGCAAATACCCCAAAATTTTGCTTTATGAGAAATCACAGTGGATTCGTCTATGAGCTGTTCAGGTGTTTTAATTGTTTTGTCTCAGTTTTGGGCAGAATATTGAATTTGCAGCTGTGCCATATCCTGCCAGGTGAGCTGTACCTAACTCAGTTTGTACCCAGCCCTGGGACAAACCTGGTGTCCTCAGGCTGCTTGGAGCACCTTTAATTTAAAAAGTGGATACCTGCTTGAGCATCATTCAGTAATCACCTAGGAGAGATTGTCATCTTTCATTACTGCATTAACCTTTAGAACTGACAACACAGTGCCAGCTCACAATAATTGAGCAGAGGCCCATGAAAATGAGTTTCTTACCTTGTAATTGTGCATATGCTCAGGTTGTTCACTCACTTGGGGTTATTTTGCAAGTGACATTCCTTTCTCACTAAATTTTAGCTTAATTTTTAAATTACTGGCTTAGACTCTTATCTCCTTAAAATACCTATCCTGGAGCTGGAAGAGGAAGAATGGGAGAAACATTTATGTCTCCTTTGAAACTTGTAACTGGAGCTTTTCCAGCACTGCATTTCTGGAACTTGATAGAGCAGCATGAATTTGAGGCAATTCCTGTTGTTGTGTTTTCAGGGAAACAACAAGTGTTTGGGACATTGTGCATTCTGAAATAAAGCCTCTAATTTTGTGTTTGACGCAATCTGTCCTTCCTTGCCAATGCTTCAGCCTAAACACCCCTTATCTAGCAGACTAGAATTTCTTTTTGTGGTGTAACATTCAGAAGTGCCAAATATTTATCATTTAATGGAAATTAGGCATGTGTAATGTCCATACTAATGGAGTATTTCTGTTCCTTCAGTAAACTAGATTTTAATTAGAAGTTACACTGAAGGTCTGATTAGAAAGCAGAGCCCTTCTAGGGATCAATTCTTGCTCAAATTCAGATGATGTAAATGTAACTATAAAGTTATATATTTGTTAATCAGTGTGAAAGAAGCCTTAGAGAGGTAATCCTGCACCCCAAGCACATTTCTTGTCTGGAGCACATGTTATTAGATGCTTTTTTCAAATTGCATAACAAGCTTTAGACTTCTGCTCTTGAGGGCAGATCTACAATTTCCAGTTATCTACAAATCCCAGCACTTTCTTAATTTCAGATAAAATAAATGTGGGATAGTTTGTTTTACTAAAATAGCTCTTGCTTTCTAACTTGCTAATTGTAAATCACACCACAGCCCACTTGTAAAGAAGCTGTGCTTGCTTTAAGTGCTGAAAATGATGCTGAGAGTAATTTATTTTAAGGACTAATATCTGCCCATATCACTTCTAGTCACTTAAGCAGCTGAATAAAGCCCAAATATTGTTTTCTTCAGCTGGGATCTATTTCCATTATGTCACTTAAAATCAAGAGATTGGAAAATTGTACACTATGAGTTTTTTTTGTTGGGTTTTTGTGTTTTTTTTTTTTTTTTTTGAAAAGCTACCATTTGTTTATTTATTGTGGTGCTGTTAGATGACCAAGACACTGAAGGGATAATCAGACAATTTGCAAAGTGCTTATCAAGTGAATTAGAGGCAAGTTGAAACTGCAGCAGGATGAATTCATTCCTATTAAACTAAATTGTCCTAAACTAATGAGGTAAAGGGAATACAACTTGTGTCCAGCCTGTGGTCAAGATTTTTCCCTCATTCAAGTAGAGAGATTAATGATTTGTCTACATATGCAAATGCCCCAATATAATTCTTTTGGACTACTTTCTGAATAGTTGTACTGGCACATATTTCTCACACAAGCAGTCATACTCCAGAAAAAAAAATATTTTTTTATGGGAAAGTGTTGTTAATCTAAGATGTCTGTGTCTTCATGGAGTTTTATTCCAAAATAATTCTTCATATTGACTACCAAGTACTGTAAAACTTGAGCAATCTCATAAATTATGAACAGTTTTATAGACCCTGAGGCAGGAAGGATCCACAACATCACCAAGCCTGCTGGAGCATGTGTGAGAGTCCTTTACATATCAGTGTTATCCTTGTAATTTATTGATTTCATGTACAGCTAACACTGTTTTGTTTTTAAAGATAAAAAATTCTGCAGTGGTTCTCAGCTTTTGTAAATTTATAGTACAGAAAAATTGCAGTCCAGTTACATTTCCTTGTTCTAACAGCCTAAATATATTTGCCCTCATTCTTCCCCAAATGTCCCATAGCTTAGTTCTCCTGATGGAGAAGCAGTGATGAGGTAGAGAAACACAACTGCTCACTCACTGTTTTTTTTTTTTTTTTGATGAGGTACTTGATTGCAAATTTGCATAACAAGCAATTTAATTTGTCATTGTAATCCTTGGCAGTTTTATGACCATCTTTGTGAATGTAAAATTGTATTTGCAGTTCCAGTGGAATGGGAATGATGCAAGTTTGTACAGTATGGAAATATATCCTTCAGATTTCTCTTCAGAATCCCTTAAGATGATGTGAGGTTGACCAGTTGAAACTTTTTTGGTTACTTTAAATGTAATTAACCTGGATCCCACTTTAAAGATGTTTTGGAGAAATTTTGATGCATATACAGCAGCTTTTTATATTCTCCATTTTCCTGTTGCTAATTCATCTCCTGTGGCTTCCAGTTAAATATATTTCTTTCCTAATTCCCTATGCATTTCTTTTATGAGCTCTCAATCTCCCATACTTGTTTCCACAAGAGACTTGTGACAGTTAGAAATAGTTTGAGGGCCAAATGCAGCTTTCCTAAGCTTCAAAACAGGTTTTTCTATCTTCATCTTTGTCAATAGGTATTACAGGGCCTATAAATGCAAATATTGTTAAGGAAAGCTCAACATCTTCCAGATGTTTTATGCTAAAGCAGTCACTGCTTGTGGTTAATCACTTAATTAGATAACTGATGTTTCCAATACTTTTGATCACTATTCTGGCTTTTAGATCAATATAGCATTTTCCAGTTTCTTCTGGGATTGGAGCTGCTACAAGTGACAGAGCATGTGTGCTAGTGCTGAGCATGTTATTAATCTTTCTTTACAAATTAGCATGGTTTTCTTTCAGTTTTGCTTAGATCTGTGAGGGCTCAGTGAGTATGTGGTAGCGTCAGTGTCTCTGCAAATCCTCAGTTGTGTTTCACGCTGTAGATTGCGAAAGCGGCTCAGCTGCTGAATTCTCACTGAACTTGTGCCCTGTATGTCACTCAGGGCTGTGCCAAAATGAGAGGTGGCCCTGGTTTGGGAAGGGGTGGTTGATATGCAGTGCTGATATCTTGCTATAATGAGTGTTTACTGGAGGACTTGGTGTGTGAAAGATGAAATATGTGATCAATTAAAACTGGCTATGAGGAGTTTGACTCTCCTTGCTGCTGGTTTGACTGTGTCTTGGTTTCTTAGCTGAAATCTTTTCTGTGATGGCATTTCTGGAAACATCACCAAAAGTGATGCTTTTGAAAGAGTGAGAGTCTAATGTAGAGCTCTTGAAAAGGACTTTCATTGCTGTTTGCATTTTTGGTGTGACATACTGGAGGCAGAGAATTGGAAGTATTAAATTCTAACGGGAAATCAATCTTAAAATAGAAACTCTTTGTTTTAACCAGACATCCTTAGGGGTTTCCCTACATTCCCTACATTTCCCACATATTTAAAAGTGAATCAAAGGACTTTTTAATCCTGATGCTACCCCTTTCCTCTTGTTCTAGGTAAGGAATGACTATTTTAAGGAAAAAGAAAACAGGTGCTCAACAAATTCTCTGTTGTTGCGGGGTCTAGCATGATCATGGAGAGCTCCTTAAAGTGGTATGATCACTCTCTATTAGGGCACAATTGTGATTTTTATCTCCTTGTTGGAAAAGGAATGTACTTGGAAAAGTCCAAATGGAATAATGAGCATTTACAAAGAAACTTGCCAATTTGACAGAACCTACAGGCAGAAAATTTTAGTGGCCCTTAATAAGAAACAATTAAAATATCAGTACCTGTAATTAGCAGGACCTATGTGTCTTTGCATAGGATGTTAAATACAGCCAGTACATAGTCAACATTTTTCTCTAATTAGGTCTATTTAAAGATAAGAATGATGTTTTGATGTTTGGAGCACTTAGTGCATTTCTACCTTGAATAACCATTGACTAATTGGCAAAGTGGGAATTTTCTGAAAAAAATCAGTATTTTCTGCTTTGTGATGGCATGAGGTTTTCTGTCATTACCATCCTACAGGTACTATTCAGGAAAAAATTTACATCTGGAAAATTAATTGTGTTGAATTAAACAAATATCACATTTTAACTATTACCAGATTGTGGTGCAGTAAATGCTTTCTCCTGTGCATGAATGCAACAAATAAGCAAGATTTGTTTTGGGCAAATACTTTTCATATTTTTTTATAAAGAAAACAGGGCTCATGTATTGTTTTTAGCACTGAAATAATACTAACTTCACTAATTACTAAATAATCAAACTGCTTTCTGTATGGCATTTCTTCTCCAGGAATTGCCCATGGTTTAGGGGCTGTGGCAGCTGTTTTGAGTGGTGATGCTGTGTGCTGCTACTCTCTTACTCATCACAAATTTCTGCAGAAAAGGGCTCTCAAACATCATTATGAACATCTTTCTATTAATCACAGTGACTTGTGAATTTTAGGAAAAGTGGGGTTGCTCATTCTTTGACAGTCACACTGTTAGGATGGCATTCACCTCCATTATTTCCAGCTGTGTGAAAGTGCTATCATTAATTTATGGTAGTTGCCTGGGCTCCCTTTTTGTTTAAGACAGAAAATCAGGTGTTTTAAGAAGTGGATTTGGTCAACCTAATTAATCAATCCACTGAACAAAATGTCATCTGCTGTCCATCAGCCTCCACTAAATGCAGAGTGTGCCTTGATAATTAGCTTGGACTGTACCCCTGGTATGAGCAATGTTGTTAGATGTTCCCTCTTTTCAGAATCTGAAATATCTATTTTAGTAAAGTTTATAATTGTCTACCTTCAGTGAAGGAGTTTGAGGATTCTAGCTTAACTGAGATGATTTTTGATAGTTTGCCTTCCTGTAATTTTGAACTTGAATGCCACTTGGCCCATCAACCTCAAAAAACTTTTAAATTGCGATGTATCAAATAATGACAATTTAAAAAAGTTACTCAGGTAAAAATAGAACTTTCTGTAAATACTGCTGCTCAAGAAATTGCTTTTCAAATATTTGCAAAAATTTAGAACTTTGGAGCCAATTTTTGGCTTGTTGAGTTTGTGTATGTTTGATCTGTTTAATATGGTGAATATTCACTTTGTTTCAGTATGGCTTTACAGGCATACATTATTTATGGAAGGGAAATGGTCTTGGAGGAATAGGTGGGAGGGCTTCAAAAGATAAAGAAACACTGAAAAAATAAAAGGAAAACCTGTGTGGAAAGAGGTAGGGATGACATGAAGTTTTAGAAGTAGGTAATATATGTTAACTTATCTAGACATCTCAGTGGGAATGGATTTTAGTAATAGTCTAGACAAATAAAACCTAGAAGTAATGCTGCGAGTTTGGTGGATGGTAAAACATCAGTTTTGTGCACCTGTTTTCATCTAACGAGAGCATGGTGAAGAAAAATTTCAAACTTGGGAATATTGTAGAATTGTTTCAGTGGCAGTGAAAATGCAGATTCTGAAGGATATTGAAAATACCTGGATTTCTTGGATAGTTGTGTGCAAGGATGCCTATATTAGCAATTGTTGTTAACTGGCATCTGAAGGCATAAGAAATGTGTGCATGGTTTTACACTTTCTGATCTGTGCCTTTCTGCAAATTTATATAAAAGTCATACTTGACTGTCACTGCCAGAAGCAGCTGTATTCCTCCAAGTGTATGTTTCTGTAACTTCATTACTATAATATTGGATAATTATGCAAAGAGCAAAACAGTTTTTTAAATTTTAAATATGTAGTGTCAATCTAACTTTTATATTCTTTTAACCTTCCCATATTATTCTGCGTATAGGTATGTAATTAGAAGGGGGTGGTAAGTCATGGGGGAGAGAATGTGGGAGTCTGAGCACTTTAAAAACTAGTTTTATCATTGGACCAATAATCACAACCAGAATGCTGGGAATTTACCTGCAGATCTGATAAAAAGCTTTCTGATTTACTTGATAAATTCAGCCAGCTTCTGTGCACTTATTTGCTTCTCTGAAAGAAAAGAAGATAGGGTTTAACCTTACCTTAAAAAAGGGTAAGGTTTAATTCAGGTCATAATCATCTGAATAATAATAATAATAATAATAATGACAATGATAATATTATTTTTCATTGCTGCTGAACATATTGACAGGAAAGAAGCCTTATTTATTAGAGACATACCCAATAATAAGTTCTGGAAAATAGAAATTCATCAGGAAATGGATAGCCTCTAAATTTAGATGAATTTGAAATATCAGTCCTTCTGAAGATATAATTCAGATAAAGTAAGACATGCTGAAAGGAATCCTGGAATATATGCAATAGCTATTTTAGATCAATTTTTAGCAGATATAAAGAGAGACAGATATAATTTTGATATTTTTTTTTACATACGTGTTCAAGTATATATGAATCACATCTGTACAATAGCTTTCTTGCTGCCACCTATTTCTTTTCTATAATCTGATAAATAACTGGCCAGCAAGTTGTGGCCTCTGTTGCCAATTAACCTTTAATTCTTCATCAATCAAATACTTTGGTTTTATGCTGCCTGTTTATGAAATAGCCCAGTGGCTCATAGATTTTGGTAATGACTTCAGTAATGAAGAAAAGTCGACATATTTGTGAAGTATCTAAATATCAAGCAATACATTTGCTGCCCTAAAATCACCCTATTCTTTTTCTGAGGTTATGTTGTGCTGTCTCAGTACCAGTGCCTTGTGTGTTTCTGAAAATAACAGTGTTTGTTTGCTCCCAAGCATACGGGGGTACTCAATGCTTGTGATCTAGAATTTTGTCTTCCCAATCCATCTTTAATTTTTTCTTTTAAAATTAAAATAGAATTAAAATAGAAATATTGTTTTAAAATAGAAATATTGTGGTGTGGGTCTAAAGACTATTCATTTAAAATCAGACTATTCATTTAAAATCTGTAGGTTTATGCTACAGAACCTTTAGGCAGAACATGAATAACTTTTTTGAATCAATGTTTTTTCCCATTTTTCTTGTAACAATCATTCTCTCTGCGAGTAGGACTTGGGGTAACAAAGGATTTGCTGCTCTGTGAAACTACCTAAATGATCTCTGTAAAATCTGTATCTCAATCAGAAGGGGAGGTTGTCCTTTGGTAATTTATACAAATGATACACTATCATTTGATTACTCACTTATTTAATATGCTTTTTTGATCTGCCAGCACTGATCAGATATTCATGCGGTGGCAACGGTCTTTTAATAATGAATTCATTCTCATGCCCGTGAAGCAGTAATCACAGGGACCTGTCTTTTAATAATTGCTAATTAATAGAAGTGCATATTCAGTCTTTGCTTTCATCATAATCATTGTGTGACACTTGGCATCGAAGAAAATATCGTGTGGAATAAATTGAGTTTCTTCATCTTGATGTGACTCAGGACTAGGAAATACCCAAGCAGATGTTGACATAAATGCAAACCAAAATGCATTTATGCAAGCCAAAATGTTTCTAGAAAATTCTCTATTTAATATCCAGGTAGTCATTCCTCATTTCCTGATTTCTGTACAATGTTGTACTTAGGATACATTTAGCTTTGAAATATTAGCCATGCGAGAGGAACAGGAGGAGGAAGATGAAAGGAGAAAAAGTTTGCTCCTTTTTGGGAAGATTATTCCATGTTTCTGGGGGCTGGCCATGAGACCTGACAAGTACAAGTGTGAAATAGTTGATTTGGTACCAATAAATGGAGTTATTCTGTCCATGAGTCAGATTATAAACACCAGCAATGTTTATACCCTGACATGTTTTAGAAATGTGTGGAAGTCCTTTCCATTACTGGTACATTTGTATAGAAGTGGAGAATTTTTTGGTATATATTGTTCTGTATGTGTTTTTCTAATGTGTATCATAGAGGGAAAATGGCAAAGTCATTGCTATTGCAAAATGTGCCTCAGATATCAAGCTGTTGTAGAGGTGCAATGATGAGCCAGAAACAAAGACTCAAGGTCATAATTTGTTATATATAATGCTTTTGGATTCTTTTGCCATCTTTAATCCTCAACTGCAAATGCTGTCCTCTTCATGGCCATATTGGAGGGCTTCTGGTGGCAACAGCTGAGGTTCCAATACCTTTGTGCTTTATAGGAGAAAGTTTATAGGAAAAAAGAAAAGCCATAGCTCATAGACAACAACTCTCACTTCTGGACTTCCCATTCCCAGTAAAAATCTTGAGGGTCTGTCAGTGGGCAAAAGAACTCCAAGTATGACTTGGAGTTTTTATTATCTTAATAATTATCTTATTAAATAATAATTATCAACATGATAATTAAAATATCAAATCATTAAATATAAATATTATAAAATTATATAAATAATTATTAAGGTTAATAATTCTCTTCAATAGCAAGTCATGTGGGCTGACAGATGACTCTGCAGCTGACGGCAGTCCTTTGCAGGAGTACTCATTCTACAGCAGATGTGGTTTAGTCAGCAACCAAGTCTTTAGAGCCATCTCCATCAAGCAATATCTCTTATTGAAGCGTGCTATGTGCAAGGGAGGTGCTTGGAGCTGTGCTGGTACTCAAATACTTCTGTGAAGGAGATGCCTCTTCCATTGTTCCTTTAATTGTCAAGTAAGCACAGTCTGGCTTTGGGGTTTTCTTCATGAGACAAATCCTTGTTGTTGTTTAAACCTGGTTCCCATTGGGAGTATTTTTGTGGATAGATCCCAAATGAAAATATTCCAGAAAATCTCCAGAGAGCATCTTCTGTATGACCTCTGATGTGCCATTATCAACCAGTAGAATCATGGAATGGTTTGGGTTGGAAGGGACCTTTGAGATCATCCAGTTCCAATGCCCAGCCATGGGCAGGGACACCTTCCACCAGACCAGGTTGCTCAGAGTTCCATCCAACCTGGCCTTGAACACTTGCAGGGATGGGGCAGCCTGTTCCAGGGCCTCATCACCCTCTCAGGGAAGGTTTTCTTCCTAATATTTCATCTCTACCTATTCTCTTTCAGTTTGAAGCCATTCCCCCTTTCCTGTGACTCCAAGCTCTTGTAACAACTCCCCCTTCAGACTCCCTTCAGGCGCTGTAAACCCTCAGTCAGGTCATCCCAGGGCCCTCCCTTCAGACATCTGATATGGAGCTTCCCAGTAGAGACTTTTTCCATGGAGGTGCTGCAGATATTCCTAATATGTTTCCAATAATCCATCCTTACATGACTTGATTCTCTCATTTTACACAGAACAAATTGGAATGCCTTTATAAGCCCCTTTGGTGTAAGCTGTTAAATTTGGGCCTTTTTTTGTAGTATGCATTATCAGGCATAAACAAACATTACAACAATTTGCCAGACAATCATAAAATAATTCTACACTGTGCAATGTTTTAAACTTTGAGAAGGAAATTAATTTGCATACATCCCTGGTGCATTATAAAGGATTAGCTAAAGCTATTTCTGTGTAATGTAATTCTTTTAGCTCATTTTCGTGCAGGGGCAAATCCAGGCTTGAATAAATTGCTCCCTGCAAATAACTTGCTCAACTCCAGTTGTGGGAACAACTCTTAAAGAATTTGCAATAGAAAACTAATTTTCTTAATGCACCCAGCATTATATCTAAGGATTTCCTCTATTTGCTTTGCATATCTTTAGTCCCTTATAATGTTTGTTTATGCTAAAACTGGGTTTTCACACCTTATCTTCTCAGAAATAAACTGGAAGAAAAAGTCTGAATGAGGTATTTAGAGCTGTGTTGGAATTGCTTGTGACCATTTGAGGGTTGCTTGTCTTAAAAATGTCTCTATTTGGCTCATATAGGCTTAGTTATCAGAAGATGGTTTATTTTAAAAAATTCTCCAATTGAGAAGGGTGTGTATTAACACTACTGTGTATTTTTAGGAGTGAAGTGTTCATTCTTTCCTACTCTGATTGATTAAATGGTGCATGATAGATCAATGATCTTCACAGTTTTATCAGACTTCATGAAGTATTGAGGACAGAAAGGCTGATACTCTTTGCCACAAAGTACTAAATGATGATTGGTGTAGAACTTTATTTTTCACCTCTTGAATGTACAGCATGCATATTTTGAGCAAAATTAAAGGAAACACATCTCTTATAACCCTACTTTGAGATGCCTGTGCATAAAAAAAATGCTACAAGAAATATCCAACAGAGCATCTCTCAACCTTTTCAGAGCAAGCATCTTTTTCCCTTTGCCTTGGGTCTGATCTGCCCAGCTCCCCTGCACCTGTGACACAAACCTGGCTGGTTGGTGAGTGCTGGGAGCCAGCCCACAAACCCCAAAACACCTCAGCAAGGCAGCCAGGCAAGGCTGTAGCCTGTCACTGCACAGGTTGGGAAGAAAGATTAGGAAAAAACCACTGGGGCTCACAGAGGTTATAGAGGACAGCCAGAAAACATCCTCCAGCTGTATCCAGGGAATAGTACTGTTTTATGAAGGGCTGCCAAGTGAGGGGAAAGCATTTTGGAGGAGTTGTTTGTATTGTGTACTTGTGAACTGCCAGTTAGTAGCTAAAGTGATTTAAGCTCTATTGCATACATATTCTTTCAACAATTTAGTTTTGTGAGACTTGTAGATCCCTATTGCTTATGTATTCTCATATATGTAAGAAATATATGCAAAAATTATTTCTTACTCCATGTGTTCCTATACCAAAATTTATGTTTTTTAATAAAATTAAGTACTTATTATGACAAACATAATGAAGGAGATAGTCATGTATGTTAATGGTGGCTCTGTTAATTTTACTTGGTAGTGATTAACTGTATTTTATTTTGGATTTTAATGTGTGAGTTTTTTAATGTTTTAAAGTAATTTAATCTATTTAATATGGAACTATAAAGTGCCATTTTAGAACCAGCAGAATTCTCTCTTTTAATTCACTTTTTCCCACTGGGAAACGAAGTTTATCAAAACTTAATTTTACAAATAAAGGGGATGAATTTAATTAAAAGTACTTTAAATAATTGCAATGAAATTGCTTTTCTGGTTCTTAAATGAAAGTGAATCTCTTATATTTGAGCTGAGATGAATGTCATGATTTCCATCTCCAAACAATGATATATTGCATCAGTGAAGCCAAATCTCTGGATGCTGTCAGCAGTTTGCAGGAATGCCACAGGTTCTGCACTTGGTCTGTGTCTTCCCTAAGCAGAGACATCCCCTGGGGTTCCCAATGGCACTGGTGCTCTGGCTTTGCAGGTTCCAGCTTGTTGCATGGCAGTCAGTATTACTAGAAGTGTTTTAGAGACAGCCAAGTGATTTATTGGCCAACAGACTAAGGGCTTTAAAGGGGATTGGAGCCTTGGAGCAGTGGCTTTGGCTGGCAGGTCTGGAATTGAGCTTTCCCAAAAATGCATTGCCTTGGGAAGAAGGCAAAGGACAGGACATGAGTGCAGAGCATCAGAGTGTTTGGGGGCAAATGTTTTACTCATTCAAATTCTCCTTTCCTGGGGCAGCTCTGCTGTTCTCTAGAAAGGGCTTTTTTATTTTAACTGGCTGACATTTTTCTTCAATAAATTGAGAATCAGCCTCCGTGAACTTGCAGTCTGCATGGCTTGTGAGGCTGTGAACACATTGTAATAGACTGTGTCTCTGGAGGGAAAATCCTGGGGAAAAATAGCAACTTCTATCATCTGTGCCATATGTAGTTTATACCAGACTGAGATGCCTCTGGTTCTGCTGCTGTGCAGGATTTGCTGAGCTCTGAGGTATGCCTCATCAAATGCCTGTGACATTCAAATCACCATTGTAATCACCTACTGCTTTCCCAATAAGCTGACCAAAATAAATGTCATTTGTTCCACTGTGTGCCTCTACTGTGCCTCAAACAAAATACTCCTTTTCTTCACTAAGCATTTTTTCCTTTATCATTCATAGAGAATGACTGATATTGTAAGGTTTTTTTTTCTAATTTACCTTTTTTATTTTATTTTTTTTTTGTCTTTCATCTTTACCCAAAATATTTTAGCATTTGACTTTCACAAGATGTCTTAGAACAGTTTTTAAAAATATTTATATTCTGCTGTGACCCTCTCCCTGCTTCTCCTTCAGACAAATATGGAACATTATCCCTGAGCCAGGTGAGAGTCATGTAATGACTCACAGTGATAACTGATTTTTCAGGAGAAGGTTCACCTGCTGGCAGCAATCCCTTTAATCTCACTGCCCCAGTTACCACCTGTTCTTTTATAATTCCCCTGACTCAGCCTTTAAAAGGTGAGAAGCTGCCTAAGATATGTGAATGCTTATGTCTTCTCAGTAAGGGTTGTAGTTCTTGCTTTAACTTGCTCTTGCATATCCAAGGGTTTTTTTTTCAGTGCTTTATTTTTAAAATTTGTGTTAAATACCATACAAGTTCATTTACTTCATGTTAAATTGTACAATGGCTCTTGAGGAAACAACACATAACCCAACTGGTCTATAATTCAAAAATGCATGTTTTTTTATCAAATGTGATATAATGAGCCAGGACTGATAAAAGAATTGGATTTAAGGAGTACTTGTCTAGGAGCTGGGAAAAGAAATGTGTGATGTGTAGTTTAAATATTTACCCTTTCTCATTAAAATGAAGCTGAGACATTGGGTAGAGTTGGTTTTCAGTTGTAACCACTATATATATATATATATATATACACACACACATATTTTCATATATATATATACACACACATATATATATTTATATATATATGCACATATATATATTCATAGATATATATACACACACACATATATATATATTCAAGGATATTTTGTACAAAAATAACTGATCCAGAAGTCATATCTGCCAAAAATCTGGATATCAAAAGTAGAATAACTTCTGATTTCAATTGCTGCTTTAGAACATTGTAGTGGGAATTTTTCAGTGGTGTATGTTTCCCATCTGCTTCTCGTTCCTTTGAAGGGGGCAAAAGGTTTCTTATTGTGTTTTTAATGGAATATGCATCCATACACCCTTCAGAACAAGGAACTATAACCTTAGCCATAGCTTGATTGATGAACTCCAGGATTCATCTCTGCACATGTTTCTTGCACAGAGAAATTGGGCGCTGTGATGCTGATATGTCCAGACTTCAAGTCATTTGAAATTACAGATGGAATAAGCACAGGAAAATGGACTGTTGGGCTGTGTTTTATGGAATAAGCATGGAGCGTCTATGAAAATCAGTCAGGAAACTCATGATTCTTTTGTACTCCTACTTTATATATATATTTTTAGTACTAAATTTGAATTCTTTATTCTTTTTGATTTGACACCATTTCAAGATTATTTAAACATTTTCTGCTTTAACTTTTAAACTCCTTATTTTTAGCTGCATATTGACATTTTTTTTGTTTGGAGAAATGTGTTCTTGAATGGCTGCCAATAAAACTTTTCTCCTAGATGCCATTCCTGTCATCACTTATTGTTCCCTCATCACCCTGGACAGAAAAATAACTGTAGTTATCCCGTCACCATTTCTGCTGGAGTTCTGGCCTACTAATAGCATGTCTTTCTTTCAAAAAATGTTCTTAATGTAGCAGATGTTTTACTTTATGGGTGATTTCTCCCTAAGATTTTTCCCCTAGATGATGTGTAACCCTAGTGAGCTTGTGACCTGCCTGATTTTAGTGGAGCTTCACTTTTTTCCCCTGTTCTATTGATTTAGTAATTTCAGCACTTGCTTTACTTTTCTGCCTGTTTGGAGGGTTGGGGAAAGAGAGAAGAAAATGTACTGTGCTCAGCCAGTCTATTCCTTAGCATTAAAGATGTCTCTGGTAGATTCCTTTATGCTTCCCTTGGCACAAGTTAGTTTAGGTAATGTGTACTGCTTCTGATGTGTTTCATTTTTGGTTTCTTTAGTTTCTGGTCTACAGTTGAATATACCAACAACATGAGTTGAAAGCTATCTAGTATGACAAAAAATGCTGTTAATCACTCTTTCTCCTGACTTTAGCTTTTCACCAGTTTCCCAAATTACTCTGGACATCAATTAATCTTAATACCTTCCATTAAACATAGTTTAATTTAAAGCTGATGGGTCTTCATATTCTTTACTCTTGTTATGATTCACAGCCTGCTTGTCTTCTCATGTAACCATATCCATGTAGTAAGGCAGTGGCAAAAGGTCATGTGGATGCTTCAGTTCTTTTTGAACAAGACTTGTTATTCCTCACAATCTCCTTTTTTTCCCCTATAAGATTCCCTGTTGGTCATTTTGTCTCTTAGTAACTTTTATTTTGGATAGAAAGAAAAAGAATGAGCAAGATGGAGGGATTGAAATCAGTTCTGATTGCTGCTAAAGGAAAAAGGCTTTATTTTTTTTTTAATAGCAGAATCTTTATCTGTATGTGATAAAAGAATAAAGATCTTGACAGCAGTGACTGCAAGAGGGTATGAGTAGAAGCCCCATTACAGAAATGTTAAATTGATAATATCAGAGCAAATGGAACTGTTACTCTTGCATATTTCTCAAGAATGCTGTATTTTGAAGCACTATCCATATTTTTGGGTGAAGGGGAGGTCAGGTTTACATCACATATTCCTTCCTTTGAGAAGGAAACAGCTGGGTGGATTTCCTCCCTTGTCCAGGGTCCTGAATGTCAAATATTGTGTTTGACACAGATTTTAGTCTTCAGATTCGGGCAGGAAATTTTTTTCTTGGCAGCAGTTCATTGCTGAAGCAAGGAGATATTTAACCCTAAGTTCTTCCTTTTTATAGAGCAAAATATTACTGCTATGTGACTGATACACAAATTATTATAATATGATGCAGTTCTTCCAATTGTCTGCTGACCGTGCAGGAATAATTTGTATTTTTAAGGATACTTTTAAAAACCTGGTTTTATTTTTAAACAATTGTAAATTTTTTTTTTTTTAGGACAGCTTATTTGACTCTTTTTGTATTTGAAATAATTAATTTTAAGTCCTAGAAGTTTACCTAGCCTGGTAACTTCCTGCCATGCCTTGTCTCATTCCCAAACTGGATTTTGCTTTTTCTTTGAAAATCGGAAATCTTAAAGGAAAAAAAAGAAACAAGATGAGCCTGAGGCATACAATAAAACAGAAAGGAAATTTCTGAAGTAAAGCCCAAACACGAGAAGGATCAAAATCAAGTGTTATTTCATGATGAAAGGTTGTTAAAATTGCTGGAGGGCTCTCAAAGCACAATGTACTTCTGTCGGTATTTATGTAGTTCTGGACAAGTTACAAACACTGTGGAAATGACCTAAATTGTCATTAATCTCATCAAACAGTGACATAAAAAACCCTTCCATGTTCGTAGACTTTTGGGAAACAACCCCCCAAAGCCTCCTTCATTAGCTGAGCTTTTCCTTCCAAATAAAACAGGTACTACCAAAGAGTGCTTGAAGCTTTTCAGTCTTTTTTATGAATTCTGGGTGCTGATGGTTATCTGAAATACATCTCTATCTGATTTTGAGGTCATGAGAGAGGAAGTCAGTAACAAATGACTTCAATTAAAGAAAAAAAAAACCAACCAAGTGATCCAGCAATGATAAAAGAAGCTCTCTGTGACATAAAAAGTCTTTGAGAGGGTGTCTGGCAGTAAATTCCCATAAATTCAGGTGTTTCAAGAACTGTCCAAATTTTATTCAGCAGTCTTATTCAAAAGGAAGCCCTTCATAAAACTTCAGCAGTACCTTTCTTTCTCATCCATCAAATACTTGCTGAGCTTTTCACTGCAAAAAGAAAAAGCTTTTGTTTTAGCTTGTATCTGAGCTCTGTGTGTTCTTCTGAATATCTGACTTGCAGAGAATCCTGAACTTCTAGAGCAGGAAATAGAGAGTTGGAAATAAATAGAAATAACCATGATGGTAAAAACCATCAGTGGAAACATTGCAAAACATCAGGGCAGTGGGAATTCCTAGCAGCCATGGGCTGTTCTTTTGTGGCTCTCCTCTTCAATCCTTAGAGGCCTAGCACATGTCTTAGTTTTAAGTCTCTTGGTCCTCTTGGAGTTATACAAATTTTAAAGAGGTCTTGGTTTGCTACTGCCAGACAATGAAGTATTTTGATTATAGTGCTGCAGCCTCAGAGCTCCCAAGTGGAGAATTGTGCATACATCCTCCAATATATAATCATATTACAGTGCCTTGTAGGTGCAGCAGTCCTAAAGCCAGTGGTATAGCTGTAGGTTATTATATAGACTTATTTATTGTAGTTTATTATATAAACTTATTGTATTTATTATATATACCTCATTATATAGCTATGGTATATACTTAATATAATTTAGTTACTGAGTAACTGTAGATGCTTTCCTCATCTGCTATTTTTTCTCTTTTTTGATACAAATGCATTATAAATACTTACTACACATCATGTATTGAGTAGTATCTATGAACTTGCTCTTTCATCCTGTTTTCTTTCATAATGAGCAGTGTTACTATAAGCCGAGTGTGGGAATTTCAAGCCTTGGTGAGTGGGTTAGTGCCTGCCTGATGATGGTGCTCAGAGGTGGTGTCTGCTAAAGTTGTGACTTTGTTTCTTTTCTTCTAATTCTGAAGCTATTTGTAGGCATCTGCTTCTGTTACAGAATTCCAGGCTGTTATAGTCTAAGCTGTGCCCTGCACAGTTTTCCAGCTCATGAGTTTTAATCTGTGTTTCTCTGAGAAATTTCAATTGATCTGATGTCTAAAATGCAAGAAAATACTATTTTCTTTGTGTAAATTACTTTGAAATCAGGTGTGGCTAATCTTGGGAGAGGTTTCCCTTCCACTTTGGAATCCTTGAAGAAATAACTATAAATTAACAAACCAGAAGCTCAACTCTCACCAGCAGTGCTTTGTGTGGTCTAGTGTGTGTGCAGGGGTTTAGAGCTGTGTCATATCAGTTCCTTATCCAAATGTGGATGCTGTGTACAGCAAATAACACCTCTAGAGGTGTTGTAACAGACCTTGTAAGCAATTACTCCAACATTTTACTCTGCCTTCCCTCCCTTGCTTGTCTGTCTCCTGCTTGCAAACAAAAAGCACCCTGAAAACCAGGCTAACAGGGCTTGCTTGCTGAATATGCAATTCAATTGCTTGTTGAATAACAGGGCAAAATCAGCTGTATTAAAACTACAGTGTTTTTTTTTAACATAGCAATGGCAGAATTTTCTACACTTGCCAAAGTTTTCAGAGGTTGAAAATGTTTCTCATTCCAGCACCAGTCTGCTGGGATGTTGTGTGACTGTGTCCTGAACGCCTGCACTGCAAAGCTGCTGGAACCTGGTGGGCACCACTGCTAAATAAAGAATGGACATTTACAGGTCCAAAAAATTAACAGAGATCTGCCAACCTGTCACTACTTGTGAGTACTCTGCTCAGACAGATGCCTGAGCAGAGGAGAGGGAGCACAGGTGGAGAAGGAACCTCTGACAGAGGGAAAATGCTAATTCAGTTTTTTTCCTGCATCATGTCAGCTTTGATTTCTTCTTCATCTTTGTCTACTTCCCTAAATGATCTGCCATAATTGTGCAAGTGGCCTGAATGAATGAAGGCTTTGCCTAATTAAATAGTGAAAGATTGAAATGCAGGTATAATCTGATTATCCAAGCAGAATGACAAAACAAAAATAACGTGCAAGTGATTGGTGTGACCTATTGAACCCAAATTTAGCATGTTGGTTGTCTTACTGATACTGCTTTCACTAAAACTGACAGCACCTTGCATGTTTGTACAACCAGCACAAATAACTGTCTTATGCTTGAAAAAAGAGTCTTTGTAATGCACATCTTGATTGTAGTGCTTGGTGGTTCAAGGGAGGGTGTTTGAACAAAGGTGATACAAATGGTGCTTCCTATATTTCTTGTTAATTTGTGTGTAAAGAGGCAACTTAAAATGGTTTGAGGCTGATCATGTCACATTGGATGAAATGAATATACAAATCATTGATTTTGATTTCATTATTCTTGGAGCTGAATTTAGACTTGTAGTAGCTGTTGATAACAGTTTTCACTTATCAGGATTATTTATTTTTGTCTTAAGATCTGGACAAATATTAACACAGTAAGAGACAGATGTTAAACTCATCCCTGTCATTGTCATGTTGTTAATATTGTGCCAAATTGTGTTCACTGTATAGTTACATCCTTCACGCAAAATGCATAAGTACTGCTTCATCGTGCCCAAATCTCTTTGTTTAATAGCTGCGAAGTCACTCTTGGTTGTTTTAAAGCCATTCATGGTGTAAAATGGCTGCATTTTATTGTACCAGAGTATCCACCTGGTAGGGGAAACAGTAAATCAATTTTCTGGCTGAAGCTTTTCAATGCAATTTTCTCCACATGATCAAATTAGTAGCTGGTGAGCTTCTGCCTAAAATCTCTAATAGCACTTAGTGCATCTTCCTCTCTTTCCATCTGTCACCTTGCTTGCACAAAGTGCCAATGTGCCCATTTTCCTACCAGTCTGGTTGCCATTCCAGCTGCCATCTGCCAGCTGTTCTTTTGAAGCACACTTGGAATCATGCGGAGCCCACAGTGGCTGTTTGGGTGCTGGCATCCTCACTGCTCTTACCAAGTGGTGGGTACCACTTTGGGCTGGCTTGTCAATGCTTGAGTGAAGACAGAAATCTGCCTAAAAGGGGCTGCTTTTGCCAAGACAACATAATTCACTTTAAAAAGGTGCTCTTTTCCTGATGCAGTCCAATTCCTTCATAACTTTCAGCTGCCTTTCTTTCAAGTGCCTTGGCAGGCTTTGTCTGTGGCCATGCTCAGATGCTGAGGCAGCAGGACTCAAGAGCCAGCATGTCTCAGCCTCAGATGTTATATTTAAATGTGTAAGTCAAACTTCAACCTCTGCCACTTGTGTCAGGGCATAAGCAGACTGGGTGTTTTGCAGGAAGATTAAATGTTCTGAACAAAGACAAATCACGGGGATAAAAGTCTCTTTGATTTACAGATTTATAAACTTCTATCTGACAAGTTTATTTGCATTTTCTTGTCCATTAAATAAGTTAACTTCTGATGACAGAAATATATGTGTGTTTCTAAGATCTACTCAATTAAATAATTTGGTTACATTCACAATGAGTGAAGGCTATATTTTTGATTTCTTTCCAGAAAACCCATGTAGAGTAGTGAATATGGCTGCCTCAATTGTATATTTATATGTTTGAACTGTTTATTAACACAGAAATTAAGATGCTTCTAAAATTAATAATAAATACTTTAAAGGAAAAATCCTCCTCATGACACTTCTGGAAATGCTTTTCATTTCCTATGCTGAGGAACACAAAGGGAAGTTTCTAAATCCAAGTGCAGTAGCACAGAACAACTTGTTCAATCTGTTATGGAGGTTTGAGCAAAGCAGCTCCAGCCAGCTCAGAGTCCCAATCAATGTAATTCCAAAGGAATCATCATATTCTTCTTCCAGTCTGTCCTGTCTTTGATCCATTTTGGAGCTCTTTCTTTAAAATTTGGCAGAATCCAGATTGATAAAGTGGGTCCAGGCACAGGCTTTGTATTCAAGCCAAATATTATCTTTGCCTATGCCAATGCAATTAGAGTAAATGAAGTGGAGCTGCAGAGACCAGATCATCAAGAGTAAATCATTGCAGATCCTTTAACCTGAGAATGCTTACAAGACTGAGCCAAGACAAGTAGAGCTTTTGGACTCTGATCATTCATTGATATTTTAGTTTTACTTGAATGCTATTTTTAAAAGTAATTAATAGCCAGTAGCACTTTGACTTTAATAGTTTCTTACTTCTCCAATACTTTTTTTCCTAATTCAAATCAGAGCTAGGATTAGAATGAGAATATTTTTGAAATGATTCCTTTTTAAGTGGTGATAGCTTCTTCCCATACAGGGTATTGACAGAATGTCTTTTTGAACAGCTAATGAAATAAAAGTATTGATTTTGTTTGGTGTTTTTTTAGCTCTTTTATTTTTTTTTTGTTTTGCTTATTGTAGCCTTCTCTCTCTAAAGACTGTTGCCACAAACTTATGGGAAAGCAAAGGTGTAAAGGTGTTTGTCTCACAGTTTCTTGTATTGAATCAGATCCCTGGGGACTGATTAAACATATAAAAGGATTAAAGTTGGGGTTTTTTTGAGTATATTGGTTATAAATTAAACCTTTATACTAAAAGAAAATTTAAAGTAAATTTTAGTGTAGTCTTTGTGCTTTTCCTTCTAAGCAGTAGTTGTCTCTGATCTAACATTGCATCTAAATAACATACCTGTTCTGTAGCTGAAAAAATCACAGCTTCTTTTTGTAATTCAGAACTTCTGAATGCACACAAGATATTATTCAAATGCCAATGTGTAATGCTTGGGAATGCTGGGTTTATATTTTCTGTGATTTTTTCCTATTTTAAAACAATCATTTAAGATGCATTTAATTTTCTTGCTGCTTGCTCATGTGCAAAAAAGTGGTGCCCCTCCTGTTGACCTTGTTCAGTCCAGAATGAAAAATTCCTTGATGGAATAGGATATTTTAGAAAATGACTTCCACCCCCAACAGTTCAGTTATTGGATTCTTTTAAAAAAGTTTCTCAGATTAGAAAAGTGACAAGTTTGTCACTCAGACTTGAAATAGAACACAAAACTATCAGGATTTTTTGGCTTTGTTTCCTTTGGTGTTCCATGGTATGTTAAGCAAGATTCAATTTCAGACTCCTTTCAAAATATCCAGTTGAAATGTTTGAGTTTTTCCAGCCTTGAGTTTCCTTTTCTGCAAAACCCAACCTTTTCAGAGAACAAACCACCAGCACATGGGTGTGAAACCAGGAGCAGCTTCTGGTGTTTGTGTGGAGAAACTGGGGGAATCACAGATCTGCTGCTGCACTCAAAACATACAGTGTGATCTTCCAAAGTGTGTTTGCCTCAGCTTGTTTTCAAATAGCTGTTTTTTAGTCAAGAAGAAGCCCTAATGTCACTGGTATTTGAAAAAGAAGTTGCAGTTACATTTCCTTCATGGTTCTGCTCCTCAGGAGCAAACGTTGCTCGTTAGAAAAAGGCAATATTAATTTATAGCATCAATATTTAATTTGGGGTTTTGCTATGTTTATCTATTGGATTTGTTTATAATTGAAACGCTTAAATGCTTTGCTAGATAACATTCATATTCTATGTAATATATTACAAAAAATCATGTACAGAGATGAAAATATTATTTATATGGAATTCCAGAACAGTATTTTCTAGTCTCATGTAGCACAATAATTGAGATCTGCATCATAGACAGAGTTTATCTGGATTTAGCGCTTTTGAATTTAATTTACTACAAGGTTTTATATTTTTTTTCCGTTTTCTTTTGGATTCTTTTACTTCTCTGCAACAGGCAAGAATTTAATCACTCATTTAGAGTACTCTAAATCAAAGCTTGTAGTGAAGTAGTGAGGGAATTAGTGTTTCCAAATTCCAGTTTTCACCCTGATCTCCAATCTCATTCAAAAATCCTCTGTCAGGATGTTAAAACAGAGTCCTTAATGTGGTCAGAATGTACAAGGAAGTGCAGCTGTGGAAACAAATCACACATCAAAGCTTTGGTGTTTTCACTCTGGGTGTGAAAAGTTACATGTTAACACTGCACACTTTACAAAACTGTTATCATAAAAAACCCAACCAAACAAAAAACCTGGAGGAAGCTTGAAGCAAATCTGTGAAAGCCCAAGGGATAAGTGTGGATTTCCATAACTGTTAAATAAAAAAAAAAAAAAGTCCTATGCATCTTCAAGAACAGCAGGTCTATCTGTTATGGGACTTGCTGCAGTTTAGATAAATTGAAAAGAATCTGTGTTTTAAAGATAGAAATGATAAATTCTGTAGAAGCATTAAACAGTGACATGGCTTAGCAGAGAGTGGCCATCCTTGAGAGAAGGAAAAACACAAACTTGTATAAAGATGAGAGTTCAGAGCTTGTGCTCTGTCATTCTGCTCTCATCAGGAGGGTTGGGCACTACCCAGTGGTTGTGGCTGTGCAGGCAGCAGCAAATGGAGCAATGGCTGATCCAAGAAATTGCAGAAATGATCTCCTGACAGCTGTTCTGCCAGCAGCTCTCAGAGACACTGTCCAAGCCTGTACACCCAGACTCTACCCCAGCAAAACAGCAGGACTGTGTTTAAAACAAGTTTTATTTTCTGTTTTCCTCTGTCTGCAGGCACTGCAGGGAACTGCCGTGGCCACACCAAGCAGAGCTTGATAGCAGAATGCCTTGGCATGAACAGCAAGGCTTTCCAAGTCCTCAAGGTAAGTGAAGTTTAAAAATATAAGATTAAATTGTACAAATAAAAAAAAATCTGAGCCCTCTCCTTCCCCCAAAAGAGCTGTTTGTAATTACTTTTCCAGTGAAAGCCAAACTTGGCTGATGTGTTATGAGAAAAATTAAGGTAACTGTGAAGGATTTCAGTTCATGCTTTCTTGTCAGAATTAGGCCAACTGGTTTATAAGAACCATTATTAAATTAAATATTATGAAGTGATGTCCCTGTCATGGCAGGGAGGGTGGAACTTAAAGGTCTTAAAAGCTCCTTCCAACCCAGGGTATCTGTGATTCCATGAGGAATTCTATGAAAGTGAAGAGCCTTGAATTTTGTGTCTAGTCACTCATTGCAATTGCACAGTTTCTCTGTAAGGTGTTTGAAAGCAGTTAATCTAAAACCTGCTGGCTAGCAATGATCAAAGGATGAAATATTTATTTCAGAATAACTAGAGACCAACCGTAAACTGCTGGAACTCATTGTTAACCCTTGCAGTGCTGACAGGAGCACTTAGATCCTGGCAGTAGCCAATGTCAGCTTTGGGATGGACCATCTTTTTGGTGAAGTCTCTGAGATCATTGCATGACTAATGATGTTTGCTAAAGGTTAGCATTATGAAGTTAAAAACTGAGATCTTAGATTTCCTGGCACTTGAAATGTTCCTTACTGTGGATCCTGTACTCCAAACCATGTGCAGGTTCTTCTCAGGTGTGATTGCACCATGGGGCTCTCTTTACAAGTGATCATTAAATGGTTCTGATCTTACAACAAATGGAGTTGAATAGAGCAGGGCCCTCCCGATTTTGCTCTAAAAATGGATTAAAACATAAAAAGAACTAGAAAGTTGCACCTCTAGTTTGAGGTTTCTAATTGCACTAAAAATGACATTTTAGAAGGGCAGGTAATAAAATAGTAGTTCCATTTTTATGTTTCTATCTTAGTTAGCTCTTGATCTGTATTTGTGAACTTCAGCCTTTTTTAGTACATGTTCTACTGTGAGGTTTTCCTCAGCAGCGTGTTATCCACTGAATTTTTAAATTCTAAGTCCCCATACCCATGTCCAGTAGCTCACACTGGGGTCCATATTGATTTTTCATTGTTATGACTCAAGTTGTTAGTGTTGCTGTGGTCATTTAAAATCAGAGGTACTTCTAGTGTTGAAAGAACTGCTGTGTAGAAATATTTCAATAATAAAAATCACTTGGTTTATTTAATTGAATTTCACAAAGAGCCTTAAGATGTCTTCAAATGTATTTGGGTTTTTTACATCCAGCAGTGTGGAGCAGACAGTTGGTGTGGAGGATTTTTGGGGTATAAATTGACTACAATTGTCTGTAATTAATGTTAAATACTTGCCATTTGAAGTCAAAGCAGTTTGATAGGGTGCTGGAATCACACAGTTATTTTTATTTCCTGTTTCAATGAATCTTTCTGTTAGAGTAGTCAGAGAACTTATAGAAAAGCAGCCCCTCTGAGATTCTGTATTTGTATAAACATTCTGTCATCAAACTTCTTGCTGGAATATTTACATAAAATACAATATGTGACTAAAAAATTAATGTAAATACATTTAAGGATGCAGAAACATAGTCACAAACATTTATTTCCATGTTCATCTAGATCAATTGCAAAACTGAGCTTCTTGGGTGCAAGTAAAGCATCTTTAAATTCATCTTTATGAAGAAAATAAATTCTGATCTATTAGCCCCACTGGAAGTTTTGTCACAAACATTTGGGGGTTACTTTAGCTAATATGACATCTGTGCATGATTATTCATCCCATCACTCCTCCTGGTGCTACTCTGCTATTCCTCTATTAGAAGTGTCAGGACAATGCTGCAAACATAATGGTTTTAATCAGCACAGACACAGTTAACAACTGTTCATTTTGAAGATCAGAATAAAAAATGGCTTGAAGTCATAACTTCCAAATAAAAAGCTGATCTTGTTAGTTAAATAAAAGGTTCTCAAGATTCTCCTTATTTTAGGTATATTTTCCATCTGTCTCAGTTGATAAGGAACTTCTGGCAACCTAATGAATTCTTTGATCACTCTAACTACTAAACCTGCATTTTAACTGATTTGAAATATATTCACACACATCTGTAGGAGTTTCTTCAGAGCAGCCTGTTACAGAGAAAGTTCTCAGTTTCTTTTACAGAAAGATCAAGTCAGAAAAAGATAATTGTATTTCTGTGTAAAAGAATAATTGAGTTGTAATGTTATTGTTGTGTTAATATACATCTTGATCCTATTAAGTTTTGGTTTAGTTTTCATTTCAAATTTTGCCTTATATGAAATTTTCATCTTATATTCATATTATATATGTGAAATAACAGAGGGGAGCATGGGGGAATGAGGGGTAATGATGGCCAGCTTTGCTGTGTTGTCTCTTTCAGCGGGTGCTGCCTATCTGTGTGGAAATCAACAGAAATAATACAAAAGTTTGACATTTTTGTGTAACCTGAGTGATAATCAGAACTGTAAAAATGCAGCCATGACAGCTGGCAGATGAGATGGAATTCCTGGCATTATTGACAATGCTCAGTTGTTCAGTGTTTTCTTGGGTGGTCATTGTTAAATAGCAACAGGTTTTCAGCTGCTTCACTCCCAGTAAAGAGAGGGAAGATTTCCAGCCTTTTGGTGACACATCGTTGTTCCACTTAGCTTTGGTTGTGGTGGTCAATATGTCTGGGATCAGAAAACCACTGAGCTCTGTAGAGGGGCTCAAGCAGTGATGCATAGCATGAGCTGTATTAGTTTGCCCTCTAAGTAAACCCTAGTAATATGATACTAATAATAGTATTTCTATATAAGGATTTTTATAATAAATTACACATATATTTCTATTTTTGATATAAAATTTCTATTTTGTAAATATATAATAGAATATATATATATATATATGTATATTTTTGATAGAAAGGTGGTTTTGTGTATTGGTAGCATGTGCATTGAATTCTCAGAAGTGTCATTTCCAACAAAGGCTACAGACGTTATAAACTGGATTTTGTGGGAGGTTCTTTTCACTTCCACCAAGGAATAATGGCACTCACTATGGTGACTTGGATCATTTTATTCTGATTGAGGAGTCCAGAGCACTAATCTGTTCAGAGTGCCTGTGCTAGAAGGTTTAGGGTTAAATCTCCTTTTTTTTGTTTTTGCCCAATGTGGTGTTTTGTGTGAAGTAGCTGAAAATTTATTATGTCAGAGAAAGGCCGGGAGAGAAGGAATCTGCAGTGTGGTAGCTAAGAGATATGAGAGATAAGGGCCTGCTGTGAAATTATCACTAGAATGGTAGAATGGGGTAAACAGATTTAGGGAGTTTTCACCCTTTATTCTCTGTGTTATTCACTGTCATGTGCCTCCATGTACTTAATGATAATGAGAGACTGATTAATTCCACAGTCTTGTGTCTGACTCTCATATGGAGGCAGAATAAATATTTGCAACAGGTATTTTATGATCTTATGCCCATTGGAATACCAGCAGAGAGAATGTGTTTAGAGGATGTGACCCTGGTTATCCTGGCATTCTCCTGGACTGTGGCTGTCAAGGGTTCTAACCTGTTCACACACTTTTTCCTCAGCACTGAATTACTGCCTAAAACCATGGGGGTAGTTTTTCTTTGCATCAACACCACATCCTCTTGTCTTTCCTCCCTCCTTCCATTGAAACCAACCTAATTAGTGATTTCCTTGTGGGTCCCTTCCAACACAGTTTACTCTGTGATTCTGTGATTTTATTTTCAAGAAGGCAATTTTTTTTGGTGAAAAAATTGTTTTGAAAAGTGAGGTAAAATAATCATGTAGGCAAGTTAAATACAGTTTTCTTTGTTGGATAAAACAGTTAAAAACCACCAAATAATTTAAAAAATATCTACTGACAGTAATCTTAAATGGGAATATGTCCTTCAGCTGTAAAGGTGATACTGTGTCAAATCTATTCACTGACACTGAATCACACTCAAGTTTCCCTCTGTATTCCTTTTATACCAAAAATAGTAAAAGAACATCTCAACTAAGTGGTCCTCAGTAGCATCTTTTAGAGTAAGGATGTGGCTCAAACATGTCTCTTCACTTGGTTCATGTTCTACAAGCTGGAATTTGATGTAATATCTATTTAGAGGACAAAATAACAATTGAAGAAGATAGTGGATTGTTTGAAGCTTTTCAATAATCACTTGAGATTCAGGCATAGATTCTTGACAGACCTTGAAAGAGAAGATTAAACCATCTGGATGAAGATTGACAGACAAAATAAGTAACAAAAGATAATTTTCCATGAGCTGGTAGATGGATTTTCTTTGTGACTGGTGACTTTCAGATGAAATAAGTAAGTGCCTATTTCAACTTATGGTTGTAAATCCTGAGCAAGTACCATTCTGTGTACTTGAATTCAAATTTTGAATTTGAAGTGTGATTTAAAACATGTGCATATGATTTTGAGAGAAGTATATTAAAAAAAAAAAGAGAAGATAAGTATTTTAACACTCTCTGTAAATAACCTAAATTTGCCATGACTAGGAGGTATAGAAAGATTTTTTCCTGATTTTCAGAGGAGCTAGAATGATTTCTTTAATTTCTGAGACAAACAATATTGGTAGTCATTTAGGATATTGTACAGAGAGACCAATATCTGTTCCTTATTTTGTGATTAGGTGTAGATATTGTGAACTCAGCAATTTAAGGGGAGGTATTTTACACTTCAAAAAGTTGAGTGTTTTGCTGAGAGACCTCTCACCCACTTGGATTTAATGAGTGCTTGAACTGCTTATTCAGATGTCATGCATTTGCATTTTCTGTTACTTTCCCACCACATCCAGAAGGCCTAGAGCAATGGGATAAAGAGAAGGAATGTTTTAAATCTGTGGCGGTGAACCACCAAACCAACATTTACCAGCAGCTTGATTTTCAACCAAATGTCAGAATGGCTTTTTTGTCACTGAGTGAACTTCGACTGAGCATGGTATGGGACTCATATTCTGTGCAGGGGTCACCCAAGTGACCCTGTGCACTTCAGCTTTCAAAGGTATGGCTGCTTATCTCCTCCAAGCAATTATCTGCCTTGCCCAGTGATGCGTAGTATGAGGCTGGAGCATTGTGAATGTGTAATCAAAGTGATTCCCTACCAGTGAAACTTGCTTTGGACCTTGAAGAGTGTTTATAAATTACTTTCAGAGGGTTTCTTTTCCCCTTCTTTTATATATTTGGTAGCATCCATTTCAAATGCAAGAATGGTTCCCTGCCAGCTGATTGGATTTTACTGGGAATTGGGTAGGTGAATGCATGATGTTGTTCATAGACTAATAACAGAGTGTGAAAATTCTATATTCAGTTGCTATTCTCCAGCAAAACAAAAGTCTTAAGTAGCAGAATAAACAGAACAAACATTTCATGTCCTCCCTGGACAGTTGTTTCTCGACTCTGAAGTAAAATTGTCTAAAGTGAATATTTGCAAGCAATCCTGTAATAAAATGAGAAGCATTTTTAGCTGTGAATGTACATGCAACTTACCTAGAAAAGGGTTCAAAGTATTGAATCTGGGAAAAGGTTTTTCCTCTTCTCCCTGCCAAGCACTTCCATTTCATAATGTCAAATTCAGATAAGCACATTGTAGCCTGACCATTAAATGCTGAACTGACATTAAGAAGCGGGTTTGGGAAACAGTTTGAGAGTCTCTGGAGCAGCAGATTTCAGACAGGGATGCTGCAAAGTAGAGAGGGAAAAGCAGAGTGTTGGAGCGTGTCAAGTCTTGAATTTATAAATGTTAAGAGAGAATTCCATTTATCCTTGGTGTGAGTTCATCAGAATAATTTGTGTCTGTCTTCTTGTGTAAGAATAAAGAAGGTAAAGGTATTTGGGGCATCTGGGTTTTTATAGGTTGGTGGTGATTATAAGGAAAACATACTTGCATAGCAAATTTTGCAAAACATATGCACATAATGGATTGTGACTTAAGTAAACTTTTTTTTCCCCAACTGAGTGGATATTTTAGCGAAGAGCTGCTTTAAGATAGTGATATTTCCTCCTATGTCTGTCTTAAGCAGCAATAAATTTATTATAGTGGCTTAAATTTGTTTTGCCTCAGCTCAACAGGGAAAAAAATAGAAAGTATTAAGGTACTTAAGAACCTTAAGGAGTAGTGGCAGAGTAACAATTTGAAAATAATTCTGATTTAAGTGGGACACTGTTTATGATCAGATGGAATGGCAGAACTCTCTAGAGAAGGTTTTCTGTATTTTGCCCCCTGCCAGCTGCTTGCATCCAGCAAATGCATTCATTTCAATGAATGCAGAGTGTCACGTATTAAACTGAATGTCGTGTTTACTTCTGTGAAACTTTGATCTCCAAACAAAAATTCCTATTGACATTAGAAAGTAATTGCTAAGGTTTCATCATCTGAAAACACTTATGTACAGCCTCATCCTTCCTTTCTGGCTGGCCAAGCCACAGAATCAGTGCAAAGCAGATCTCTGCCCTGTGCAGATTGCCTTATTAATTCTGCTCAGACCTCGCTCTCCAGAAATCAGTGCACTGTTGTTTTCTCATCTCTAACCAAATATTCATCATTAATCTGCTCTGGAGTACAGCATGGTTTGTAGCACATCAGTAATATATCTGACATAAGCAATCAGGTGAAACATTATTGTAAGGCAAGCAGGCCAGAGAAACAATTTTAAAAATTAATAAGGGAATAAAATATGTGCATTTTATAGATTTGTTTTTCTTTAAACAGTTTACAAAGAAATTGTTTTCTGTTCTGATAAATCACCAGCATATTTCTTGCAATTTAACTGCCCTAATGTGAGCTGCTGTTCTTACCAGGAAGAAGATCCAAAGCCATGATCTCAAAATTTTTGGGTTACTTTTACTTCAACATGGAGACATTATTGAACAATAGTTGATGATCCAATGCAGACAAACACATTTTCCTCAATATGAAGTATAATGGTGAATTTGGACTCCATTAGGAAGTTCAGCATTTTTAATCACTAGGGATAAACTGCTGGTTTGATAATAGACATGTCACTTTGACTAAGTGTTCTTAGGCAAATGTTTCCCTTTCATGGTATTTTTCAACTTGATCTTCTTGGCCTTTAAAAAATACTTTTTGCAGTTTTGGACTTGTCTTTTGAGATGCAGTTCTACCTATCTGGAATAAGAAAGTATAGATTCTACCTTTGGGTACCTCTGCAAATTTTCATTTTGGAGTTTGTTCATTATCTGATTTAAAAGAGGGTAAGGTAAACAAGGAGTTTGTTGTTTGCATTGACAGCAATGACAATTCATGGAAAATTATCAAATAGTGACTTTGGAAGTCTTACACTGGTTTAGATTCTCTGGGTGAGAATCCCAACCGAGTTGTATATTGCTGCAGCAAAAAGGCAAAGAAAATCTGTTACACATTCTTTCTGGGAAGTTTTTGTTAATCCATTGTAATTTTTGCTTCCCTTCCTTTCTGTGAATTGTATCTACCTATTGCCATAAATGGATTCCTAGGGAAAAGCAATATATTTACAAACTCATATTATTCCAGCCTTGTTTTTATTGAAGACACCTCCTCAGCCTGATGTGGTTGTGCTGGATTTGACATGTGTTCTTCTATTCAAGTTGTTTCTTGCTGACAAATACTTATAGGGGGAAAAAAACCACCTGAAAAGCAGCAACAAATAACCTCACAAACAAAAACCCACTAACCAACACATGATAAAAACAAACCAGAGACAAATATCTGGCTCTACATGCCAGGATGATTTGTTCTTTAAGAGATCCTTTGTGGTAAAACCTCTGTGCGTCACTTGTCACTTGTTCCTGTGGGATGTGATGTATTGCCTTTTGCTTCCCCCAGTACAACCAGGTAAATCTTCATGACAATTTCTCCCACACCTATTAATTTATGGAAAATTAGTCAAAACACCTAGAATGATACACCAGCTGAATTTGTAAGGTCTTCTTTGTGCCTGAAGTTTTTGTGTAATTCCTGCAGATCTGCCTACCTTGGCTTCAGCAGGAGAGGAGATTTCCCCTGTACATGGTGGTCATGGTTTAACACAAGTTTGGTTTTTAGCTGGGGAGGGATTCCATGAGTTGTGGAAGCGGTTCCCTGTGGGAAACTTGGCAGATTTCTTCAGGCCTGGTGGAACAAATTCCATGTCAATATTTAAAACTAGCTGGCTAGTTCTGATTACTGACATTGTGTTAAACCACTTCAGAGAGCTGAACGCCTCAGTCTTGGACTGAAATTCTCTTGTAAAGCTATGGTGGAGATATAATTGATACATCAGACTTTTTTATTCCTTGTAACTCATGGAATGCACTGGGGGACTGTAGTGTTCTAACCACAGCCATGAACAGAGTGAGCAGATGTTGCAGTAGTTGTGTTCTAATGAGAAGCTTGAACAGAGAGAGACAGAGGAGAAACTTTGCCCCAAGGAGAGAAGAAGATGACCTTTGTTTTCCAGAGATGGATGAAGAGAACTTTTGTCTCTATGCTAGAACAACTCATCCTTAAAATTGCACCCCAATAAGCTGAAATGACCCATGGTGGTAGTTATGGGAAAAACTACCAAAATGTAGGAGCAATGTCACAATTGCAGGTATCCAGGCAGTGGCTATTTGTGAAAATTAAATCCACTAGAGAACTGTTTATTGTGGGAAAAATCTCCATGGCATGGCAGGTGAAACTCCTCTCCCTAAGTGGACTGAAGAAATATTATTTTAAAAGTGGTGAACTGACAGAAAATACCAAATTTGTCTCTCTACATTGTCAGTGTGAGAAGAAAGAAAATTTGGGGGGGGAGGAGAGAAGTGTTATAAAAGTTTATTCTGATTTGTTATTATTTTTCTTTTAGTTCTGTTTAAAAAGTTTTCTTTATACTCTTTAAAGTTCTGGGCCTGCTTTGGTCTCCTCCTAATCCTTATCTCACAGCAGAAAATGACGAAATAATTCTAGTGGGTGTGCTGGCATTTGGCCAGCACTAAACCCACTACATTTAATTGGTGTGTTGGCCAGGAAACTGAACCAAAACCGCTACAATGGCGATGCTTTTGGAAGAACTTCTGAAAGGAGACTCCTTTCCCTTCCCTCTGTGATTCAGCTTGCACAGCAGCTGGGGCTGCAATCCACTTTCACAAGTCAGCAAAACACTAAACTACTCTCATTTTTTCAAGGAGCTGGGGCTGTGCCAGAGCTGCTGTCTCATGTCTCGGTGTTTTGTAAGATTTGACACACACTGCACTGAGGATTTGTGTGTGGAAATCACTTTGCTCTTTGGGGCTCTCACTTGGGAGGTGAGATGGAGGGAGCCTGACCAAAATGAAATATTTTACTCTATGTGTCAGTTGTGCTGTATAATCTTAAAGGAAAACATGATGCTTAAACTCATTGCCCACTGAGACTTAGGCAAACTCTTGGAAGGGAGCTCCTTTGGATATGAAGTAAATGGCAAGTGAGATATGCATGGGGTATGTAAACTTGACTTTCTGCCTATTCTTTAGATTTCTGAGACAAACCAAAAGACACTTGGCAATAGTGGGGCTGCTGAAGAAAGCAAGTCTCCATAAATTCCAGCCCCTGGTCTCTGTAATAGCCATCTGGGTTTGGCAACAAGAAGGTTTTCTCAGCTTTATCTTTGTTAATAGGCAGAACACTGATTTAAAAAGTCAGCTTTGATGTAAAATAGAAAGATGTTTCACTTTGGTTTTATGGTGCTTTGAAGATGAAATACATGTGATTTCTCAGATCTCTTTGTTTCCACCTTATCCTTACTACTTCAGTTGCTGTTCTCTAGGGTCTGAGACCTTGTAGGAAATGCTGTTTTCAGAGATGAAGGTATTTTGCACTTTGGTGTTTTGCGTTTTCCTGTGTAGAGCACACTTTGTACACACCCAGGTGCCTGTTGAAGGAACCCTGTGTTCATGTCTGGTTGAAAAGATAATACTTTTCAAAAGATTAGTTTCAAATACCAGCAGCAACATTTGAATTCAGTTTGACTATCAAAGCTGGGGGAATGGTGGAATGGAATAAATAAATTGCTTTTCAAAAGTAGGGACTGAAAAGTGGCATAAAATCTTTTTGAGTGGTGGTGTTTGCCAGGGCAGCAGGATGGACTTGGGTGTAAAAGATGACAGGCAGTTCCAGTTTCCTTTTGTCCCATGGGGCAAGAAGGACAATTTTATTGTCTAAACAGAGGGCTTAATGCCCCAAATTTCTGTATTGTTGTAGCAGGATAAATGGGTAAAAAAGGGAACATGTATTTCTGGATGCAGTTCAATCAGTTGCAGTCACATTGGGATTTAATTTTCATAAAGGAAATCAAATAGCAAATGTCACAAATAAATCACTAAAAATGTAGGACTGATTTTCTCTGTGGACAGGTTGTATCTTGCTTGTGATGATGCTCCTTGTAATTCCCCTCCAAGTGCAAAGAGTTGTTTGTAGTGGAAACCTCGATATTGCAAAGGGTGGGGAGGAATTTGGTGGTTCCTCTGTTTCTGATCCTGGTGAGAGGCTCTATGTGCAAGAGGTTGAGGGTATCCAAGATTTATCAATTGTTTTCTCTTTGGAGAGCCTGTTTTACCTTTTTAGGTGCTTTGTACTGTTCTTTTGCCTGTATTATAACACAAAGTGAGGAAAAAAGGGGTTCCTTTGTGGTTTTTTAGGTAGTTGATTCTGCAATTGTTCTTTTGGAATAATTTTATTTTGGGAGGCAAGAATAGCAATTACCTCCATGTTTCCCTGCAGAGGCTTGTAAATACCAGTTACCTGTTGTCCTCTTACTGTACTTGAACATGAATAAGTGTTGTTATCATGTAACTGATTATTTCCTTTTGTGTATTCTATGTTTTTCTTATACTGTTCAGTTGGAATAATAAGATAATTTAGTGAATAGCAAGAAAATAAGTGCCACTTAAATGGGAAGCTGGTGGGAAGACATTTTGGGATACACACTTGTGTGTCTTTCTAGGATTTGTCAATCTTCCTCTTTAATAAACCTGTGGGGTTTTTTGTGGGTCTTTATTTTTGCATATTAACCCCTCTTAAATGCAGAAAAAACAGGACACGTTTGGTATTATTTGATTTATCCTTACTCCTATGGAAAGGTGGGTCTTGGGCATTCAATAACAGGCTAAATACCTGGGGTTTTATGTCATAAAATGTGTGTTTTCTCTGTATAAAAAAAACCCCAAAAAATGGTACGTATAATGAGGTTGTGATGTCATTCCTAGTTTTCCACAAAGTTTGTCATCCTTTCTTATATTATGGTTGTACTTTTATAGGGTGTTCTTTGTCTTATTTCTATCTTCCCAAGTTTGTTTTTTCTTCAGTAAGGGGAACTTCTGTTTTCAGAATCTTTTTCTGCCTGAACTGTAAATCTGCTTCATGGCTATCTTTGACTCTGTTGACTAGAGAACCTTTGATAGATATTACCAGATTGATACTTTTCTCTGACATTAATACATATGAAATAAAAAAATAATCCCTAGATGGGTGGGAAAAAATGGAAAATTTTCTAGTATAAAGTTACATAATTAAAAAAATGCAAAGATTCTTGGGTTTGTTTTAATTCCTTTGAATCCCATGTTGTGTTTGTATGCGTAAGTACATTCTTGTTTATTTGAGGAAATAGGGGCACCCTGATAAAAGTTGGTTGTTACAATAGTGTGTTCTATGGCTAAATTCTCTCTTTTTATGGAAGAAAACATGATATTCACACTGTGTACTTCTGCAAAGAAGCAATCATGTGTTACAGTATCTTTAAGATGTTTGCTTTATTTAATCATGCCACTTGTACCGGTTCCCTTTTAGTTGTCCAGAGTTTCAAGAATGTGTTTATAGCTAGTCCTTTTATTTTTTTTTTTTTTTGCTAGTTTTCTTATTTTTAAATTAGTCACAGAGTTTAGGCTTTGTAGTGTAGAATTTACTGTTAGAAAATACAACAATTATTCATTGAGCTGAAATATTAGGAGTTTCTGGAGGGGCTTAAAGGTTAGGGTAGTATGCTACAGGAACAGCTTGAGTGTATCTTGTGTCTGCCTTGGGAACCCAAATGGAATGGGTGAATTCTTGACCTCTTCTAGGCATTTTGACTCTGATTTTTTTAAACTAAGAGCAAGAATTATTACTAATATATTCACATATAAGTATCTACTCAAAGGATGTCTGAAGTGGCACTCTCACATGAATTTTTTTTCCGTATTTTAAAATTCAGGAATCTCACTCATTCCAGCATACCATAGCATTTCTCACTGATGAGAAACCTTAAAGGAGAAAGAATGGCATCCATATTTTAGGCATAAAGATACAGCATCAGGACATGCTGCTGATTTTTTTCCATCAACTTCACAAGTCCTTTCGACATATGGCAGCTTTTTCTGAGTTGCTCTAGAACCATCACAGGTATCCATGGAAATATTAAATAATTATCACTGATTCTAACATGTAATAACATAAGATACCTGTGGGTATATTCTTATCACAAGAAAAATAGGTAGCAAGTATCTGATGGTATTGAAATAATTGTATCAAAAGCACAGTATATATCTGCTTGTTAATGGAATAGTGTCACCAATTCACTTGTGCTTCAATCCATTGATATAATCCATGCATTTTCAGTGATGCAAATGTGTCTATTTTAATCAAAAATGGTAATATACTTTTCAACCAGCATTTAAAATAGTATTAAAATTATCTTAAGTCGTGTATGAGAGGGAAATGCAGTGCTTCTCTGGGGAATTGTGAGTGAGATAGACTAGTCATAGAGCAAAGGCCCAAATTTGATCTTTAAAAGGCAAAACACAATTAGCATTTATCCATGTAATATGTAGAAATATAATGTAAATATCACCCTGGTTTGTACTGTAGGCATGTGGCATCAATTCTGTTCAGTCACCTGGCACATTCCTTAATGCAAATGAGTTATTTTACTGTGGTGTGCACCCATCAGGGAAGTTTTATTCCATATGCATGGAACAGGGGTGCAGTCCTACCATGAATGGTCCCATTCTGCCTATTCCAGTTTTATTTCTAGAGCTCAGTGTCTCTCTGTTGCAAACTGTGAAATTCCCCCTTTGAAACCATTTAAACCCTGGGAATTGTGCTGAAGTAGAGCAGGATTCTGTTTAATTAAGGAATGAAGGAATAAAGCCAGCTTTTCTTCCCATACTGTAACTTTTTGTCTGATTGTTTCCTGTGCATCTACACAGAGGAGCATGTGTGATGTGGTGTGCAGCATGGAGGGGGTATGGAGACATCTTTTATCATGTCTTTCTGTTGTTACTTCCATTCTTTTCTCCTCTCCGCCTCAAGCAAGCACAGAGCAATAGACCTGCAAGCACAGCTCCATATGGAGGAGCCTATCAAGGTCAAAACACTTCAGTCACGCCTCCAAAATGCTCATTTTGTGTTAACAATTGTGCTGCTTCAACAATTTGCAAGTTCAAGTGGAGACATTGCCATTTGTTTTGTCAAAGGTGAGCTAATGTGATGCTCTGGAGAGGCAGGGGAACCTGGAGAGGGGATCTAATTATAACTGCAGCTCATTTCAGTATCGTTTCAGGAACACTGGTGGGAACTGTCACTTCTAGAAGAATGATGAGTTGTATTTCTGTTTCTTGCCCACAGTGTCTAGAAAAATGTTTGCTCACTGTAGCAAATTAAATCATGTCTCTCTCATAATCTGGGACCACCAAGGAGAGTTACTACTAGCCTGTGTGTCCCATCCAGGGACTCCATGCAGTTTATTTCCCCATGAGGATGCCTAACCTATTACAATTCCCTTCTGGTTTCTACACATGACAAAGTTTTGGGTGATTGCTTAAAAATTTCAAGCAGTTTTAATAAAAATCTCCACCCTTTTGGTGTAAAAATTCTTGCTTTTAATCTCAGTGCTTTGCATGGCAAGGCAAAAAAATAATACCTCATTGCTTAAACTGAAATAAAAATGATAAAATGGGTGGCAGGAAAATTAAATTCTAGTATGTTTCTATAATTTCAGTGGAATCCTTTTGTTTCACCTGCTGAAATTATTTTGTTTCTCCATTAACTGAATGCTGTTCCTATTACAGAAAACCTTTTTTTCTTGTGTGATTTGTAACAATAAGTGCTCTTTTGCTAAAGACTGAGAACAAATCAGGAGGGAGGAGTTTAGGAACTTAATATTTGTGCAGTGTAAGGGGCTTCTCATGCCCTGCTAGTTAAAATGTGTTCTGCTTCAGATTAAAACTAAATGTGGGCTCTGCACTGGGAAAAGCTATTTAAAGAAAACTTGTTTTGTCTCTGATACTGAGAGTGTAGAAGTAGGTGAAGACTGATCAAGAATAATTGGTTATGAATATTTCATCCATGAAGGAGTTTTCAGTGAAAAATAAGATGACAGAGGCAGAAATGGATGAAAATATCATTGGGGCATTATGAAAGGCGGAGAAAAAAGCCCTTTCTTCCAATTTTTATTGTGTAAGGTGAAAGTAGAGCAGAAGATATAGGTTAGGAAAATTTGCCCTTTAACATCTATGCAGAGTCTGTGCACATTCGCATTTTATAAATAATGACATTAAAAGCTATTAATCATGGGCAGCGACTAATAATAATAATATAGGAAAACACTCAGCAGAGTGGAATTGTATTTGATTCCCTACATGTAACTTCATTTTTGTAGTTGACTTTTCCTGCCTTCCTTTTCCTGCTGGTCCACTGGATGGCTCTGTGATCACTCACATGCTGCACACAGGCATCTCTCTGTAGTGTGATCATTTGCTTAATATCACACCAAAACCTCTGCTGCTCAGGGTCCAAGGCAGAGACTGCTGATTTCAGCAGCAGAAATAGTTATGCAGCAAACATCTGTACCAAGAGCAATGGCACAGAGAAGGGCACAACCAGAGTGGCTTTGAAGGGACAACCCCTGGTCCCTCCTGGGCAGCTGCTGTTTTTTACCACCTTAAAATTTATTTTTGGAGAAGCACAAATAGGTGAAAGGGGGATTTGTTGGGTTTATAGGGTACAGCATTATTGAGAATGAATCTAGTTCAGGTGTACATCTTGGTTTATGGTTCTGCTCCTCTTTTTGAGTGGGGTTTTCAGTGAGGATCTGAACTTCCCATGTCCCAGCAAGCCAGAGTGGTGTGCAATTTTGCTATTCCAGATCAAAGCATCCTACACTGTTTGAGAGGATGCTTCCCTGGTGTTAATGTCAGTATTAAACAGTGTGCTTGGTAAGAGGGATTTGCAGCTTTGGCCTCGTGCCTTGCATATATATGCATATAAATATATGCAATGGAAATACTCAGTGTCAGGGGCACCACAGCATCCACAGTGTGCTGATGCATGGTTTTGGTAGGAAATGTTAATACCAGAGAAATGCCATCAGGCACATTGGGGCCTGGCTGGGACAGACATGGCATCCACACTATCATCATCTGTGTTCTTGAGGTTTTCTCTTAGAGAAGTAAGGAAACAAACAGAGTCTAATCTGCACTCTGTGAAATGCTTTCTGTATCTCAAAAAGATATCTAGAGGGGAAGTAAATCTTAAAGGCCAATGGTGCTGTAGTCGATTAAAACTGAGGAAAGCAAGAGCTTTTTATAGCTGTCTTTTCCTATAAATCACCAACTTCCTCTCCTTGGGAGATTGCCAGTATAAAATCCAAGAATTTCTTGCCATTACTAAAATCAGAGGAGACCTAGTTTATATTCCCAGACCTGTGCAGACCAGAGATGGGCAGTGTTTCATTTCTGCACCAAAGCAGAATAAGCTTCTAAAAAAATTATCATGTGCACTCACAAATTAGTACAGCACTGTGTAGTGGCACTACTATAAATTGCATCACAGGGAGCTACTGCTTTAGTGCTGTGTCTTTAGAAAAAGACTTGATACAGGAGATGTCCTTGAATTCTGTCTGGTTTTGCTTCTCTTGGAGATTTGAGCTGTGTCTGCAGTGTGTGAGCAAGGTCAGGGAGCACGTGGACAGCTGATCACCTGCATTGCTTAAATATAAGAGGAGGCTTTTGGCTTTGTTTTGGATCATTCCCTCTGGTGCATGCTGGAACAAAGACTGGGAGCAGTGCAGAGGATGTGTTGCTCCAGGAGACACTCCCTAAAAGCTGAGTGGCTGGGGTGCTCTCAGCTTTGCTTTCTTCCAGCCCTGGTTCTGGAGGCTTTGCCTGGAGCATTCCCACATCACTGTGCTGATGTGAGGGGTTTTTTGCTATCTGTGCCTTCCTCTGCTCTTAGTTCTACTCTGAATGTTTTCCTACTCTGAATGTATAAAACCTTTTACCTGTGAGACTAAAAAAGGAGAGAACTCACAGAGTTCATCCACTGTCAAAGTGAGGAAAGGTGGATTAGTGGATCTGTGCAGCTGCTGTGAAGTGGATGGATTATTTAATAATTTAATGCAGGCAAGCAGTCTATTTATAACTTTTTCAGTAGTGTTCAGTAGTTTTTCCATAATTGCTAAACAGCCTGAAATTAGTTCTAAGGTCTTAAGTGATAGAACCTTTTCTAATTAGTGAGATGACATTGTCTCCTTGTCTCAGCAAAACTCACCTCAGGACTCTGTTGGGTTCTTAGCACCATAGTGCTGTACAAAAGATTTCCTAGAAATCAGCAATGCTTTGGAAGGTACTTTAAAAATAAAAACAGAAAAAGCAAGCCCAAGCTGGAATTCATGCTGTAACTGTAGGTACACTTCTGCCTACAGTAATGGAGTTATTTGAATACTTTGGACCCAATTTTTCCCTTTTTGAGTTAAGGGGATTTGTCTCAGATAAATAAATAACAGAATTCATTGTTTGGCAGCCATTGGAAAAGTAAAAGGCTTATGTAATTATAGAAGGGATGATAATTACAAAAGTGCTGTGCACTCTCTGTCTTCAAGCATTTTGTCCAAGCTAAGGTTCATGAAGGAGATGAGCAGTAAGAAGGGGAAGCCATAATAAAAGTGGTAAAATATTTTCTTATCTGTAGCTAAACACATGATCATAATAAGACTACGAATGCAAAATTATAGTTTTCCTTCTCAGTTTCATTTGTTCTTCTTTTATTAATATGTTAATAATTAAATATTTGTTAAAGATTATTTTTGAGATGGTACATTATCTCATTTAACTTTGGTGGGTGGAAACTAAACTGGAAGTAACTTTCAATTAGCTAATATATATCTAATAACTTTTTAGACTGTTAAGCAAAACAAGAATAAGATTATTGTAAATGTATTTTAAATTATAACGAAAAGAAATAATAGAAAAACATTAAAATGAAAGGAAGGAGGACAATATTTTGCCTGTGTACCATAACTGGTAATTAGAGAAAATACAATTTTCTTTTGCTAGCAAAGAAAATTTTTAAGGACCATGTGGGAACATAGAAATAATGAGCTGTTTTTATTAGCTAATCTTAGGGCTGGTTACATTTAGCTGTACCTCCAAATCTGACATGTGTACAGGTCTACACTGATACAGATACACTTCTCTTAACCATATATGTAGGAAACCCACATATCCATCTGTGTTTGTTTGTGGTTGTTTCCCTCTTTCTTTCCTTTATTAGATGCAATCACTCTATTTGTATGTACAATTGAAGTGCTTGGGAAGGAGCAATCTGATTTTGCCCTAGAGATGTAATCCTGTTTCATATATTGCTGTTTTAAATGTTCTTCTCTGACAGCATCTAGATCTTTGTTTTCGTCTTCTAATATAATATAAAGTGTATTTTTCACATTTATGCCTCTGCTCCTTTCACTCTTTATGAACTCAAGGCAGTGAAAAAGGGACAGAATGAAGAATTGTGTTTTTATTTTTTTTTTTTGCCTATGATAATATTCAAAAAACCAAAACAAATTTAATTTGGCAAGATACTTACAATGAATATCTTTCTTATAATGGGTGGATTATAGCAATCTTTAAAAAGATCTGTATTCTTTACTTGCTTTAAATTAGCTCTAGCTATTTAAGACATTATTTACATTAGAGGAAATAGTGTAGGGGGGAGGTGAGGAGGAGAGCCCAAACTCCTAATTCCAGATTTTTTTGCAACAAGTGTTTGTTGAAATGCTCAGAGCCATCTTCTCACAGCTCCAAGGGGTACATGACTGGGGAAGAGAATCCTGAAGAGAGGGAGATCAGAGATTTCTATATCAAACAAAGGAAGAAATTGTATTACGGTCTTAACTTCAAAAAGCTTCCCAGGGCAGCAAGTCAGACTTTGTAGTGGAGGGAAAAGGCACAAGCAAGAGAGGCAGGAGAGAAGGGGAGGCTGAGGGTCCCAGCTCCCCTCAGAGGCAGTGGGGATTCTGTGGCCAAGCCTTTGCACAAAATATTCCTCCTAACAGGCAGGAGAGATTTCCAACTTAGCCATCAGGAAGGTAAGGCTTGACTCTGAGCAGCTCTTGGGTTTCATTTGAGGCTCATGTAACATTTATAAGGCAACTTTGGTGTCTTCATTTTCCCGGCGTCTGAAAGAACAGAGGATGATGAGGCCTCAAGTCCACTCCTGTAACCTTAATACCTGTAGCAAGTCTGAGCACAGCTTTGCAAAGAGGCTCTGCAGAATGCACTGCCACTGAGGGTGTGCAGTATAAAGAAAGATTAAATGACCCAAATACTTGGTGATCATCTCTTTATCTTGTCCTCAGTGAATTTTCCTGAGACCATCACACTGGCACTTGAATAATACTGCTGAGGCCTGAGAACTTTGGCTGGCTCTTAGAAGGAGCCACCGTGCACAAATTAATTGTCTGTGATTTAATGATGAAATTTGGAATTCTATTAACTTGAAAATACATGCATGCTCTTATGATTATTTTCATAACATATCTTCCTGTGTGAACTCTTCAGGACTAAGAAATCAAGCGAGCTGTGGTAACATTGACTTTTTATCTTGACGGACTTGTATTCTCTCTCTTTTATTTTTATTTTTTTAAGACAGATACTCTTTTTTACTGTAGGATCTAGCTCTGGAAGTCAGGACAAACTCCATTCTATCTTTATGTCTGGTCCCTATCATTGGTATACCTGTTTCTTGGCTCTTTCCCTCCCCATGGACAAAGGTTTAATGGAGTAGTGTTTAAATGAGAGACTTTACCCTAAAATTTTTTATTGTGTCAAGAGGTTGTACACAGATCTGTGCTGCCTGTTCAGTGCAGTTCAGGTGAGTTGTGGGGAATACCTAAGAGCAAGAAATGGAATGAGGATTCAGGAAAGCTCTACTGTTGTCTAAAGAAACAACTAAAGTAGATGGGGAAAAGTGTGATGGTGTCCACAGGGCAAGGAACAATCAGGTCTTTGCCCAGGGCCTGGAAACCATGTCCATGCCTTAGAGCGTTTTCTCACAGCAATATCCTAGTGGCACCATTAATTTAAATAAATATAAATTGTTGAAATGTGTAGTTTGATTCAGGACCAGTGTGAGGTGTCACCACAACCAACTCACTGGGATTCCAGGCTCTGTGTGTGGATGGTGAAGCAGCAGCAAAGGAAAATGTGGTCCATTGGCAAGACAGCAGCAACTGTTAATTAATTTGGGAAACAAAAGAGGAAGAAAAAAGTCTCTTAAGCAGTCTGGGCTCGAGCTAAAATAGTACAGCAAGATTAAAATCAGTAATTGTCACGGGTGTTAATTAGAGCTGGGACCACACATTCAAAATGTGACTCACACAATATGCTAAAGAAGTCACGTCTGACTCAGGTTACAGAGAAAAATTATTTTGCTCTAGCCTATTTTTGTATATGAAATAATTTTTTTCCTCTGTGCAGTGTATGAATCTTTAGGGGACAGAGCTTATTAGAACTTAAGTGATAGCCAATACATTTGCCTACATCCTCTCAAAGTTCGAACTCCCGTATGTCAGCTCCAAAGCTGCAAACTCAGCCACAGTATTAAAGATCTTGGAGCCCTAAGGCACTGATCCAGTGTGAATGGAAATTCCTTCATTTTCTGCATGTTATTTTAAATTTTCTGACAAATCAAATGGTATTATAAAGACATTTAGAGGGTTTAGCTCAGCTTCCTAAATCCTTTGGTGGATCATAAATATTTAAAGTTGATTATTTAAAAGAAGAGAGATAAAGGAGGATATTTACCTGTGAGCTAATTTAAATAAAAATATTAATATGTCTCTTAATAGAGTTTTCTTTCTTTAAAATCTCAACTATCAACTTCTGACTTGGAAAAATAAGTCTGTTCTTCTGGAATCCTAGAGAAAGATGGATATAAACCTGAAAATCTTAATATGCTGTCAGTTCCACATAAAACCTTTTATATACTCCAGTCACATGGATTTCAGTTCTAATAAATGTTTGTACAGAAAGTTCACTTATGATAATCTTCCCTAGAGAGTAATATTGGATTGTGAAACTGTTGCAGGTTGTCATTCAACTGTTTTTCTACTCAAAGACTTCTTGAGTTTTATGATTCTTTTCAATTCTTAGAAAGTATCTCTCCCTGCTAGCACATTCATACTATTAATGTGCCTTGCTTCGGCATAGAAAAGTCTAAGGGCTAGAAGGTCATAATAGTGCAGATCTCTTTTTTTTTTTTTTTTTTCCTGGAATTTATGGGATTTGGAAGGTCTTTTGGGCTAAGGAAGGGGGTTAGTTGCAGGATCAGCTTTGCTGCTCTGATTGCTGAATGTCAAGTGTTTTTAGAAGTGTACTTTTTTCCCCCTCCTCTGCTAATCTGGGGCAAGTCTAGGTTGCATCAAAAAATTCCTTGAATATGATATTATTGTACAGGAAAGTAATATTGATGAGTCAGTGCAACTCCATCTAGTAGGAGATGGACTGTGTTCCAGGAGGAAAGCAGGCTCTCCCAGATTCACATGGCCTCTTCCCATACAAACAGACCTTCTGTCCCATGGAATTCACAGAATTCCCAGAATGACTTGATGGAGGAGACCTTCAAGATCATGGAGTCCAACCCATGGCCCAACACCTCAACTAAACCCTGGCACCCAGTGCCACATCCAGGCTTTGTTAAACACACCCAGGGATGGTGACTCCACCACCTCCCCTGACAGCCATTGCAGAACTTTATCACTCTTTCTTTTTAAAAAACTTTTTCCTGATATCCAACCTGTAGTTCCTTTGGTGCAGCTTGAGACTGTGTCCTCTGGTTCTGTCAGTGCTGCCTGGAGAAAGAGCCCAACCCCACCTGAGCACAGGCACCTTTCAGGGAGCTGTGCAGAGTGATAAGGTCAGCTCTGAGTCTCCTTTTCTCCAGGCTGAGCACCCCCAACTCCCTCAGTCATTCCTGACAGGGTTTGTGTTCCAAGGGCTTCAATTCCCCTGGGTGTTTGACTGCTTCCCATGGATATGTGTACCTTACTGGGAGAGACAGGGATAATCAGTTTGGAGCTCAACACTGCTTCTGATCCTGAAATGCTTTAATTAAAAGATTCTTCATTGCAAAGTAAAATCCTCTACTCACTTTTTTTTTTTTTAAGCAAATGGATGAAATAGCTCAAAGATTAACCACTCCAGGATGCACTGACCTCCATGGCGTGCATGAACATTTGCAATTACTTTTAATAGAGCTTCCTATTTATGTTGGGAACTTAGTCACTCTAGCCAAAGTTTGTCCATCTTGGGCCAGAGATGTGAAGCAACAAAGTTCTGCTAATGAGAAAAAAAATAGATTCCTATTAAGTGCCAACATTAAATTAAGTTCCTGCTCTTCCTGTTGGCAGTGTGGAGCCAGGCAGAAGGTAGAACCATATGTGCTTCTCTTAAGTGCTGATTTGCTGAAGTGTTGTTAGCCAGATTTAAGTGTTCTCCTTTCACTGTTAATAAGTGTGTTCTGGGACACTGAGTTACAGTCCAGAAAATCACCACACTCATTTCCAGCATTTGAAAATGTGGTTTGGTGCTAGAATGAAAAAAAAAAAGGATTTTTGACTGTTAGGTATATTTTGTTTATATACATTCTGATAAACATGAAGCTATAAAGAATAAATATAAATTTAAATATAGTCCATGAGAATGGGAAGCTGGGCACGTGTTTTGTGCCCAACAGGAATTAGAAGTTATGTAGAATAGAAGTAGCAGATCAAAGGCTTCTTGTTGCTGGTGGATTTGATTGGATCTCAATCACCCCTCTCCCCAGATCCTCAGTTCCCTGAGCACAAGCAGTGGAGATGAATTCTGGCCACCTTCACAGTCTGCATTCAGTTAATTTATGGAAAAAGTGCTTTTGGCCTTCTCTATATCCCTTCAGGTACAGGTCAGCCATTCCCTTAGCTTTACTCAGCCCAGTCTATTTTATTTGGATTAGCCACATCCTGGTAAAAAGCTGACAGTCATGAGGGACAAATATCAATAAGAGTATTTTAGAAAAAAAAAAATCTATTTTCTAAATTTTACAGTCCCTGCTGCGGGAAGAAATAGTTCTGAACTTCAAGGAAAAGCAAACACAGGAGAAGAGGCTGGAAAAAGGGATCAAACCAATAAAAGTATAGTAGCAGTAATGGCCAAAACATGGAAGGTAGATGGGAGAGCAGAATTGCACCACAAAATCAGGATCTACTTCCTCTGACTTGTTTCCTTTTAAAAGGTAGGCAAGAAATTTGGAGTACAGAGCCATGAATTCCTTCTCAAAACTGAAGTACAATCTGTTCTGCACATCTGTGGATGCAGATGGTCACTGTTCTTAATAATTCAGCACAAACCCCAGCACAGTTCCTTTGACTGAGGTAAAAACCCTGTATGCAGCTCCTGATATCCATCCAGCCATCCCTGGGTACACCTTTCATTAGCAGCAGCACCACAACTATTTCCACAACAACAGATCCTACATGCATTTGCTACAGTAAGCCAATCTGTCTTTAGAATAAAATATACCAAAAGAGAGGCTGAATGTGAAATGGTTTTGTTGTTAGTTGGAAATGACACCCATTCCCCACACTGTTTTGCCAAGATTTTAGGTCAATTTTTTTGTGTTATGGCTTTATATAATGTGTTAGTACACGCTTTCTAAAAGAAGTGGAAAATGTACCTATTACATGGAAGTGGAAAATGTGCCCATTATTATGTTTATTGTGGTTTTGATTTGTTTTTATGTCTTGCTTTTCTCACTTAAAATAACAAAGGAGAAAAGTCTGGGGATGGGGGAAACCACAGGACACTACACTATTGGTGCCTGCAGTTATCTGGGAGAAACAAACATGGGAAATTAGTGCTTGATAACTTGTAATAAAATGCACAGGAATATAATTAAAAGAAATCTTGGAGGAGGAAATAGTCTTGAGCTGAATGTTAAATGAAAGACTGTGTTAATATCTAGGTAGTATTTATAACTGGAGTTACACAGCTTATTTATTGATCTGGTCCCTTTTGCCAGCATATCAAAGTTACAGAGCTGCAGTATATTTTTTCTTATGTGTTTTTGGAAGGAAAGTGAGCCTCAAGCTCTTTAGTAGCACCAGCAAATTGCAGCATCATGCTCCTTCAGTGTTTGTAGAATTTTGTATCCAGTATTGTGCCTCCTCTTTCAGTGTTAAGAAATGCAATTTGTCTTTTATTCCTTACCAAGTAGAAAACAAAATAGAAAAAATGAATGATGGTAATGATCATAGAATTTAGCCATTAAATGCAATTTTTCAGACAGTTCTTTTTGCTGCTAGTAAGTTCTTTAGAATATGTTTACAGAAAATTGAGGAAAACCATGAACTTGCCTTGAATTGGATGTTTTGGAGCAGTGTCATCCTGATACAGAAACTTGCTCCCTTTCTACAATGGTGGTAGCTAGTTTTCATTGTGTGCTATTATTTGTTTTTGTTGCCATGAATTGGAAATAACATCCAGAAGTCAAGAGGGCTATGCTGGTGTAGAGCTGGAAAGCAACTGGAAATCAGGATCTGTCCAGGCTGCAAGAAGCTCTTTTTTTCTTCAAATAATCCATTTCCTCACACCCTGTGATTTTCACAACACAGCAGCATTTTTCTGTCTCTTTTTGTAAGGTTAAAGATAGTTTTTATTATGACTTAGTGTTGATGTGAAGGAGGATCTGTCTCTAGAAGGAGCTGTACTTTTGACTTGCCAGGCAATATGTGATTGAACTTAGGGATAAATACTTATTTTGGCCTGAATGGTTTCAGCAAATCTATCCCTCAACCTGCTCCCTTTGAAACTCCTGCACATTTCAGAGCCCTGCAATAATACTGCTCTGTCAACAAGGGGAACAGGGCTCTCTAAGTAGGCAACAAGTGAAATATCCCTTCACTGCCTTGTAACCACAGGTTCACCTTTATTTACCTTTGAAAACAAATTATCTGCTCTGTAAAATGCTGCTCTGACGACTTTTCAGTGAATAGAGTCCAAAATGCCTCTGAAACAATACTGTGCCAGTGCAAGTTTTTAGTGTTTTAATTTGAATTGCTAAAATTGATATTTAAAGTGAGACTTTGTGTTTCTATTCTAGTACTGGAAGTGGAGAAAAAAGCAACCATCAGAAATGAAAAAACTAAGTATCAAAGACAGCTATTGTTCAGAGTGCAAGTCAAGGCTTATTTTTGAAAACCTAATAAATGAAGATTAAATTGTGAATGGTGATAGGTAAATGGGCAGATGTTCGGGTGTCTATTTGGGTATGTGTGTCTGAAATGGAACCAGTTCTTGCAGGGTATAACCAGTCTGGACTGGTTGTGAACTTTGTTAAGGCACACACTAGTTCTGTCTAAAACAAGTAGTTTGGGGATTTTTTGGTTTATTTTGGTTTGTGTTTTTTCCCCAATTTGGCAAAAAGGGAAGTTGCTGATTTGCTTGTACGTTGTATCTTCTTGTGTGAAGATATTTTGCTTTTAGTATTATTGCTTCATGAAAGACAAAGAGCTAAATGTGCACACTACACACTGTTTGCCTAGCAGATTGTATTATCATAAAAGTAACTTACCACCTCCCAGGAAGCTCTTTGAAATCTTCAGGAGTAGGAAGGTGGTAAGGGAAGGCTTTCCAAGAGCTTGTGTGCACAATCTCTGTCTTGGCTCTGTGTTATGCGGGTAGCCAAGGTGTTACTGGAGGTGATTCAGTCAGCCCAGTCCTTTGTTTGTAACCTCGACCTTTTATGTGCAAATGCATTTCTGAGCTGTGTTTATCCCATTTGGCGCTCACTTAGGAGTGTTCATTGGGAACATAAGTGCTGAAGCACTCAGGAGGGTTGCAGCAAAGTTTCTTGCTAAAGAGTGAAGTTGTAGCAGTTTTATTCACAGTTTTAGGATCAAAGTTGGATTAACGAGGATAAATGACAGCACAGAGTTGTTTCCTGTTAATTAATGGAGGGAGGGGATTCTACCCCTCTGCTCTGCTCAGGTGAGACCCAACTTGCAGGTTTGGGGTCTCAGCACAGGAGGACATGGAGTCAGTCCAGAGGAGGGACGCCAAGTGTTGATCAGAGGGATTGTTCAGTCAGGAAAGGAGAAGGCTTTGGGGTGGCCTAAAGTGCAGCTTTGCAGTACCTGAAGGGAGCCTGCAAGAAAGATGGAAAGAGGTTTTTTACTAAAGCATGTAGTGACAGGACACAGAGGAATGGCTGCAAGCTGGAAGAGAATGGGCATACGTTGGATAATAGGAAAAAAAAATAAAATCAGTGGGGGTAGTGGAACAGGTTTTCCACAGGAGCTGCGGCTGCCCCATCCCTGAAAGTGTCCAAGGCTGATGAAGTTCTGAGCAGCCTGGTTTAGTGCATGTGTCCCTGCCCATGGCAGGCAGTTGGAGCGAGGTGATCCTTAAAGGTCCCTTCCAACCTCAAACACTCTGTGAGTCTATGGTCAGTTGGGGGATACTGAAAATAAGGATTAAAAGCCTCTGCAAACTGTTTCTCCAAATGGGGCCACCTCTGAGGGTGTGCTGTGACACCCAAACCCTTTTGGAACAACAGATTTTTGTGTGCACCTTTGCAGTGATGTGTGGAAAGGTACAAATACAGGAAAAAAGCAACTTCAAGAAATGAATACATAAGTTGTGGTCAGCTTCATTTAGCCTGCTATGAGGTATGAACAAAAAGTATCAGCTTTAGTCAACTTGGCAAACCATGAGGATAAAGCATGCAAACTGTGAGGTTTTTACTGTCAAGCATCAAACTTACCTTCTCCCACTATTATTCAAATGCTATTGCCACCTTTTTTTCATATGATCTAAGCTTGTAGTTACTCTGAGCAAGTTTTAACACAGAGATGAAACAATTTTGCTGTGCACTTTACCTGTCTGATTTTTGCATCCAATCCAGCTGAAATCTCTGGGTTAAGGAGGCTACTTTTCTCCAGCATTACAACTTGAAATAGGAGAAATACAAATGTGTAGGAAATGCTGCAGGTGGTAGTAGAGAAGGAAGTGCAGGTGCTGGAGAGAAGCAAGATTATTTGGCACTATGCTAAATATCCCAAAAGATGGGATATTTATACTATCCCATCTTTATATATTTATCCCATATATATATATTTATACTCTGAGAGAGTATATCCATATCAGAAAGTGTTAGAGGCCCACAGAGGTCTGGGAGAAGGGAATAGGTGATCTTGAGGATGTTAGTCTCACATTAAATATGCTGAAGGGAAGATTATCCTGTAGCATCTGTGGCCAAGTCCTGTCAAGTGAACAAAGTTTTGGCTCTTGGATTATTTCTTTTTGCTCGATTTCATCTCCAAAGAATTCCCTTCACATGCTTCAAGACGTAGGAAAACAAGAACATTGTAGTGATCTGGGTGTCTCTTGAAAAAATTATCAAAATCAGTCTTAGATCCTTACGGTTGTGTTGCAAAGACCTGGATTCCATTATCTCCCTGCACTGCTCTCATTTTTCCAGGAGTCACTGGGTAGTGCAGTGGGAATCCCAGGTGCAGCAGAACACCTGCTCTGGGGAGGATGGTGCATATTTCATTGCATGGTTCAGAGTGCCACCTCACCAACAGAGCACCAGAGTTTGCACCAGACTGATTGTCACTGTTCTGCTCTGGAAAAATTGTCCGTGGGAGAGCAGGAGTCCTCTGTGATCCAATGAAGCCTTGGAAACCTTTAGGCAGCCTGTCATGGTTTGTAGGAACAGGCCTGGTGTCTATGTTTCTCCTTTTCTCCTTCCCTCCATTCTCTGTGGCGCAAATATGAGATGGCTCTGATGAGGATAAATTGCTCAGGTGTTGTTTCTGAGACACTTCTAATCAAGTGTCAGAGATGATTGCAGGAGGGCTTGGTGGTTTTGACATCATTACTGCTTGTTTGGGGGAGACTGGCATTTAGCTAAAATCAAAATTTAGTAACATCACAAAGGAACAGTTAGTGCTGATTTTTGTATGTAAGAGGTGTTTGTTTTGTTGGTTGCTTGATTTGGTTTATAAATTACAGCCTTGCAGGATTCTGTTCTGCTGTTCACTCTTTTGCTTCCACCTTCACTCCTTCTAAATTATCTTTGCTAACTAATGGTCTCCACTCAAAATCCTTTATAGATCTCACAGAAAATCATTAATGTGTTCAAGAAGGGCACCTTAAACTTTTCATTTAATTCTCAGATTTTTACTTGATAGGATTCAGAGCAGGAGGGAGGTACCAGCACTGCCTTTGGCTTTTAATAGCTGAGTTTTAGTGACAAAAATAGGATGGTTTGTATGCTGGTCTGGCTCTTTTCACCTCATCTGATATTGATATCAGTAATGCTCATGTGGCCTTCCCCTGATAATGTCTTCTTTAAAAGACAATGTAATCATAAGATCAGGTGAAGTTAATATTCTATGTACTAGAGAGATTCTGTCACCTAGCATCATGATGGTTCTCCTGGATGCTGCATTGTAATTATACAAATGAAATGGAAGATGCCTGTCTTGATTGAATCTTTAATTGATTGGATGGGCAGGTTGTCAATCAAGCTGGAAGAGCATTGAAAGCCTTGTGTGGGAGTATTTCTTGTACTGGTCTCGTTTTTCTGTTTTATTGATGTTTCTTTTTATTAATTTTTCTAAAGACAAAAGGATAAAAAAAGCAGAGCAGGAGAAGTAGAGTCTTCTTACTTTCATTGTTTCACAACAAGCCAAGTAAAGACAAAAGGAAGGAAATTGAGACTGGAAGGTCTGTCTTAAAAAAAAATCATATATAATTTGCTTAGTTTTCCAAACAAGTCTGTTAAAAAGAACAGAATATGGAGAAGAATGATTTTTGTCTTTGATTTCTGAAGGAACATATGCAGAAAAAAAAAAGGAGATTCAGGCTTGCCAAAAGTATATGGAAGTCTGTTTAAAAAAATTCCTTTGTAAGTCTATCATAGTCCAAAGTAATAATGCAAGCATTAAAGTTAACTAGTTCAAGTTCAAGGCAATTAAATTACACTCCATTAATCAAAAACCTTGGTAAGCTGGAATGTCAAACATCTGTCTTGAATCTAGTGCATAATAAGGGTTTCTTTGAAGGCATGAGAAGTGGTTCCTGGGTCCCAGTGGCCTGGCAGTTGAGAAACGGAAGCCCAGTGCTGTGTTGGTGTTTGGAGGTACATTTGGTTATTTATGCTAGGGGAGAGGTGTTTGGAGGTACATTAGGTTATTTATACCAGGTTATTGGAAATAACCAATTGCGAGCCATTTGATACTGAAATGAAAAAAAAAAAAGTTAAAATTTGCTTTTAAGACTCTGTTCCCCGGGCCTTTTCCCTAGGTATAAAAATGTTCTACAGCCTGGAATGATTTGCCATTCCTCTTGCCTTAAGGAGCATGCCCCTGTCTCAGATCCTGAGACCAGTCCTTCAGAAATCCCGTTAGCGGCTTCTTTCTAGTATCAGAATTCATCTTTCATAGCAACCTTCATCCTCATTTTGTCCATTCCTTTCCCACCACACCAATGTGGAGCCTCATTCCCCAAGGTACAGGTGTAGTTCTGTTCCCTGAATGTTTCAGCCCTATTCATCTATCTGTATGCACCACCACCTACTCCAGAGGTGGGGATGGAATTCCTGACTTCCACTTGTCCTTCTCCTTCACCATCTCTTCTCCCACAAGAGCCCTTGACCTGCTCTGTGGGTGGGTTTTGTGGTCCACGCTAGAAATGATTTTTAAGTGCTTTGAGGTCTTCTATGAAGGACAGGAAATGTGAAAACCCACTGATGGGCACATCAGGCTAAACACCACCTTCCCATCAGCAGGGCATCCTGTGACCGGCTCCAGCTGAAATGTTAATGTTTAAGTGGATTTTTACTCGAAATAGGTCTCCCAGATTCTAATTCCGATGTCAGAGGTGGCCAGCAATATCAATAAAAAGCCAGTAGTGTGGCCTTTATTCCCCACTGCAATGGAGGTATGTGACAAAAATAAGTATGGTAATTTTATAGCTTCCTTTTTAGTTTTTTTTTTTCTGCTCAAAACATAGCTGTGTTAATCTGAAAGACAGCTGATTTTTCAAGGTCAAAAGTGCTTGGCTATAAATTGATGAGCTATTATGGATGTCTGTGGTTTTTTTTGATGGTTCTGTATTAATAATATGCTTGCAGAACAGGCCATAAAAATTCCATTTAAGGGTATTAAAACATAGCGGGACATTTAATCAGGTTAGAATTCCTGTCAACTGGCTGTAGTCACGGTGTTGTTCAGTCCATCATTAACAAAGTGTGCAGGAGATCAAGACAAATGGCTGTTCCATCATTTCAGCTATTGCTGGGATGACCTTTTTCTTTTGGGCACTTGGCACTTTTGCTTGAGTGGAAATACGTTGCACAATTTTGGGGACACCATTGGTGGGAAGAGTAGTCCACCCCTCCTTCTGCAAGCAAATCTAGATAGCAAAGTAGAACAATAGAAAATATTTATATTTATATACAAATATTTATAAATATTTGTAACAAATCTTTTTGTAACAGGAAAACATGCAACGTGCAGCAAAATTGTATTAAAGTGTAGATTGCATCATCAACTTGTACAATTATTCTTTAATAAAGATCCATTTGTTTTGCTGGGGATGTGATGCACATGGCTGCTCTTGAGCAACCTTACCAGGAAAATCAACTTACAGTGGAAAACACTGCAGTTCTAAATAGGTATTTTGAGGTACTGAGGGTTTTGATGGGTAGCAAAGGTGGTGATATTTTTACCAAGATTAGATTCCATGTAAGGTGTGTAAGATAATTTTGTGCATGAACTCCCAGTAGACAAATTCCAAATTAATATGTCCCTTTTTTACTTTGGAATTAAAGTAGCTTCAAAAGTAAATGAGACTGTGCAAGAAAATTAAGAAAATTAATTGGAATTGCATTACATTATGTTTTTACATGTAGTAAATTATTTTAAAAACAAAGATTTTCTTGATATGGAAGATTCTGATTTTGAATAGCTTAGCAGATATCTTTTGTGGCAGCTTCTTTAGAATACATAAAAAAAAGTTTTTATGCTAGAAAAGCCTTGATATAGTCCTTGCCTACATTTTTAAAGGGACATGTTGATAAATTATGCCAATTACTTTGTAGCGATAATCTTATTACTTATAAGCACTTTAGGGGAAAATATTCAGCTAAATGAACAAAATATATTTTAATTAATATTTAACCTATTTCAGTTTTCACTGAATTGATCATACTTTAAGGCATTTTATATTTTGTGCTTTTGTGTCATATATGTTTTTGTGACCATTTTGGGTTCGCCTTGGGTGCAGCCCTGGCTGGGCTCTTGTGCTGCCCAAGGTGGATCCATTGAGGCCTTTTAATAAATCCCTGCTTTATTCTTTAACTCTATCCAGCCTCTGTTCTAGGTCAGCCTGCACAAGGCATCACCTGCATAATTAAATAATTGCAGCACAGCCCTAAGGAAGCAGAGTAAGAATCTGACTTGAAAAACCTCTTGTGCTTCTGGTTTGAGCCTTGCTTATCATGTTTTTTTCTTGAATTAGAGTTGTGGGCAGAAATGTGGAGAAGGATGATAAGTTGTTAAATGGGATATAGGAAGTGAAGTTCAGGGACTAAATAGCAGCTTACATTGTGGGACTGTATAAGGCTGGCTGTGGTAATTTTTCCCCATGGTAAAACCCAGACATTTCCTGTGAGATGTGCATAATATTCTCAGAAAGGCATCTTAGGGAACTGTAGGGAAAATGGAACTATGTATGGCTTTGGTTTCAATATCTTCTGTGTGACATACCCCTATAGTCTTTCGTAATATATAGCGTAAGAGGAGAAGCAAATATATAGCAAAGAAGAGGAGATTATAAAAGGCTTTTTATTAAGTGATATAGTTCCAGATAATTACATTTTTCCTGAATCCAATAAAAGTTAAAGATATTTGGCAAGTGAGCACTTTGGCAAAAGTGTTTTACTTCTGTGTACTGAATGTGCTGATTGTGGGATATGGTGCCTCTTACAGAGGCCTTGAGAGATTCCTTCTGAAACATCAGGTGGTGTTTCTGCATGGCTTTACAGAAAATCTTCCCAATAAATGGCCACTCTAAGTAGCCTGTGGGTCTTCAAAATTGTAGCCTTCTGACAGGAGGCCAGGAGCGCTGCTTTGGTGGGCAAGCACTGCTCACTCAACATTTTATTGGGTTTTTAACACACTTTACAAGCCAACCACCAACTGTAAGTAAGATTTCACTCTTATTTTCACTGTGTTTATTGATAATGTTGGTTAATCCTTTAGCAGCTATACTCTATAAAATCTAAGCACAGAATGAAATGTTTATTATCAATTTTCTCACCATGAACTGACTTTTGTCAGGTGGAGGTGACAAAACTCTGCTGGCAGCATGCCTTTGGAAGCAGCATCAAGAGCAGGCTTTGCCTTCTGCTGTTCCAAGAAATATTTGCAGTTTTACTGGTTTCAGTGTGCTTATCTTAAAAATCTGGATTGGACCTTCTAATCCTGTGTCACTGCTCCCCCTCCACTATGGCAAATGTTCACACCAGTTGTACTTATTTACCTCAGGCAAAAAGATTCTTGTTAAAAGAAAGTCTGTCTAACAAAACTTCAGTTATGGCAGCAGCCTGCTAACATCTTGCATGGGTGGCAGCATGCCAGTTAATGGTACAAATGAATATATTTATTGATCATTTTTTAAATTAACAACTGCAATGTGACAAACATATTTTTGATTTACATGCAAAAATACTCCAAAAACCCCCAAAAAACAAACAAAAAAAGGGTTCAAACCCCACCAAAACACAAAACCCCCTCAAACAACACCCCACTCCCTCCAAACCTCAAAAAATATGATTGTGGATAACTGAAAATGCTCCAGAACCACCACATTGTCTGCTGATGGCTGAATAGTGTGAGGCTGGTGACAAGTCTGTTTCAAGAATAGAGAGAGAAAAAGACAGCTGTCATTTAACATGATGTTCTCAGTCTTTTGCAGAAACAATTATAAGATGCAAATTTCCATTCACTTCCTCAGCCTGCACCTTCATTTCTACTCATGCAAACACATGCACTTAATAGTATTCCATAGTTTCTATAAATCCATTTGCTTGTGACTGCTTTGGTTGTTTAACCCTTGAGTCCAAAATGTGTTCACTTTTTCCATTATCTTTTTATTATTTATCATGTATCAAAATATTTCAAGCTCCTCGTGCTTATGCTTAATGTTTTGTTTTCAAGTACAACACCTGAAGAGCTAAATTCACTTCTCAGATTATTTGGGGACAGTATTTACTCCCTGAGTGTATTTGCAAGGCACCAAGCAGGGTTGTACCCTCTGTGTTCATGACTTTTAATGTATATTTACATTATTTTGACTGTGTCATAAAATATACAGCCTGAACAAACAGTGCAGCACCCTCTGTTATATTCTGAACTTTTGGAATTCAAGTGTGATTTAAAATGTGATGTGGTTTCTACTTGGGATGTGCATCTCTGTTTTTAGCACAGCCATCCTCTGGAATGGGTGAGGCACAGAGGCCACAGACTCCTGTGCCTGGGAGGTGGAATAGGGAGAGTTTTGTATGCTCTGGAACATTTTTTGCTCAACAGCAAAGTCCTGAGGCAGCAAAGATGTGAGGGAGAAGAATTGGGTGGAAAAAGCATCTCTGAGAGGCAGGAATTTCACCTGCAAAATGCAGGAGTTCTCAGTTTTGGTCTGTGGGATTACCTGGAAGGCAGGACCAGTCCTGAATAGCCTCAGCACATTCAAGATTTGCAGCCTAAATCAGATTTAAGGAAATATGATATCAGGGTTTCAGAGGCAGGAATTTGAGCCTTTCTTTGTGAATGGGATGGGCTCCATGTAAATGCTCTGCTAGAATGATATAAATCCATTCTCGTCACATAGAACACAAATATCTATTATTAGAAAGTAATGAACAGTTATTATTGAAATACAAAATTCCTAATAAAAACCTACAGTTTCCCATGCAGCAAATTGCCATCAAAAGAATTGGACATACATTGATTTCAGTGATATTTCCTATTTTCAGCTCCATGAATTGCTAAGCAATAGAAAAACATACTGTACTCTGGATTCTTGTAAGTCATTGCAATCTGGTACTTGGAGCCATTGTATGAGCCAACTAACATCTGTTCCTCAGGAAGATATTACAGTGTTTTTATAATCCCAAGTATTTATGAGATGAAGGAGACTGAAGGAGATAACGTGGCAAAGCCAGTCAGCTGCAACTTGAATCTGGCAGTTTTTTTGGGAGACTTTCTCCTATTGTTTATGTTACCTTATTATTACCTGCTATCCTTGGTTTGTATTCACCTGGATGTAGTCAGAATCTGTCAAAATTGTACCTCAGGAATGTTCCCTTAAAAATTGCATCTTCCCTCCTTTGGGAAGCTGTTCAAGCTCTGACGACTTGCCCAGTGTCCTGAAGCAGATGCCCCTGATCCCACAGAGGCTGGAAAACAGCTGGAAATGGGATTTTTTTCAGCAAGTTCAGTGCGAACAGAGCTTGGATTTGTCAGCTGAAGGGTTAATTTGTAATATGTAATTTCCTACCCCCTCCCCCATTCAGATTTATGGGTCTGGCATAGAAAATGGATTTGAATGTCCTGGAATAGATGAAAAGAAGTATGAAATGTAGATGAAACAAAAGGATATATTTAATTTGAATAAAAAAATTAAATATATCCTTTTGTCTCAGAAAATATCAAATTGGATAATTAATATTCTGTATGCATAATAGTTGTAACATGTATGTCAAGCTAGATAATGTGCTATGAAAAGTAGCTGCAAGAATGAGACAAGAGAGAGGATATTGACTAAAGGACATATTATAGAATGTAGCTCTTTCTCTTGTAAATTGTTAGTGAACTCATTCTGTTTTAAATTATTCATTATTTTGACTGTTTTCTAAAGATATATTTAAGCCAATGTATTTTTTTTCAGGTTTCTCAGTAGAGGAGTTGCTTCAAATATTCAGTATTTATAGTTTCATGTGTGAGCTGTTTTTAATGTTCATGGAGATAATAAACTACACTGAAATATATTTTAAAATACTTCAGTGAATATTTTTGCATGCAAAGCAGTTTGCTTGCTTGCACTCAAAATGTGCCTTCAAAATGCAAGAGAATTCTGTAAAAATGTGTTTGTTAAAGCACATGGAACAAAACACAGAAAACAAGTAATTTTTTTCTGCATTTGTGCATTTCAAAATGAAGTCTAGAACACTCTTGCCTGGTATGGCCATGATTTGAAACTTGCTTAAAATGGTGATTTCCAGATGGTGTAGCCCAAGCAATTTCGATGCTGTTTCCTTATGTTGGGGTTTCCTCATATCCAGGGCATGAATTAAAGCTGGATGATGGAACAAGCCATCATTGGTTTATCTTCTTATTTTCTAGTATTTTGAGAGTATCCTGGAAGTACAGCCTGAAGTTTTCTACAACTCAAGGCATGAAGCTCAGTGTCTCTATGAGTGTACATGCAGCTTTATGTAGGTGTGCACCCACCTACACCCATGCCCAGGTTTTTCCCATTTCACCCACTCCTCTTTTTACTCTTGGTAAAGCTTTGTAATCAAACAACATTTCCAGTTTCTAATAATAATCTGACTGCTGAATCATTGATCATTTACTGTGATCAATTTTTTCAGGGTTTGTGAATTTTCAGAAAGGCAGCAAGAGTATTTAGCTAAGAAAAGGGAGGGTGTTAGAGTTAGATGCACCCTGCTCTAATGAGTGTGGTCTAAAATGCAATTCCTGGTGTTGGGAGCCCCTGAGGTGGTAACAACTGGAACCTGGAAGAGAGTCACATGGAATTAGCATTTCATGCTTGTGTGGCTCTTGCTTGCTCTCCCAGGCTTCTGTTGCTGGCAGCTGTCAGGAACAAGGAGTCCTGGTTGGATGAGCCCTTGGTGTGGCTCAGCAACAGCCCTTTTCTGCTGGCTTTGATTTATTTTTTAAAGTTACTTTTACTGCAGAATGTGTCACCTATTAATTACCTCACTGCTTTTATTTGTCATTAATATCTCTTCTCTGCAAAAGCAAATTGTTGAAGGGTTAGCAGCTCATTAAATATGAGAAACTGAAGTACTTTGGAGCTGCTTTAGTTTTTCAAACATTTATTATCAAGAGTGCTTGAGACGTAATCCAGTGGCGAGTGTTGAGTGTCAGCTGGTGTCTGACATCCCTGGTGGCATTCTCTGCCACAGGGTCTTAGAAAATGGTGTCAAAGGACACTGGGCACCTGATGGTAGGAACTCTATTTGGAAATGATTGCTAGAAGTCAAGGATTATTATAAATGCTGTAAAAATAAATTTTTGTTAGGAAATGGGGCCAGTGTTGGGATGGGGTATGTTGTACAGCAGTTGTCTTCTGCTTAAAATTAAAATAATTTTGATACTTTTCCTGTTTAATTTCCTGTTTAATTTTGATATTTTCCCTGTTTTGCATTGTAAACATCATATGGAATTTTTAACAAGACAATAGGTACTGACTTTTATGGCATATTTTGGTAGTGGCCTGTTCTTTTCTTTACGTGTCTGGTTAAAGCCACTGGTGATTTCCATTGTTGCTCATCCTTTGTGGATTAATTAATTTCTGGAGATGGACAGGAATAGAAAGATGAATATGCATCCCTGTAAAGGTAGTGTGAGATTGTTCTACATTTTGAATATGTTTTTGCAGTAATGTGGTGGAGTCTTTGGAGGAGCACGCTTTAATCCATTTTTGTTAGGAGTCTGGAGAACTTGATACCAGCTCACTGGGCTCTTGATGCTCTGAAGTTCTAAAAGATTGCTTTGAATGACAATTGAAAAGAGCAACAATAACTGTGAACTCCCTACAATCACCTACTCAAGGCATTTCCATATTCTTTTTTTGTCCTCATGGAAGAGGTATGGACCTCATGTTCACAAGTTTGCCTGGAGCTGTGATTTATATGAAAAGTGTTGCACAAAGATAATTTGGTGAAAAGCAAATAAAAGCATAGTGGGTGTTACCGAGGATAAAATACACAGATGATGCTCAGAGATTGAAGTGAATTAAGCATTTGCTGAGCTTTTATTATTGGCATAGTCAGTGCCTACACGGTCACAATCTTTACAACCACAAACTCTTACTGCTTCCCTAAGGAATTGTAGCAAAAATTGACTTTTAATTCAGGATCATGTTCTCAAGTGGACGAATTTTATGGCAAAATTGCCATTTTAAAAATTCCAGGTGTCTGAATATCATCCTAAAAAGGTGCAGAATCTGAAATTCCCCTCAAAACCCATCATATTTCCATGATTTGGCTGGCTCCACTTAAGAGCAGAGTTAAACTGGTGGTAAGAAAGATAATTAGTGTTGTAAGTATGAATCTGTAGAGTTCTCAGGAAAACTTTTTCTCCCTCTGAAATTTGAATAAACTTTTTAGAAAGCTGATGGATGGAAAACCTATTTATCAAGTTCAATTCCAGTTATGAGCCCTTGTTAATCTTTGTGCAGTAGCACAAAGACTTGTTTTTGTTTTTGAAAAACTTTATCCTAAATCATGAGATGACAAAATCTTGTAAATCTCTAAAGAGGAAAAAAAAGAGGCATATGTCAGGTACATAGCAAATTTTTTAAAAAATTCACTTTCAGTCAAACTTCAATTTGCAGTTATGACAATTGGAAGTTTGAAAACATCTGCACAAAAATGCATCAGGGAACATTATGAATTCCATTTCACATAAAATTTTCAGTTTTGACAAAGTGTCTTTATCTCCTTAAAGAGATGTTTTACCTAAAAATTCTCAGGTAGCAAGGACTAAAGCGATCAGCCCTGTAAGGTTGACATGTTTGAAAGTCTTTTTACCACATTACTGACAACCCAGAGAAAGTTTAGGCAAATTTTTGGGTGATCTGCCACATAAAAGTAGTGTCAAATTTGCTGATTTTAAGAGTCTAATGCAAATTTTCACTGTTAGATATTCTGTTCATCAATTCCTGGAAATATTTTCACCCAAGCTTGTATTTTTGTCCAGCTGGAGTCAGTTATTTACCTACACCTCTGCAACATTCAGGTGTTTATTTATATTTATCATATATGTCATATCATACAATCATTTATCAAAGCTTTAATAGTAAACCATTGGCATAGTGAAACAGAAAATAACAACATAGCAGGGTACAGGATTTGGGCTGTTCTTCCAACCAATTGGATATGCAAGAAATTAATCTTCTCAGCATATCAGCTAATGCAGTGAATCTAATCCTTGTTTTAAAGAAAATTTTAAATGAGGCTGGCTTTGACTGTGGTTCTGGAAATAAAAAAAATAGTTGCTTTGAAGTGTTGAGAACCAAAGATAAATATTCTAACCAAATGACATAAATATAGTGATTTTAGCATGCATTACATAATAGAAGAAATTAATGCCTATTTTTCCCCAGCTCTAGTTTTTCAAAATTACTGCATTTGCCTTCTTCAATCTATATTGTAATATCTAATCTATCTACCTAATCAATATCAAATTCTGTGTTTTACAGAATAACATTGAAATAATAGTTTTCAGTTCCCTTACATTTTGTAGACCTGATTATACCTTTGTAATTTTTTGAATGCTGGAATTTGTTTTTCTTGTTACTGGCTACTATTCAGGTAAACACTGGATTCTGGCTGTCTTGTAAATCAGCATGATTTTGTTGTTTTTGCAATATTTTCTTAATCTTTAGTAGCAAAGTAGAAATTAGTACAGAATTTCTGGTTAATTGTTGCTTTTTTGGGTGGATATCTCAAAAGGAGATGCAAGAAGTTACCTTGCAATAATTTTCAGGCTCAGGGTTGCATGTTAATTCAAGATGAGAAGTTTCTAACATTGACAGCAAAATGGTCACAGATGCAGGATTGATCACAAACCTTAAAGTTTATAGTGTATCAACCAAAACTAATTAGAAACTGAAATATACAACAGGGTTAAAAAATGAGGAAAAAATTGACAGAGCAGTGTAAGTTTTATGACATTTAATCAGCTCCTGTGCCTGGCACTTTTTAAATATAAGATTTAATTTAAATGAGTATTTCCTATTAAAAATGCTAGAATTATCCTTTCAGCAATAAAAGTTATCAATTAGAAATTATAAAGCAGGAATTTGGCATTATAAAATTTTATGTGGAAGGTATGTATTTCTTACTGAGGTGGAATCTATAACTACATTTTAAAATATCTGGATATATGTCTAATATTTATTAATAGACCTTACCTAAAGAAAAAATGGAATAAATTACTTTTAAGTAAGTTAATTTCAGAGTTCTACTATCACAGGTAGATTCTTTTGATGACAGAAATTTAGTGAGGTTTGGGTTCGTGGGGAGTCCTGGACAAAAGAGATGCAGATGCTGGACAAATTTGACAGTGTAGAAATCTGAAACTTCCATGTAGCTTTAGTCTCAAGGTGTTTAGAAGAGCTTGGCACTTTTTCAACGTGGGGCTGTTAATTACCAAAACAAATAAACCAAAGTTTTTAACCAAAATTCCAACAGTCAACCACATGGTTTATTTGTCCATTCAAAATGCTTAACACTAACTTCTCACAGAAAGTAGATTATTGCTTGTGATGAGATGTTTTTATTAAATATTCTGGCTTTATTTTTAAGTCTTTAAATCCCAATAAATAGTTAGAAAGAAAAGAGGAAGAGGTAAAGAGAATTATAAAATGGAGGGAAATGGAAAATAAGGGAGTGTCACCACTCTCTTTTCAAAATCAGACATAAATTTCCATTCAGGTCTTAACCTCATCAGACTAATAGACTTATATTTAAACAGGCATTTAGCAGAGCAGAAAGGGCTTTCCTGTCTAGTATATTTATAACCTTGAAGGCCTTTCCCTTATTTGTCTCTTCCCCTTGACCTTTTATTAGAACACTTTTAAACTGTGAAGTGGCGAATGTCGTACAGCTTTGCTGGAGGCACATTAAGCTCACTCAAAGCACAAATGTTACTGTATAAAGTTCACAAACTTTCATTTATTTTGTCTCCAGAAAAGAAAGGTTAAATATTCCTTTTTGTTTTTTTTTGTTTTTTTTTTTTTTTAAGGTAATACTTGGGCAGCGACAAGTTGAAACCTACTAAATATATAAGTGAGCATTTAAAACCATGCTGTGATTGTGAATAAATCTCAAACTGCTTTCAATTAATTTGAGATAATTTTGCATTAAGTTTCCATGCCTCCAAAACATAATAATTAAATGTTTTGGTTTTTTTAAAGAAAATCTGAGCTGTTGTTTGGCTGTGTCTGTGTTGGAAAGGAGGATCAGATCAGTCTTAGGATAGCAGTGAAGTGATATAAGTACCTGATGAAGTATGGTGGTGTTTTCCACTTTGAACTCTGCCTAGTCCAGTGCTGTGATGAGTGTTTGTTACCAGTGGAAGAGCTTTAGATGCACTTTTGGAGAAGAGATTTGTTGCTTCATCTCACCCCAACAAAACCCAGGTGATGCAGTCTGAGGGTGCTGAGATTGGGACCTTCTAAAGTGGAAGTATGGAAGGTTGGGGTGGATGGTGGTGAGACCTGGTCTCTGCTGGAATGCTCCTGTGACATTCCTTGTGAGTTTCACTCCTAGAAACCTTGAATTCTGTTTTACTGCTCAACATTTGGAGCTTTTATATCTAAATTCTATTTTAATCTGAATCTCAAGAGAGAATAGATATTTAGATTATCGTTCCCCATTGTTGAGACTTCTCATCAGCCAGATCAAAAATAATGTTCAATCTCTGTGTATCCATGCTGGTCAACAAATTGGGCCTTTCTTAGTGATGCATCTGCTGGATAAACCATTTCCATTGGTATTGCCCCCTTTTTTTGAGGTCTGCAGACCCTACAGATCCCGATGACTCTGTACACTGAGTTACCACCACTTCCAGGATGTGGGAAGGGGATGTCCCTGCCTGCTGGAGTGGATTTGGGGATGATCAGTAATGGTTTCTGATAAAGTAGAATAAAGCAGCACAGGGCTCTGTCTGGAGCTGGTATTGCCAAAAGCACTGTGCAACCATGTCCCTCTGTGTGACAACCTGGATTTCTCACCCCCATTGTTTTGTAAACTTATTTCCATCTGTAGAATACATAGAATTCAGTCTAACAGGAGGAAGCACGAGTATTTTTGCATTGCTGGTTCCTTTCTTTTGGTCTCCGTTGTCATTTTAGTGTTTGTCCCTGTGCAGATCCTGAGAGTGAACATTGTCTGTCATCAACAAGTTTTTCCTTTTGGATGTGAATTAGCAATGACTGGAACAGCAGTTTGTAACTCAGCTATTACTGAGGATCTGCTCTTTTAGTTATTCATGCAATCCTGTGGAAACAAGTGCTCTTCTCCTGTGTCTCCCTCTGGCCAAGCCCACAGGACACTGGGTGCTCTTGACAGCCACGTGGCAGTTTCAGTGTGGGGACTGTCAGTAGTCCTCTAACAGCACCTGTTTTCTGTATATCAAACCAGACCTTTTATTTGAACAATTGGGCTTATTTGACTTATAGATGCAGTAGTTGCTGTAATGAATTCATGAAATATGCATATGGTGGACTAGAGGAAGCTATCAAGACTCATGCATTTTGCATGGGGCTCACTCACTTTTTTCCTCCTCCTGTAGGTCTCCTCCCTCCTGGATAATGTGGCTTAGTGTGTAAGAGCCTTATGTTTTCAATAAACTCTCTTCTTCAGGAGCTTCATTGTTGAAAAGCTTATTTGCATTTTTAAGTGTGTGTGTTAAGGAAGATTTATTCCAAAACTTCAAAGTCCTAAACCCATCAGGGAAATAAAAAAGTCCTCCAAACTGGGAGTAAGGTTTGCAGAGAATGGCTGAGTTTTTTCCATGCAGTGGGCAGCATCCTAAGGCAGAGTCAGGAAGCAGAAAATTTGGCAGCATGTTTGTAATGCTTTAACTAAAACCCCAGGCATGCCCTGTGACCAGAACCACATCTGGTGAGAGGGGCCATGCTGTTCCCTGGCCCTGTCCTTTGCCTCCCTCCCTAGGCTTTCAACTTCTCCTGCTCTCCTGTCCAAAAGGGAGAAGGAAAAACCAGATCTCTCCCTCTCTCCTGGGCTCTGATGCCCCAAGGATGAGGTCAGCTTCTCCTGCCTTGGAGCTTCACCCAGCAAACACCACCCCAGTGTCAGTTTAGGGACAGTCTGGAAGTGTGTGAAACACACAGAGGTTTATGGCACAAAACCAGAGATGATGGGTGTCCCCTCACTGCATTTGTTCTATGTCTAGCATTTCTGACTTTGTCTCTGGAAGACAGAAATGTCAGGGGGACAGAAGGGACAGTCAGGGCTTTTGAAGAACAGCTGAAACAAGCACCAGGGTGAGCAAGGTTCAGGCTTTGAAATGCTAATTTGAAGGCAGAATGCAATGAAATGTCACACTGCATCCAGGAAGTTGGATCCTCCTCTCCTGCTCCTTGCATATCTGCACCCAGACACTGGCAGTGAGGAGAGTGCTCATCCAAGTGGCTTTGCCCTGCTACTGATAAAAGTTTCACTCAAAATGCTTCTGTGAGAGCTGCTGTGTGATGGCCACACACCACAATGACAGCAGCCAGCAAAAACCTTGAAAAACCACATGAGGAGTTGCTCCTCCTCTTTGGCAGGTGCTGGCTGATCTGCTCTGTGCATTGAGTGCCCCAAATTTACTCCTTGTGCCAATGTATGAGAGCTGATGGTGTGGATTTAGGTAACCTTGCCCAAGGAAAACCTCAGTGCTTCTTCCAGTTAAACCAGTTGTGGGTTTGTTTTTAGTTTTTATTCCCCCTTTCCCTTCTCTTGCGGTTTGCAGAAGCAAAGGAAAAGAAAGCTGAAGTATTTTAAAGGACATTTCAGGTGGAGAGTTGTTAAGGGCTAACCACAGTGCTCTTCTAAATATTTCAGATACTCATTCAGATCAAATGTAGACTAGAAAATGGAAGCAAGTAAAAAAAAAAAAAAGATTAAAACTGAGCTCAGTTTAATGCATTAATTTATCTTGAGAAAAAACCTTAATGTCCCACAAATTAAAAGAATAATCCTCTGTTTGCTTTACTTTTACAGTGATTGTTCTCTGTTTCTGTGTTTCTCACAGGTTAAAGCTTCATTGCTATAGCAGATTGGTGATTTCAGTTCCACAATATATGTATTTACAGGGAGCAACATTTGGCATTTTAAATCCATGTCCCTCTTTCCTGTGACCTGTGGAGCTCCAGACAAAGCTGTGGAGTCCACAGAGCTCTGCAGCATGGGCAGAACTCTTACATTCATCTCTGCACTGTTTGATTTTGGCCTAACTTTAAGAAATATAATAATCTTGCACATCAAACTGTAATGTGGTATTCCTGTGGGCTGTGTACAGACCTCAAAAGCTTTCAAATGCATTTGCAGCCACCCTGATTGACACAACCAAGAATTATTTATGTTAATGAAGGAGAAATGTGACAGACTCTGCAGCATGCTGGTGTGGCCTTCAGGTTAAAGAGCTGATTTTAACATCTCTTACTTGCAGATATGATGCCTCTGTTTATCTGTGTCTTGACTGCAAAGTGGGGAGAGCAATTCCTTCTTACAATTAAACTCCTTCAGAGCTGTGGAGGGCACTGGCTGTGTGAGAGCTCAGAGCAGCCCTGTGGCAGCCCAGGGCTTGACACAGAGAGAGCTCAGATTTTCCATTTACTTTTGTATGTTCAGGGCTGCCAAAGGTGGCTTTGAAGGTGCTGTGCTGGGGCTAGGAGGAGTATTGCATGCTGAAGGAAATTTTTGGCTGCTATTAACTTGCTGTGAGATAAGTGATGTTAGACTGAGAACAAATATTGAACATCAATGAATTAAGACCCTTATCAGCTTTCCCTTGTCTGTCTTAGTGGACTCAATAGCAGATATTTGCCTTTTATCCCCTCACCCTCTTTTCTGAGCATTTTTGAAGTGAGGATGTTGGAGAGTTTCTGTCTTATGTTAATCTATGGGAATTTCAAAAGTTGACTTATTAAAACTAAGAAAATCTTCTCTTGACTTGCATGTATTAATATTTTTCTCTGGCACCTTCCCAAAACAATAGACTTCAAGGACACACCAGGTACTTTCTGTTTACAGGAACATATTTCACTTTTTCAATCAGGCATTGTTTTGTTAGGTTTATGTTGCTCAGCAAATTGCTGCCTGTGAAATGCAAAATGGATTATTTGGTAATTAAAATATTTCAAGTTTATGAGAGAGTTTGAAATCAATAAAATAGCCTTATTTCAGTGGAATAGAGCTATATGTCTGTTGGAACAGAATCCTGTAAGTTATAGAGGAGTAGAAGTAAAAGTAATAAGTGCTTTCCATTTCCTTTGGGATTGTTCTCTATTGGATGGTATGCTAGCTACCAGGATTTCTTTTTTCTCAGTTTAATTTAAATATCCCAAGAGATGGGCCTTGTAATATACCAATTATTTTTCATATGCAATTTAAAAAAGTCTCTCTCTGCTGGAATCCTTTAGTATTACAGCTGTGATTTGCAATGTGCCTTAGAATCTGAAATTAAAGAAGGCATCACCTTATAGTGCTGAGGCTCTTGGACAGCCCAGCATCTTTGGCCAAAGGCCAATAATTCAGGAAACTCAATAGCAGAGCCAAGGAAATAAAATAGAAGTGTTGTTTAGTGCTCAGAGTTAACCTATTCTGAAAGAAAAATGAAACAGAAATAGGAAAACTAATATTTTTTTAAATATGTTTTTTGTTACCATAGTAATTCCTGTCATACATTTTATATAAATGTCACCTGCCAGAAATACAGAAACTTGTACTTTGAAGAGAAGAATACTTGCAGATGTATAATTTTGTCAAGGGTAATATTAGTGTTTATCATGGCCAAATCTTTGCAACTGATAAATATTGTTCTGTTTCCACTTTTTTATTTTCCCCTACTGACATTTTAAAGCCAATATCCTGAAAATGTCAGTATTGTTAATTTTACATCTTGGAAAGGTGAAAGGTTAGAGAGCTGTATATTGGGACACAGAAACATCATACAAAGAAATTGAAATTTAATGAGACTTTGATTAGAGTGCTTTATTTAGGTGCAGGATATGTGTGTATTCTTTATTTTATTGCAGGATTTTTACCCAAGACCCCCTTCCTGTTATGTAATTTCTTGGTTTTGATTATTTTAATAAGGAAAGTGTCTGTAAACCCATGAAAACTTTACCAACCCAAACAGCATTGTGAAATTATGTTTAAAGCTGATGGAGAAGTTATAGTCAAGTAAAATCATTTGAAAATTACTCTGGGAATTTAAAACTCATCATGGTGTGATCAAAATTGGAGTTGTATTTATGTCCTCAAAAAGCTCTCTACAGGGAAAGAAGTTTTTTATAATTTGAGGGAGTGACATTAATGAACAGAATTGACTTATATTTCTGTATCAGTCATCCAGTGAGACACACCACCAAGGTGCACAAAAGTTTTCTTTCCATGGTTAAGAATCAGCTTTTCTTTGTATCTCTAAGATTTTCTCCTTCTTTTCCTCTAGCCTGGCATGACCTTACCCATGCACTATGGCTTTGTTAAGGCTGCTCAGAGGCCAAGTATGAAAGCTACTTGAAGGTGAATAGACAAACAAACACCCCTAGAAAACCTGCTAAATTATAATTTCTGATGTTGTTGTCATTTTAGAAATGCATCTGTGGTGGAAAAAGTAAATCTGATTTTTCTTCTTCAGAAACTCCTAACTTTTGTCAGAATGATTTTTGTTGGTCTTTGATGCTAAAAATGGGGTAGAGATCATGGCATTGATGATCATGGCATAAATTGATGACCATAGCATAAAAACCATGAAGTGGCAAAGATTTGAAGATTTATTGCAGCAGAAAATCAACAGTATGAAGAATTTTCTTGAGTTCTTTGTCCTAAATGGAGTCCTGTGGAGAGATTTAGACTTCCAGGTCCCCTACTAGGTGCTGGAAATAGTGAAGGCAGGGATTGCTAATGAACAAATAGAGTGAATTAACACCACTGCTGGTTGGGCACAGGTGTGACAGTATTTACAGAGTCTACACAGGGGAAAGGGGGATTAAAATTTGTGTTACTGAAGCTGCAAAGAAAGCCAAAGAGAAGAGTTAGTGTCAGCACCCAGGTAAGAGAGGTGCTTCAATAAATGTACAAAGTGTGAATGTTCAGAGAGATATTTAAGCCTCAGGGTGAAATGAGCAGCACCTGGACTAGGCATTGGTCACTGGCTTTCTCCATATTTTGAAATTCGTGCAAGAAATGTTGCTCAAAGTATTTCGTGTGTTACCCAGTATCTACAAAAACAAAGCAAAATGTTGTGTTTCTCTTGACAACATTGTGTGGCTTGTTTTACTCATTAAGTGTCCCCCTGCTTTTTATTTCTATGCTTATGAATTGTTTAATTTAGGATGTGTAACCATACTGCTCTGATGCTTTCACAGGCAGAAACCACAAACTGGTTTCTGAAATGCTGCTGCAACCGTTCAGCCTCTGTTATTTCTGTCCTTAATTCAGTGTTCTAGTGATGCTGATGGGCAATTCCCAACACCTTTCCCTCCCTTTATCCTGGCCAAGGGAGGGAAACCCAGCACTACCAAAGTCTTATGCTTTCCCTGAGGTTGCCCAGTCACTCCCTGATTAATAGCAACAGTAGGTGGTTGAAGCTATTTTCCATGTTTTTTTAATCTTTGTTTTTTATAAATTGGTTTTAATATTTGGTATTTTATAAATATTTTTTTATAAATTAATAGGAATACAAATGATTTGCAGTACTGTTCTAGGGCTGTTCTAGGCTGTGGTGATGCTATCAGGAATAGTTTGGAATTGGGATTCTCGTATTAAAGGAAGGATCCCGTACCCATTCTTCTGCTGTGGAGTCAATTTTCACATGGGAGAATAATACTCATATCTAAATTATCAGAACACATTTTCCTTCTTTTTTTCTTCTGAACATATGTATCAGAAATATGAGCCAGGAAAAAAAAAAGTTTTAATGTTGTTAGTTTTTTTTCTTATTCTTCTCCCTGTTTTGCATTTAATTTTTACATTAGAATAGTTACCAACAAAGGATGAATAAATGTTTCTAGCTGCTAGTGAGGGATGAGAATATTTCAAATATCAGATGATCAGCATCCTGTAGGAAATAATCTTATCTCTGTCATGTGATTTGATAAAAAAAGAGCTTGGAAAAAAGCTTTATTGCTGACTAAATGTGGAGACTCGTCTGACCTTTCTGCTTAAAATGTTACTTCAAATCAAATCTATCTATTAAGGAGCTATATTATAGCTTTCAGTGTTTAAGAAAGCTCAAGTATGTACTTGGTATCTTCACAGAGATCTCTCTCAGCTTATCTTCATTCTCTTATCTTCAAGCCATCTGCTCCTTTTCTCTGGTCATTGTTTTCCATATTAATTAGTACAGCGTGTCTGCTGACTAAATACGGATTTAAAGACTTAATTCCTCTGTGCCTAACTGTTTGAGGAGAAAAAAAAGAAACTAGAAATAAATATAGCAATGCAGTTTGGAATTTGCAATCATTAGTATAAAGCTGCGAATGCACTTCTGGGTGTTTAGGCAGCTTGAATAATTTAGGGCCTTTATATATAGCTGACTTGCCTCATTTGATTTATCTTCTTCACATGGGATTTTGTACTATTTCTGGGTACTTTATTATCACTATTGTCTCTCACATTCATAATACAGCTAGAAGCACAGAGCATGAACAAAAATTTGAGGGAGAGGGTAGCATCTGCTTACCCTCAGTTGATTTAGCAGTAAGTGGTACGTAAGCACATTTAGCCTTTCCCATCAAACACAAAATCCAGGCTCTGTGAGGCACCAGGACCAACTTTTTCCTTTCACATTTCAGCCTGCAATTTCTCCCTTTTCCCCCCAACATTTCCAAATGGGCAGCACTGCTGATCACTGAAGGTACAGCTCTATTTGAAACAAATCCTTTCTGTCGGTCCTTGCGTGCTTTTCTCAAAGGTACTTTGCTCCTCACAGCACATTTTCTGTGTGAAAATGAAAGGCAGCCTTTGAGTTGAGTGAAAACTTTTCACCTCCTCTGCCATGTGAAAATTATTAGCCATTTCTCAGCAGAAACCTCTCCTGTTTGCAGAGAAGCTGCTATGTTGACTCTCACACATGCTAACAGTCTGGGCTGTGCTGCCCTTGCAGGTCCTGCTGCAGGAGGGTTGTGCTTTTGAAGCAGCTGCTGAATCAGGACACAGACCTGCTGTGGTAGGGCCAAGAGAGCTGCTCCAGATGCAAAAGACATTTCATTCTTGCTGGATTTTATGGGTTTGGTCCCTTGCTTTATTTTGTGATTGCAGTAAAACCTCCCCTGTGGCAAAGGCGCAGCAAGCCATTTGCATTTTTTTCCCTTCTGATAGCAGCACAATATTCATGAGGGCTTTTTCTCTCTGATCCTTTATAACTCTCACAAGTGCATTTCTCCCTCAGTGAGGTATTTGTGTGGAGGAAGCTCTCTGTGCTGGGATTGACTCTGATATCCTTTGGCTGATAGATCCCTTTGGAGGGGTGAGAAGATTGCCTGTGGAGTGGAATATATCGAGAAAATGCAAAATTAAAAGTTGTAGTATGCCAACCTGGAAAACTCTGTCTTCTGCATGGTTGTGTGTGTATCCATGCAAAACGTATAGAAGACTAGTGTGGAGGCTGCTCCAAATTATATTTTATGAATTAGAATGAGAAAGCACAAGTCAGTTTCAGCTCTAACATCTACTTTATCATTCTATCTTTTGTAGGCTATATTTTGTTATATGTATTTTTGCATATGGCAATACTGCAAAATTAATATATGCAATTGAAAGCTTTTATAGTTAAGTACTGGAAAAAAGTTTCACTCTACTTCTAATACCTAATAGATGTTGCAAATGCCTCGTGTATCTATACAAAACCATGCATTTTGTCTCCTTAAGCACTCTTCCAATCATAAAAAAGCCTGTATTTGAAATATTGTGATTAAAAATGTGCTTTGATTTCAGTAGCACACAGTTACTAAATGTTCCTTTTAAAAACCCAAGTTCTTCCATTCACTTACAGTTGCTAGTATTCAGTGACAAAGTGATCATCGTGATTGTAATTAAATATTTATCATACAGTTCTCTTTTGTCATTTGGATGTTACAAGGCAAGCAAAGATATACTTTAAAGGCTGAATAGTAAGCTATATTATGATAGTATATCAGGCAAATGAGTGTTTGATGGGCTGTGTTAACGTGAGCTAAAAATAAAATCCCATCTGTTCACCTTTCAAACTGCATCAAGACGCTGCATATGGGTTGTGGAATAATTTAATGAAACACAAATGAAAATATGTTTATTTCCATCTTACCGAAACAAGTGAAACAGGCAACTTGTTAGTAAAGATGTTTTAACACGCAGGGAATTGTGTGCTTATGGCTTTTCTGGAATATAGTAGCACTGCAACCATTTAAAATCATAAGTGAGTAGATATAGAGACAGAGACTCACTGAAGACATTGTGTCTAATAATCATATACAGCACAGATCTCGATTACTTTGCCAAGAGTTTGAATTTCTTGCGCAATTAGGGATGTGCCCCATTGACATCAGACCTGCAGAGTGTATTGTGTGCTGTGGTCTTTGGGGTCACTGTTTTTTAGTGTTCAGGTTTCTCCCATCGGTGATCTGCTCCATAAAAAAGAATTTTTTCCAAGGTGTGGGGTGTGCTCTGTGCCATGGCTGGGTGCTGTACAAGAGGCAGAGACCAACGGGGGTGCTGCTGCCTCTGAGCTCTTGCTGATGGTGGTGCAAGTCAAAGCCACTGGAGCAACAATCATTTCTGTGTGCTCAGGACTTTTGAATGTGCTGCCTGTTTTAATACTTGTAGTGGAATGATTTTTCCCTGCTTTTTTCAGGTAATTGTATCTTTGGTGTTGATGCAGTTGTCTTCATCTCGCTGCTCTGTTTTCCTGCAGGCCTTTGTAAATTCTGTCTGTCGCTTTTACCAAGCATTTCCCATTGCTTTGTCTTTATCTTCAAAGCTCAGCCATTTCTAGTGACTTCAAATCACAGATCTCCATCTGTTGCTGGTTTTCTGAACCAAAATTAAAAGACGCTGTGTCATCTGTGAACTGCATTTGAAGGGGATGAGGCAGCTTGTTTTCCAAGGAGCTCTGGGAGCTGATGCTGAAATTAGGAGATTATTTACCCCATGTGGGTCTCTTACAGATGAGGAGACACTCACCAAGGCAGGGCCAGATAGGAAGAGCTCATTTAGATACTGAAAAGAGAAAAAGTGAAGTATGAGAAGTCAGGAGGAGACGAGCTCAGAGAATCTGGGTAAGGTGTGCCTTGAGGTTCAGGCTGCAGGGGCACCTCTGGCTATGTTACATCTGATTCCTTGACAGAAAGAGAATTATTGTGCTGTTCTTAGGAGAAAATGTGCATTTACCCTGTGCTTCACCAGAGCCCCAGGACAGCAGGACAGGTGGGAGTGCCACAGGCTGTACAAGGCCATGTGCTCAAGGCTTGGTGGCCCTGTCAGTATTTTTTAAATAAGGTATCCTGACCAGGCAGCTCAGAAGGGTGGGTGCATATATGTGTGTGTGTGTGTGTATTTTTATATCTATAAATTGTAGCATTTGGTTTGGTTAAACAGATTGGGTTCTCAAATAGCTGAGATGTGTTACAACAGCCTTGGAAATGAAAGGCTCTTGCAAAAGCCTTATGTTAGAGAGGCATAAACTGTCTGACTTGGCATCTTTTCCAGGTCCCAAAAACCTCTGAAGCAAGTTGACAGGAAATACTGAGCAATTGCTTTCTGTCAGTCTTCAATAGAAATATTTTTCTTTTTTCTTTTTCTATTTTTAATTAAAAAATTCTTATCCAAGCATTATTCTTAGATGTGTGAAGGTACCTAAAACAGGATGGAAAATACATAGTTTTTTCATCTCCCCCACAAAGATCTTATTTGAAAGACATTTTCCAAAATCAAAGTATTTTCTTGGAAAATTGTGAAGTAAAGAAAAACTTTGATTTGACATGAAAAAAATAGTAATGCTTTATTCTTTGACTTCTGTCCAACTCTAATTTTATGAAACTTAGCAATGAAAGATCTCTGAAGAATAATGAATGTTTTTCAACCAACTCCTGTTAAAACATAATTCTAATTTGCCTATACTTGCCATGCCTAAAATATGATGGGCACAATCAGTAGAGTAATTTGCATAAATTTCTGATTTCTGTCTGCTCTTTAAAAGGTTATAAAAATAATCAAAGTGCATTACATAAAATCCTAAATTCATACATGACTAGACAAGATTCAAGAGCACTTATTTGGTTACCACATGTGCACAGATGTGAAATGAGAGTCAGCATCTACTCATGTGAAATAACAATTATTTTTATTTTCATTTTTAATTTGATGTAATATTTGTATTCTCCCAGTTATGTGGTAGATTTCCATTATCTGTTTACCATAAATTTTGCTTGTAGACTTCTTGATTTTCATTAGATGAAGACCAAGAAGTGAGGAACAATAAGAATATTCCTGAAATTTTCCATAAAGTACTCCCACATAGCAATTTGGGAGCATCATTTTCTCTTTACTGTTTTATCTTCCCAGCTCAAGTGTGTTGCCCTGTCACAGTAGTCACTGAAAATGCAAACAACTTTTATTGACCACCTTGTGGTTTTACAGAGAAATTTAGTCAGATATTTGAACCTCAAACTCCATTTATAGATTGTTAGCTGTTTAGCATTCATTAGAGTATTCCAGATGCCAATACAGGCTGCCACCAGGAAATGCAGAGTATTTCAAGTTCTGAAAGTTTGGTCTGGCCAGATTTAATGATATGAGTGAGCAAATCTGCTCCTGCTGGAAGTGTGGGGTAAAGAAGGGGAAGCTCATGAGAAGTGGTTCCTTCTCATGGTCCCTTCTGAGTTGGTACTGAATAATTGTAGAATTGGTGTGGTTTCTTTTATGGAAAAGGTTCTAGGAAAAGGTTTTCATTTTTAGAAAAGGTTTGCTTTGATTTGGTGGCCTTTTGTGCCCTCCCCATACAAACCACTACATCACTGCTGCCCTCAGAATCTACTGCCTGCATTTTTTAATACATTTAAAAGTAAGCAGAGCAAGGCAATCCAAAGGTGCTGATGTGACCAAAACATATTTATGGTGGTGTTCTCCTCTTCTGACCACTGTAATGCAAGGTCAGTGCATGTGTTATTCATCAGGTTCTTTAAGAGGAATTTTTAATACACTATGTTACTAATAGAAAGCCCAAGTTTCCTCTTTACACTTTCTTTCCTCTTTTCCTCTTTCTTTTTTTTCCCCGACAGCTTGCATGTTAAGAAATCTTCATGAATGAAGCCTATTCATCATTCTTATTGCTCTTTCCCATTGTTCCCAGGAGGTAAAAGATTATATTAAATGCATACGCTATTCCAAAGGCTTCTGATGATTTTCAAAAGGAAAGGTTTTGGTTTTTGCACTTAAGAGTTTGGGAAAAGACCTCAAAGATTTCTTTCCTTCTAAAGACACATCCAGGAAGAATCTTTTTCCCCTCTTCATTGTCCTTTTCCCTTTTCTTCATTACTTCACAGTTAGAAAAATAATTCACTTAATGATTTTTTTCCCTTCAGATCTAGGACAATTTCCTCTTCATTTTACTTTCTGATAGTGCTGCTGCTCATCTGTGTTTCCTGACCCCTCAGGGGCTGTATGCTAAGCTTCCCTTGCCAGTACTGATGCTTGTTAAGGCACTGGACTGAGAGCATGCAGAATAAAATAGATGTTAATAGATGTGTGGTGTCCCAGAGGTCCTGCTGCTCCCCCTCACTGGCAAGGAAGACACTCTGTCTGCATGGCTGCTCCTCTTCCTTCCCCTCAAACAACCAGCCTGCAAAATCATGAGGAAAATAACACAGCTTTGCGTAGAGGAACATCTGTTAAGTTCTTCCCTCAGCCATCACATGCATGAATAAAAATTAGCCTAAAATAGGCAATAAGTTGTCCTTGAAACTGAATAACCTTATTTTATTTTGTGCATACTTTAACACTGTGTTTCTACCCAAATGCTGGAGCCAGTGGCAGATATTTCTCTTTGCTCAAAGCTGAGCTAAACTGTGACATGAAGGGAGCCTCTAACAGACATGGAGAGGGATTGTTTACATGGGCATGGAGTGACAGGGAAAAGGGGAATGGCTTCAGGATGAGAGGTTTAGGATAGATACATGGAAAAAATCCTTTACTATCAAGGTGGTGATGCCTTTCCACTATCCCAGGTTGCCCAGAGGAGCTGTGGCTGCCCCATGTCTGGAAGTGCCCAAGGCCAGGTTGGCTTGGAGCACCCTGGTGTGTGTTGTTGCCCAAGGCAGGGGATGGAACTGAAAGGGCTTTAAGGTCCCTTCCAACCCAAATTATTCTGTGGTTCCATGATGGATAGCAGTGAATATTCATTGACATGTTTGATTTTTGTGGTTATCAACTTGAGGACATGGTTCATGATGAGCACAGTCGTGGTGCTGGGTTGGTGGCTTCACTTGGTGATCTTGGAGGAATTTTCCAATGATTCTGTGATTTCCTATATTTGTGTCCTGTCTGCTGTCACTTCTGACACTCAGGATATACCCTGCCCCATCTTTGCAGTTGATTTCTACACTGCAATGGACTGTGAAAAACTGAACTGGAAGTTTATGGGATGTGTGCACAGATTGTTTATTGTGCAGCTTAATAGCACTAAACAATGTAGTTTAAAGGTAGATCTGGGTTTGTTTATATGACAACTTCAGCAGAAAAATCAGCAATTTCTGTGCTGAAGACCATGATTAAGGAAATCAGTTGCTATTGAAGGGAATATCAAAAAACTCTTTCAAAAAAGCCAGCAGAGCTCAGTGCTTTGTTGTATTGTTAATTAGCAAATGCAAACTTTAGAGAAGACTAATTCAGGAATATGACAAGGGATGTGAAAATAAAATGTCTCTAGGAGTCTCCCAAGACAAAAATGAAAAAAGCAATCTTATTCACAGTTGCCACCGGGCAGTAGTTTGTATCCATCCATAAATGCAGGTGGATATAGGCTGTCTTGGGATGCTTTATTCTGGGAGCAAGGATCAATACAAAGCTGTGCTGGGTCCCAGGTGAGTGTCAGGACTGCAGGAGCAGCTTGTGCTTCCACTGATGCTCTTTTTCAGACTCTCAGATTTCCAAACACTGGCGAGGCTTCAGTAGGCAGGTGAGCAGTGTTTTTACGCTGACAATAGCAGTGTAAAAAGAGAAATATTGTTCATTGTTGTCCCCATATGGCTTGGCAGATCCCCTGTTTGCTTTGATACCAAGGTAGTGCAGCTGCACATCCTACGTGAATTTACATCCAGGGCAGCTTTGCCCTTCAAATATAAGCATGATGACTGAGCTCTGTGATGTGTAATAATTTATTTTGTTTTTCTCACAATACCTGCCTTGGCAAGTGAACAGTTTGGAGTGTGCATCCTAAATCAAACACTTAAGAAACCTTGTTATTCCATGAATGGATACTTTCCTAGTTTATTACACATCATCTCAGCAATAAGGTAGAGATTTTATTGAATGTATACATTAACTTACTTGAAAAATACTCATGCAAATGTTGCTCCCATTTGTCTTCCAGAAGGCAGTTAATGTCTCTCTTCCTCTGGTACCAGGTAGCCTACTGGGACATAAAAATAATTAATGCCTTGGAAGCTCTATCTCACAGAACGTTATGTTTGTTTTATTTAAGGGAAAACATTTCTACTACAGGTTAAAAAAATCAGGCTAAGATTTGTGTTCCCTGGAGATAATTCAGGTGCTTTAGCAGAATCTGTTTGCATTTCTCTCTGAGGATAGGCTGGTATTGCTGCTGCAGGCAGGGACAGGATTTTGGACAATATCAGTGTGTCACAACTTGTGACATTAGTGCAGCTTCCCACAGACGTTCTCAGTTCCTCAAAATATTTCTTGGACAGGCATGCTCTCAAAAGAGCTAGGCTTCTCCAATGCTGAGACTTTGTATTAGGGAATCCTTGTGCGTATTCCTATTCTTCATGTTGGTGTATTTAAAGGAAGGGTCTTGTTCCATTTTTAAGGCACAATTAACAGTCTAGGTAATGATATTCCAACCTTTATTTTCTTTTGTGTGAGTCTCTGGTTGCACTTGACTTTTTGTACCAGTCTGGTGGCTCCATTTGTGACTCAGTTGAAAGTACCTTACTAGAAAGAAAGTATTGTGTACTCCAGTTGTGAGGGGAAAAAGGAAGCAAATTCTGCTTGAGAGTAAAAATATTCATGTGCATCTCTGTCTGAAAGGTGACTTTTGGAGCTCCCCTGTTTTGGGTGTACCTTATGCAGACATCATAATATCTGATGTAGGGGAAGGTAGATGGACACTGTGGTTGGAAATGCGCAGAACTAATTCTCAGCTGATGTGTGTTTGCCTCAGAATTACTTTGCCTGCAGTAAAGCAGGAGCTGCACCCCCAGGCAATGCACAGTCAGCTCTTTAATTTGGGTGTAGCTTAAAATTGTCTAAGTAGAATCCATATTTATGCTTTAAACAGAGAGGGATATTAGGAGAACTACTTGGGGCTCTCTAAGCTTTGTTGTAAAACTGCCAATTTAGTTTTGTATCTGACATATTGCATTTTGAGGGTCTGGTCTGGTCTGTCAACAGACTAAATTCCATTCTAATGCAAATGAAAATCAAATGGATCTAGCCAAACACCAGAATGCTTTTGTCTCGTTTTCCTCTGATTCTCTTTTACCTCATTCTAGGGATGACTCTTGCAGGCTTAATGGATTTGGTTCCAGGGACTGTTTCTGCTGTAAAATAGAACCTTTAGTCATCCTCAACTTGAAAACATCTCACAGACTCAAAGCCATTAGTATAGATAAATCCAAATCACACCTGTGAGATGTTCTCTGTGCTCTGCAGTCATTCTCTGCAGCCCCCTTTGTGCTCTCCATATTGAAGAATTAAAAAAAAAAAAAGGGAATTAAAAAAAGAGAGAAGGAAGGGGAAGGAATCTATACTGCTGAGACATCTTCTAAAGTGGTGCTGAAGTTGCCCAGACCAACAGGTAAAAATGTCTGAGAGCATCTCTGATGTGAAAGATGCACCTCATGTGGGCTGTGTTTAACAGAGTTTGGTGACCTTGTGCTGGGGCAGTGCTTGGAGTGATGCTCTTGCTCTGCTTCTTTCTCAGAAAGAAAGAAAAAGAAAATTAAGGCTATGTTAACAGATAGTGAAATAAGGTAGATAAATACTTAGTAGAAAAATATGAGCTATTTACAAAAGGAATAGAGCAAATGACTTGTTAAGTCACAAGCATGTTTATATCCTATTGTTTCAACCATACAAACTTCTGGCAAAAACAGGTCTGTTCAGGACTCTGATATTGCCCAGTCTAAAAGTCAAACTGAGCTCCAAGGCCCTAAACCAGCAAAAATTAAGATTAAAATGATGTCTGTTTTTCTCTGAAATCACAGTGATGCCAGACACTGGTTTTATGTGTAAAAAATCTTTAGCAGCAGAACAAATATGGTTTGGACTCCCAGGAAACACTTTCTTAAGGATCCTGCAGAAAATCTATAAAATCCAGTATTTATATATATGTAAAAAGCAGTTATTCATGACACCCATTGTGAGTAATGCTAATAATATTCTAGTTAGAGCAATAAATATAAATTTATGTTAAATAAATCAATAGAAATAAAAAAACCTACATTCTAATCATAGCAATAAAAATATTTGTGACTTTTACTTGTGTAAAAGGTTTTAAAATCCCCACCCAAAATCTGAATGTGTGGGATTGTACGTGGAACCATGCCTGCAAATGTACAACTCTCAGTGCTGAAGAAAAACATTTTAAATATATCTTACACATGTAAATTTAATCTGAAGACTATAATGTATAAGCTGCCAAATGATGTGAAGAATTGGCTGCTGTAGATGCTGGAAACAAAGCAAAATGGATGTGCTGAAGTTGTAAGAATAGTAATAGCCACAAGGACAGAATGTGATAAATCCATGGGGATCAGTGTTTCTGCTAAAAATGAGCTCAGCTCAGAATGCAGTGTGGTGTCCTGAAACAGGTTTCATTTTTTATTGCTTTTAGGCAATCCCTCCTTGTTTACTATGATGGAATTAAGTGCACTGTGCACTGAAAGTTCTTTGAGTACATTTACACCAAAAAAGTTTAGGACAAATTAATGATGCTATTTTTATTCCTGTGATATATCTGTGTTAAAGAGCTTGTAACGAATGCATAAAGAAACAGGAGCCAAGATAAATTTTCAAGACAAGAGTCTAAAAGGCCCAAGATGTGCAAAAGAGGAAACACAGAGGAAATTTTCATATGGTGATTTAACTGTTTAAATTTTGGCCCTAAAGAGAAGGGCTTTGGGAGGAGGAGGGTGCTGGTTCCTGCCTTAGTGCCCATAGAGAATATATTTAGATGTAGGATCACATTTTAGCTGTAATAAATCCATTGGTCCAAATGGTGTATATATATTCAGGATGAGACTATTTTCCAGTGATGGCTTTAGCTGAAAGGGGAATGATGGGCACATTCAGAAGAAGATTTTCAGAGTTTCCTTTGGAGTGAGAAGCAGGATGGGGAAAATGGGTTCAGGTGCTCCGACTGGTAAACTGTGGGGATGCTGGGCAGCAACATGTCACGTTGAGGATGCTTTTCCAAGTTTCCTGCTGCTGAGGGCTCTTCCCAGGTGTGCTGGCAGCCGAGGAGGAGAGTGAGTGGCAGGCAGAGGCAGAGCAGCACCCAGCCCCTGTGCCTGTGGAGAGCCGCGTTCCGTGTCCGCAGCTCTGAGCTCACAGGGATCCAGGGCTGTGCTTGGGATGCTGAGCCTCTGCAGCCTGCATGCTGCACCTCTCCCACTGTGCTGCTGACCTGTTCTAATTCCTTGCTCTTCAGAGCATGACTTTGAAATCTGCTGTGATGGATCCAAATTAGTAAGACATGCTGGAAGGTTTCACAGCTGGAGTCCTTGGTGGGAAATGCTTTCTCTGAATTATGCTCAGGGAATGGACTTTCAGGTAGCTTTTCTTTCCTTTTTTCCCCAGTATTGCTGCTTAAAAATTCAGCTTCAAGTGTTCTGTACACAGAAGGATCTGGTGCAACTGCTACAGAGCAGAGATGAATAGATGTAGTCCAAGAAAATCTATAACTCGTGAGATTGAAAGAATCAAAAAAAGTAGCTTTACTACTTCTTATACTGTTGCTCCTGTAGACTTCAATTCAGCTTTATTCTGAAAGTGAAAAACCTGTGGAAAAGAACAGGTTGAATGCATTTTGTAGAAGGACAAATGAATCTTGCTGCTTCAATGGCCTTGCAGTTTTTCATATTTCCCATCCCCAAAATCACCAGCCTTGTAAAGGACGAGGGAAACTCCTCCAGTCAAGTTGCCCAAACAATTCTGTGTTACTCCCATGATCAATCATACTCTCAAATTGTTGAGTGTTTAAGTCTTAGTTGAAGTAAGCAACTTGATTAAAGATGTTCATGTTAGCCTGCATATTCACATTCCATTTTAGAGCCATTGAAAATATATGAATTGAACAAGACAGCAATTTGAAATAACTTGCATTGTTTAAGTGTTTTATTACAAGGACTCATCAAAACTCTTCTGCAAAAAGAAACATTTTAGCAGTTGGACAGAAAGAGACATATTTCCTTTGAATGTCATATAACCCCCACAAAGTACAGTCTTTAAAGTGATGCAGGAATCTCAGTTTTTCTGTGAATTTCAAAGAGGGTTGAGGAGGGGAGAAAAAAGGGGGAATCACCCCCAACACCTGACCAGCTCTGTCTCCTCTGGAATTACCTTCTCATCTGAGATCCAAAATCCGTCTTGATCACTGCATGCTCTTAAAAGTGGCTGAAGTTGGCAGGCAAGTGAGAGTAGCTGCACTGCCATCCATCCCTAACTACATATTTAATTTGGTAAATAGGCAAATTGTGAGAACATCCAAATATTGATTACCATCTGTGGGAACTGGCTGCTTTCTTTAGATGGAATGAGATCCTTTGATATGGACCTCTATAAAAAACTGGAGAGCATCAGGCTGCTGTATATAAGTTTCATACAGTTTAGTGACTTTTTTCTCCAGAAAAAAAAAAAAAATTATATGTTAATTTAAGCATCCAAATGCAGAATTTGGAATTAATGAAAACTAACTTTCACATTTCAAAAACTTAAGGGGATTAAATTTGCAATTACTTAATTATGGTCTATGAAATATGCAAAAAACCCCCACCTGAGTATTAAGCTAAGTTTTTTACAAAAAAATAAAAGTTTTATAGCAGTATGTGCTTTGAATTGTCCAGGGTTTGATTTACAATAGGGAAAATAGCCCTTTAAAAATTTGTTTCTACTGTTAATAAATAAACCAGAGCTGAAGCTTCAATTTTCAGGAGAGCAAAAATAGATTATATTAATGAAGGGCTGGGAAAATAAATTTTCACTCTCTTGGAAAAGGAGCAGATTGTGTCTCTTAATGACTTTGCATTTGTTCAAATGATTTTGCAGTCTGGTCAGAATAGATCTGAATTGTATCAACATTTATTATTATTAATATCTGGACTATAGTAAAGCTAAAGTATAAAACTACTCATGAAGGGTTGATATTGAGAGGATGGAGTATGTGCACGCACACCCCAAAATAATAAGGAATGTATCCAAACATTCTGGCCAAAATGAGCTATATCCTCCTTAATTTCCTGTTGTTGTTTTTCCCTAGACAAACTAAGCTGAAAAGAGACATTGATTTAATTTGGTGAGGGATGTGTTGTCTGTCTGATGCCTTGTTTTCTGCTTGCTCGTGTCTTGCCAACAATTATCTTGTCAAGAGGTAATGTAGGCAAAAAAGAAGCAGTTACAAAACTTCTGATAAAGGTAAAGTTCCTTTCTACTGCAATAAAACCAGACCTAAAACCAATCATGTTATTATTTAAAGAACTTATGAGCTTGTTTTCCTGTAAAACAAATATTGCCTTGACAATTGACATTTTCTGGACCCGAATCCCTGCACGTTAATGCAGATCACGGCACAAAACAGAATTAGACCTGAAATGAAGATTAATTAGAGAAACATGGTCTAGAGCTGGGTCTGTGCTGTTTTTCAGTGCTGTGGGTTGAAGATGATGTAGCTGCAATGCTCTTGCCCTCGTGGTGTCCTTGTGGGACTGGGAGCAATTTGGGACATTGCACCCAGCTGCCCTGCCAATGCTGCAGTGCATGTAGGAAGGAGTGATCTCTTTTTAGACTGCTATTGATTAGTGTAATCAGCTTTAAACTCTGAGCAATTGTTCTCCATCTGTTTTGGCCTTAAAGGTTTTTGTTTCCTGCTCAGATCAAAGAAAGCTCTAGTGTCCAAAAGATGATCTGTTTCTTTCAAAAATAGCACTTGGAAATATCACCTCTCCCTCCAGTCCTTGGCTTCTTTATATCCTGAAATCATCCTGGGTAAAACACTGCCAGTACTTTTGCTGTGTGTGTGGCTATTTGGAAACTCTGCCCACTGAGAAACTGAGTATTTGTTTAAAGTCTGAGATATATATGTACGTACACATGGGCCATGTATGGAGGCTCTAAATATATGTCTTGGTCACTGTGAAGCCTAAAAATCCCTTTAGGAATTGAACTTCTTGATGCAAGGACATCTGACTTGCTGCTACTTCTACCCACTGGACGCACTTGGTGGGGGGAGAAGGATTCCCTTTTTCTAGATGCAGCTTCAAATATTGTAGAACCATCAAAGTGAGACCGAGCAAGGTTGGGCAGCCCATGGAGGAGTGGGAAATTTGTTCTCTTGGCTGTAGTGCTGTGGAATAACTTTTGATTGTGGCAAGCTTTAAAGGTTTTATAAAAATATGCTTACAGCTATCAGGCAGCGAGCTGGCTTGTCGGGGACAGAATTTTGGCTGGAAGATGTCTCCTGTACTTAGGTGCAGTAAATGTAAGGATTTAGGCTGAAAGGCAGAATGAGATTGAATTTACTACTTGGATTTTTCTCTCAGAAAGACCTGGAAACTGATTATGCATTTAATAATGCTGAGGCACAAGATGGCCGAAACATTTTCTTTCTTTGCTTTTGTAGTTCTTTTGTAAAGGTTACAATATCATCTTTTGGAGCTAGTTCAGACACTCTGGGTTTTATTTCCATTTAATTTAATAGCAAATATTGAAAGTATGGTAATGTTATTTGCCTTAAGTTTGGGATGTGGGAGAGGCAGAAGCCTTGTGTTTACTGAGAAAAGGAAAAACTTTTATTAGAAAGTTTCTATCTCTTAATACTTGCAATGTGTACAAATTAAAAAAGTTCTTAGATCCTTTCTTAAATAAAAAAGACATTAGCAGTGTCACAATGAAAATACTTTTACCAAAGCTATAATTCTGCAGTTTTTTGCTGAGTTATGATGCCATCATAACTCATGTTTTATTGTGGTGCCAGTTATGAGTTTATTAAAAAAGAGGGGTTTAGTGATGTTTATATACATATTGTATTGGCTTTTAGTAGTAATTCTAGAAAATTGTTTCTGCTTTTGTTGAATGGGAGTTTCAGGCAAAATTACAGAATAGTTACCACCAGGTCTGCATACAAAATACACCCCAATTTCTTCTGAAGGCAGAACTGAATTGTGACATTCAGTTCCAATGGCACTAAATCACAAAGGCACTAAATCATTAAATTTCAATGTGTGATGTGCTCCAGTAACATTTCTGATGATTAATTTCTGATACTTGCCAAATTACTGGGGCCATAACCATTTTTCTGATCTGTATTTTGTTTCCAGTATCTTGTGCAATGTGACCTTGTCCCATACTTCTGAACATTGTGTTGTGGCTCTAATTCAAGTGCCTTAATAATAATATAAATTCTTTGTTAAAACTAATGCAAAAATAATTGTGACTAATGAATGACTAAGAAAACAGCAATGGTGTTCCTAACAGATCATGAGAAGAAAAAGAAGCAAAATGTTGAAGTGATTTGTGAACTTTTTCTGCCCGTCTTTAAATATTCATGGAAGTTTGGAAATGGGTGCTGGCATGTCATTGCCATGGTGACCAACCCTTTGTGTGACATGAGAATAGAGCAGAAACCTGGCCATACCTCCAGCTGCTGGTTTGGTTTACATTTATATGGGTTTTGAAGGAAATGTTTTGCTTTCCCCATTAGCCAAGAGGGATGTGTAGCTGCAAAAGCCACAGGAAGATGTAAGGGGAGGCTGGACAAACATGAGAGGAAAAAAGATACCAAGGTAAATACAATCTTTGGTTATTATTCACAAATTATGGAAATGCAGATTGTGGCTGTCTGCTGTCAGAATAAAGATGGAGAAAGCTTTATATTGGCTGGTATAGAAATTTTCCAGTTGGCACCAATGCCAAGGATGCTATTGCATTGTGTCAAGGAATCATGGATAAAAAGTCAAGACAAGGATTTATGCCATACCTTTAGTTTTGATTGTTACAGGGCTCTGTCTAAAATTTGGCTTTTGCTTGGATGTCTAATTTTTTTAACCTGTTTGATTCATAATTTCAAAACTTAGCATGAAAATACTTTGAAATACTAGAGGCTATAGTATTATAGCAAAGCAGGGAAGGTTAGTTTAACTGGGTAATGCTGCTGTCCAGTCTGGGTCAGTCTGTCTTTTCAGCCTCCCACATTTCTGAGATGTCAGGTGGTTAAATAAGGATTGTGTTCTCCACATTCATTAATTTATTTTGCTTGTCCTTCACACCCCCCTTCAAGCAGTGCTGCAAACAGTGGGAGCAGTGTGAATCAAATGAAGGGATAATATAAAACAGATGATGTGGTTCAGTTGCCTCTAAAACCTTGTGACTGAAGCCCAAGGTGAAGTGTGGCTGTGAGACCTGGGTAAAGCCATCTCAGATACCACCTGCAGTGCCCACTGACCTTCAGACAGCTGCTGCACTCCTTGCTGTCTTGAGCAACTTCCCTTCTTTCTTAAAGATTTGAACTTTTTATCTTACATCAACGCTTCTGAGTGTTTTCAGCTATATAAAGCATAGCCCCTGTTTTATTCTGGTAAAACTAATGATATTTTATTGCTGTTATTCACTAACACAAAGTCTCAGTTATTAGAATTTTGTTAAAACAAAATCCTCACTACTTATATTGTCCTTATATTGAAGAGAAAATTTTGAGACTGGGATATTTTAGCTAGATAAATATGAGCTTTCTTTATGTACAGCAGGGATGGGTTAGCCATGGCTGGGGAAGAGCAGCAGTGTGCTTTCAGCTTCCTTTTGAGCTTTGCTTTGCCCTGTGCAAAGAAACAAGATAGGCAAAGGTCTCAGATCCCTCTTTGTGGGATGCAAGGAGGGCAGGGCAGAAAAATGTGTGGCCTTGTTCCATCTTCCTCCACTCACCTCCTGCTTGGAAGTCTGTAAAAATAGATTTTTGCTGGGTCAGCGTGTGTCCCCTTCAAAGGTCAAAGTCAAACTCTACTTCTACCTTCTAGTAAATAATTTCTGTGTGTAAATCTCTCCTCTGCTACTGGGACTGGATGGCTTTGTACCCTTTGGTAGAGATGCACCCTCCAGAGCTGTGTGTTTGAGGAATAAAACCTCCTGCTTTAGAGTTTCATGCTGGCTTCATGGGATTTTAATACTTTTTCCTTTTGGGGCCACTTTGCAATTAAAATTCAAGCTAGGGGGCTGCAGAAGGTTGGGGTTTCCAGTAATAGTGCACCTCCACACCAATTCCTTGCCAAGGTCCAACAGTTCCCCCTTTCACCATTTGTAAGGTCCCAGGCTACCTCATGAACTCCCTTCAGAGCTTCTTCTGGAGGCACCTCCAACTCTGTTTCCAGAGCACAGCTCCCAGGAAATTTGAGATCTGGACTTTCTGGGTGTTCATTTGGATCCTTTCTGGCTGGATTTCCCCATTGGAGGAGGTATAGTGCTGTCTAAAAGCAATGGGAATGCCCAAAATACAATGCAAAGGAGAAAAAAAAATAGAAAGTTATAAACCTAATATGAACTGATGTAAGCTGCCAAGGAAATGGCAAAGGGGTAAAAAATGGAGTAATTTTTTCTGACAAAGAAATGAAAGGCAAATGTAAGGTAGAGGACTGTGGAAGAACCCTCTGCACTCTCTCCTGAATCTGCTTTGTCCTTATGTCTGTAGTGAGATCTTCCCTGGCAGCATTTGTGAAGGGTATTTTTTGTGAAAAGCCAGTTTAAGAAATGAAGCAGTGTGGAAGGTGGAATTACCATGAATTGTTTCTTTCTTCTGCCCTGATCAGATTCTGTTCTCTCTCTGGCAATCCTGCCAGTTGCAGAGCAAGACAAGCAATTCAGATCTGAAGATGAAGATTTATTTTTAATTTTCTTTTTTCTCTTGAGGTTTATGTTAAATGTAAAGGTTCAGGGGGTTCCAGTCAGGGAAGTTTACTTTAACAGACAGTGTGACAGCAGCCACGTGCTATTGCCAGCCACCTCCAGCTCTACCTCATCCTGTAAAACACATTAACAACAGCATGTTTTACAACACCAGTGACAATTTATGAGGAAAAAAATTCTTACTAGTCTTTAATTATCTATCCTGAGATATTGGTTGCATGCTTCTACTTACTCCCACCTTTATTCCTCTGTAACAAAGAACCTTGGCTGGATAATGAAACCATAGCAAGGTAGGAGAGCTGATGTTTCTGTGAGTATATGTTATGGCACTACTGGAAATTAAGGCTGGAAATTAGGTAATTAGAAATATTTGACACAGACTGAGCTCTTGAAGTTTGCTGCAACCCACTATTTTCTAGCTGCTTTTTATGAAGCAAGAGCATCACTAGAGAGAGTCTCCTATAAAAAAATCTTTGATTCTCCTGTTTCATCACTGCACTGTGTGATCTGTCCTGCCCATGCTGAATAATTTAGGTAAATCATGAACACTGTGTGATTGTAATTTGACAGAAAATAGTTATTCACATGGTTATTGACCAGCACTGAAGTATTGACTGCTCTCCTAATAGAGCTGTTGTGATTCCCCTCAAGTTCTTCTGCCTCTAATTATTTCATCTACAGATCCTTCCAGAAGTTGCATGTACAGAGGTGGAAGCAAAAATACCACTTGATATTTATATTCAGTGTGATCCTTTGCAGGCAGTTGTTGTAACACAGCTCAGAAAAGCTGAGGGGAAATCACCTGGGAGCTTGGATTTGAACTTGTTGTAGGTGGGAGAGCTGAGGGCTTGGTGTGACAGCTCAGGAACACGTAATGCAGCAAAGGAATAAATCATTAAGATAATGCAAAGCAGAAAAGAGGAATCAATGAGGGACTCGTGAGATGGGAGAAACCAGAACACTCCATTACATTCATGGCAGGATTAAATTTAAGAGCAACTTGGAGACTCTGCTGCTTAATTAAGGCTAATAGTGTTAAGAGAGCTGCAGCTGGACATAGAGCTGCCTGCTGATGGAAAAAGTCAGGAACCCAAAAAACTTCAGAAAATCAGCAGGAAGAAACTACTTTCTGTTGCTGAAGGATTGAGTCAAAAAGGTCATCTGGCTGGAATTGCAAGTGAATAGCAAATTAACTCTTTGTTCTTGACTTCTTTCCTGGAAAGTTCTGATTAGGAGTGACTCTTTGTTCCTTCAGCGTTTCCACCACTTATTTGAACTGAAATGATTTCTGTGTGCAAGTTTTACTTCTGCACATATGTTGGATGGAAAATTCTAAATGCATAGGAGGTGAACCAGAAAATGCCACATTTTTCAGTCTATTTCATTTATATGTTTCAGTCATGTGCAGTCCTGAGGAAAATTTGATCTAAAAGTGTTACTGT
>JAXCLO010000002.1:668609-719012 GCA_035583995.1 Arremon aurantiirostris | reverse complement strand
GGAGAAGGGGAAAGTGGCTGAATTTATTAAAGATGGTTGAAGTATGAGTATAATTCAAAAATATAATTCAAAAATCCTCATGTCTGATCCCTTAAGGTCATTTTTCAGTAGGAGTTTTTAGATCCCTTCTGTTCTGTAAGTATGCTATGCAGCTATATCAGGCAGAACTTAAAAACACAGACATGTAAATAGTATAAAGAGAAAAAACGTTGTCAGAGTTAAGCTGCTTAATGATAGAAAGACTGGTAAAAATAATCAGTATATTTTAAGAGCTTAAATGTAACACTGTATGCGCATGGAAAATATAAAATATAATGTGCTGGTGCTGCACATGGAAACGGAGAAGTTGTGGAGCAGTCTAAAATCTTGTACAGAATTTAATTCCTATATATTTCCCAATGTGGAGAGAAAAACCCTCCTGGAAGACTGTGAGCTCTGAGTGCACACAGATGATGTGTTGTAGGAGAGAATTGATATTGTCAGAGACATCTAGAGAACATATGCAGAAAGTCTCCAGCACCATTGCAGTTGGCAGAGAAGACAGGAAAAGATTGTTATCCCAGCATTGCTTCAGATGTACATGGTGAAAGGGTTGAGAAAACAGAGAACTGGAAATCAGTGCTGGGTTTTCAGCCCTGAGGAACTGGGGCTTTTGGAGTGGGCTGTGCTCCATCCTGAAAGGCATTCTGGAGATCTCTAAGTAGGAAGCAACACAGATTCTTCTGGGAGAAATAACTCTTCTGCATTTCATTCCTCAAGCCTGTCCTGTCGGGACTCAGACACCTCAGGATTTTGGAAACAGTTCATCCCCAGCTGTACTAGGATTGCTGCAATGATATTTGCTGTAGGATAAGATAATCTTCTATCTCTACACCATTGTCACAGGTGAGACCTGGAACAGTTTTCAGTTCATAGGTCCATATAGACACATTTCTCAGTAATGAAAATGATGGGGTCTGGAGTGTCCAAAATCTCCCAGTGTCTGTTTTGAGCTTACCTTGTTAAAATGGAGCTAGAAAGTAAACAACATGCAAGCTGTTCATAACAATTTTCGATTTATATGCTGCACTGAGCCAAAACAAAGGTATTCTAAAGTTTCAGCCACAGTTTTAGCCTCCAGCAGTAACTGCAGCTTGACATCCCCAAAGCCAAGAATGAGGAGGGAATGGCTCTGTTAGGAGCTCCAACTTTTAGCTGGGTTTTGAGGCTGCTTTAAAAGCATGAGATGGAATGGGAAAAGGGAGACACTTGGAAGAATCTGTTAAAATTAGAAGGCAAAATTGAACTCTTGGTTTTTACTGATGCAAATGCAGGTTAGACACCTTTTGCTGCTGGCTCGAGTTTGGAGTTGCACTGGTTTAAGTGCTGATTTGTGCTGTATTAAACATGCTCTCACAGACAGTGGGAAGTGCCTCAAGTGCTTTACACAGTCCATGGAAATTGGCATCCTTAGGGGACTCCCTCCCTGCTCTCATAATTTCACTGCTTCATTTATTCACTAAATGGCTGTTTCTCTGTGCAGCTGGGATAGACACTTGAGGGGCAGCACATCCATGTGCTTTGCTGTTCTCCAGGCAGCCGAGCCTTCTGCTCCCCTCACCTGCTTCATACACCAATAACTCTTCTGGCAATCATAGCCACGTGCTACAGGATTATTATTTTTTTTAAGTAACACCTCTTAGATTTAATTTTTTTATATATCTGAATTTTTAATTCTACATCTGCCAGGTATTGCTCGAAACCATTATGACAATATCTGTGGTAAAACAGAAAAAAAAAGGAACAATAGGATTTCTTTTAAAGTATGCTTTCAATACTGATTTTACTGCAGATGATTTCTGTCTCACAGCTAGTTGCAAACAAGATGACTGTTCTGATGAGATTCATATAAAGTTAGTGACTTCTGTGATGAGGGCAGAAATTTTAATTATAGAGAAATGCATACTGCTTTATTCCTGCCTTTGTTAGAAATTCCCATTTTTTACTTCTATAAATGCCTTTTCTTACAGTCTTTTAATGGATTGTAAAGTAATTGGAGACAAAACTTTTTTTTTTCATACTAGAAATGAATGTTAAGAAAAAAAAAATCCTCTCAGCAAGTTCATAAGGGAAACACTGGTAATTTCACATGTGTCTGACTGAAAACTGGGAAAACGAGGCAGTTGTTTCTCATGTCAACCAGAGTCCAGCTTGCATCTGGATACATTAACCTTGGGGTTCTGAAAATGTTGTGTGTCCTGTCTTCCTTTGAGTACCTCTCAGGGCTCCAGCTGAAGCACTTTCCTTGGAAGCTTGATTCACCAACTAAGTATTTTTGTATTTTCATACAAAAATGCAGGCTGAGCAGCAAGAAATATTTTCACTGCCAGGAACATTTCTTGCTGTTCAGTCTCTATATGACCTTTCTTAAGTTCCTTGCATATCCTTCAAAAACTTCCATAAACTGGCTCATGTAGAAACCCTACTCCTTGGTGTTTTTCTTTTTTTTGTAGCTCTTGACGTTCTCTCATAATTGGTTGGTCCTGTTTCTAGTTAGCTGGCATAACTGGGTTTTTTAATCCCTTAAATAATTATTTTCTGTTGGAGAAGCATTTTATAAGATATGTGGCTCATAAATGCATTTCGTGTGTGTGTGTGTGTATCCATTTCAAGTGAAAATTCATTTATTTAAAATGGTTAAGATGTAACAGGAGGCTTTTTGAGATGAGATTCTTCCAGGACTGACCTCAACACAGCAAGTGTATTAAAGTTTTATGAGTACTTTGTACATCCTGAAACATTAGCTTGCTTCTGACCAGCAATAAATATATAATCTTGGTTGCTGGGTCCTCCACAAGTTCAGATGGGTTTTCATGCATCATCTTTTAGAAAACAAAGACTTCTCCTCATGACCAGGTTCAGTGGAAAATACAACTAGGTACCCCTTTTAAATGCTTCCCAATAATGGCTTTTAATTGGTAAATGTGCTGGTTAATAACTAATGATGCTTCATTCTTCTGAAATATTCCCTGCAAATAGCTCAGTCCAATTAAAGTGCTGGGTTTATTGATCTGTGTCCTATTCTTTCTCTTTCATCTTGATGCAGGTCTTTTCATGCTTCTCTTACTGCTGGGATTCATCAGGTTTAGTTTACATCTGCATTTGCAAATGACTCTGAAATACAAGCTGCTGCTTGGAAGCTGGGAAGTTTCCACCAGCTTCACTGGGTAGGCTCAGAATTTGTACTCCAAGGATGCTAAGGTTTCTGTTCTCTCTTCCTACAGAGTGATTACTCACATCATTAATTAAAAAAGCCTAGTGACTGCTTCCATAAGGCACTATTCTGGCACTGTGGAAGGACCTAAATATAGGAAGTTCTTTTTAAATAAGTGACTTTTTGCTGCATTTATATTAAAGACACACATTGCAGATAAAATGCAGCATTCATTTGAGACAATCTGCCCCATGGTCTATATAAGTTTCATCACCACTTTTTGGCCTATTTTCTTGTCCACTAGGAAAATACAATTTTGTAAACATGGGAAGTTGAACTGATAAGAGACAAGCTGCAAGTTGGTACGTGTGGCAATATTGGAAATATGCCTACAATATATCTGGGATGTTTGGCGCTTGTATCGTTACGTGAGCAAGCAGTTGTTGCTCTGGCTGTTTGTATTTGCTTAACCTTCCTTTATCAAATAAAATCCAGAACAAAATACAATTTCTGAGACAAATATGACTGGAATCCCCAGAAAGACTCTAAAGGTCAGTTCACCTGTTTTGAAATATTGTTCCTCAGTACCCACAGCGTCTTAGTGACATTAAACAGTACAACGTGTAGGTTGCTAGAAGGTACCCCAGTGTTGCATATTTAAACCACAAACTTTAGACTGGAAATGAAAAAAAATCTGTGGTGAAAGACTTCCAACTCTGACCAGTATTTGTGGAATAAGTATACTGTAGAAACTGTAATTTTCAGCAGCAGAACTGCAGATCTGTGATGCTTCTGGCCCTTTGTCTACTGGTGTGGTCAGACATGGTTCTCACCAAGTCCAGGGTCTGTTTATTTTGAAAAGAAAAATGGTGATTGCTTTATGCATAAATGGGTAAATATTTGCATTTTATAATAGTGTGCTTAGAGATTAGGAGAACTGAATCATAATGAGGTGCTTTTCTTCCTTTGAAATGGAGTAGAATTTCAATTAGCCGTATTTCTTATTTAGGGAATATGGCAATATAGGAGGCATGCTATTGATATATATTTTTCTTTTGCAATTTTATATGAGGCTTCTTCACTAATATTGAAATAATTTATTGGACATCTACATGGGAATTTATTTTAGACTTTGCAATTGTTAGTTAATTTCTATGGAGGGAAAAAGTGATAGTTCTGGAAATCAGTGGAAGTTGGGCATGAAATCACCAGGCTTCCCTCTGAAAATTTCCTTCCCAGAGTTAATTAGTAAATAGGAAAGCTTAAGTGAGCAATGGGATGAATATGTGTATGTAAGTAACTACAGGCACACACAGATGTAAATCTGATATTCCAGTGAGCAAGAGCAACTCAAAGTAGTGAAAGAGCAATTTCAGTTGGCAAACAGAGTTTGGGGCAAAAAAAGGGGAAACTCTGAGGAGAATTAAAGGCTGAAATGAGAGATGTTTCTGAAAGTGACTGCTTCCATATGATCACAATAAGATTACGTTCAGTTTCTCAGGAGATATGTCTATGTTTAAATTTCACTCCTGAACCACCCTGGGTTCAGCACATGATTGAGTCACCTTGAATCCAATGTTCATTTAAATGAGAAAAATCACGTTCAACATAAAAATAATCATTTTTACTTCATGTAACTCGTTTATAACATGCCCCTCTCTGTTACACACTGCTACCAGAAACATTTCAAACTGTTGGAAAATACACAGGAGTTCAAGTGTGACTGAGATTTTACTACTTTTACTTAACTGTGAAAATGTTGAGCACTAATATTCCAAGCATATATTTTTAAGAGGCTTTCTGTAATGCAGGACAAATCTGAGAGAAGAAAATGCTAATTTCAATATACTGTGGCAAAGGGAGTGCCTGTTACTTACATTTGTGTTAGTTTTTTGTGGTTTGGTCATTCAGTAAGGTGCAATTTTACCTTGGAGTAGTTAAGTATAGCTATGGGGGGAAAAGGAGGTGTTCCCTACACTTATATGATTTGTCAGAAAATACTGAACAATCTCCTGTCAGGTGCTGCAGGTCAGCAAGGTACAGACTAAGCTTTGTGGAGGTCAGAATCTGGCTTCTTTCTGAGGAAATTCTGGTTTGAACTGAAAGACCTTCATTGAAATGTAAGTGGCAAAGCAGAGCAGCCTCCTGTGGTTCATCTCCTCCTTGCACACTGAGCTGCTGCTGCAGCAGAGTCAGGACCACACTTCACCAAATTAAATTCTGTGATTTTATTTTCTTGTTCTTATGTCTCTCTCAGCATAATTGAGTTATGATCTGAGTTTAAACCTCTAGTTTAGTCATAAAAAAAAAGAACCAGAACCGAGTGCAACAAGGCTTTGAGATTTCCAGTCTTATCAAATTTTTATCCCTGGCATGAGCAGCTTGAAAACACAACTAACCTGTTATCAATATCAGGTTTTATTTATCCTGGTGCTCAAACCATTGATGTTATTGATCTGCTGTAGGGCTAATCGCTCCTCTGTGTAATCTAGGAAGTTGTTACATTACCTCTCTCCATGGCGCTGATGTGTTTCAAACTGTATCTCAGGAGCAGCACAGTGCAAATGGTAATAATTCCTCTGGTGAGATTGTGTGCTGGGGAGATAAGGAAGGGAAGGAAATTCTCACCACCACAGTGTTGTGCTTCTTTGTGGCTGTGTGGGAAATATTTGCATTTCCTCCCCTTGAGCTAATTTTTAAGAAAAGGGTTAAAAAAGTTGTCCTAATTATGTGAAATGAGAAGTGAAATGAGGAACATCTTGTAATTAGTATGGGAAAGGACTTTATCAAAAGTAATAATTATTTTGTGTTGAATGTAGGGATTTTATACTTTTTCTTATCTGATGCTAATAATGAAACACTTTGTCCTCGTTCTTCCATTTAAGTGACAGTCTACAGCCATACAAGCCAACAACAGCACTAATGTAAGTAAATTATAGAACTTGAGATATTTTACCACAATCCCATGGGGTAAAACCAAGGCAGATTATTGAATTGTTAGCATGGAGCTCTGAGCAGAGGTGGCACTGCCTAAAATGGGGTCCTGGCAAAGCCTGAGATTTCTGTATCATTTTACATAAATATGCAGGGTCCAGGCCTGTTTCTGAGAGCAGTGGTGGTAATCCCACACATCTGTCTGAGGCTCTGGAAAAGAGGTGCATGATAATTATCAGGAGGCAATAGCTGGTATCCAACAAGGGATTTCAGCACTCGACATTGCACTACTTTAAAATATGGAAAAGCAGCCTTGAGAAGTGCTCCTGCATAACCAGCTCCAAAAAGTTAATATTCATGGAAAAGCCACTATAAAATGATTGCAGCAGTGTTTACAGGTGATTCAGTGGCCAAATTTTTTGGGGGGGAAATTTCTAGATATTTATCTTAGTGGCTGTATATGGAGTGGTGCAGCCAAGGATTCCAGGAGGGGCAGACAAGGGAAGAATTGGAAAATCAAGGCAGGGGAAGGGATGAAAAAGGAGGGAAGGGAAGATAAATAATGGAAAGGGTGGGGCAAGAATAAGGCAGGGGAGGGATTGGTCATGCAGGGCAAGGGAAGGGGTGAAATGGAGTGAGAGGCCACAAGAAGATTTAAAAGTGTTTGGAGACTGGAAAGCAACATGTGGCCATAAAAAAAAATGGAGTGGAGTTGTAAAAGTGGTGGTAGACCAAAGAGGTGTGGGGAGGAGTGAAAGTGTGTGAGGGAGGGCAGAAAGTAGTGGAGGCTAAATTGGTATGGGAGAATAGAAACCTTATCCTTATGACAATGTGTGGCCATATAATTTAAGGGAAGATTTTAAATAAATTACTGCTTAACTTGTAAGAGAATGACTTTGTGAGGAAGGTGAGTAAACAACTGAAAATACCAAATATTAGCAGCCTATTCTCTTTCAGTTTTCCCATAAAAGGTTAATTATTTTTAAATTATTTTAATTATTTTAATACAATCATTAAAACACAACAGGGGACAGGAACAAGAGAAAGAACAGGTCAAAGAACTTTTACATCAATTAGATGCTTTCAGCTCAACAGGATCTGATGAATTTTTTTCTCTAGGGCATTTCAGGACTAACCAAAGCAATGTCTGTGCTCAAAATTGGGTAAAATCCCAGAGAACTAAAGAAGGCACAAAATAAGCCTTATTTCCAATGACAGATGGAATGCAGAGAGTTTCAGGAAATATTAAGCAGGCAGCCTAATTACAAAAAAGCAAGGAAGATGCTGTAAATTTAAATGATCCATATGTATATATGTAGAAACTGGGAATAAGCTGCTGAGATGGAGGTCTGTCAAGAAGAAATCACATCTCTTCTTTGACTGCTCATAGCCTGTTTAAATGAAGAGCACATGAGGTAAATGAGGACATATAATGCAATTTTGGTAAAGGTTTCTCTGTAACAGTCCACAGCATTTGCAAAAACAAGCAATTAGCACATGGGCTTAGGAAAATGGTGTGGAATGCACCCACTTGATACAAGGGGCAGACACTCATTTCTGCCCAACCGAAATAGGTATCAATATTTTCCTGTGATGGTGGAAGGGTTTTTTTATTCAAGGTTTGTTACTGGACAGGAATCAGTGTCCTGTAGGGCAGTGAATCTTGTAGTCAGGGTGTCTGAGTACATTTCTATTCCTTTTCAAAGTTTTAGGGTATGTAAGAGCTGGTATCTCATTGATTATGAGTAACTATATTTGCTTGTTAACTACATGCAATAGGACATGTACAAACCCAAGAGCTGCTATGTCCTGTAGTAGAAATGTTCTGCTCTAAAATTTTCTTTATTTTGCTTTGATATTATTGTAGGAAGGGATTTCAAAACAAAACAGGATAGGCAAATTAATGGCAAAACTGGCAAACCAAATTTCCTTTTAATGGGTTTGGAGAAGGTTCCACACTCCTGGGATTTAGCAGCACTGTCCTTTGTAATCTTTGATTTTCCTGTTTTTGATGATGATAGATGATTAAAGGTTAGGTTTTAATCTGAGCATGGTTTTCAAGCAGATTTGGAAAAAAAAGCACAAGCCCCCTGTAGTTCATATCTTCAGCTCCACCTTGGATGCAGGGTTTGCAAAGTCCCTCAGCAGCAAGAATATGATTGTTCTTTATAATTCTGAAATATTTTTATGTCTCATGGCCTGTGGTTTTTGTGATGCTTCTGCCTTAATATAGGGGTTTTTTTTTCTTCTTTTCAAGAATTCAGTGCCACTGTTAACCTAAAAGCAAATCCCCAGGCTAGTGACTTTAACAAAATCCATGGGCATGCTTGTTCTGGTGGTAAAACATGTCCTTTGAGACTTACCTTTTTAATTTTGGATAATGTTTATTACTGTTATTATACTCCATAATTGTACTGATTTAATTCCTCTGTGCCTTGGAGTATTACATCACTGGGAGGAAGGCATGTTTAGGAACTCGGTCTGAAGCCAGTTACCTACATAATTTTCTGTTTTGTAGGAAGCAGCATCTTGCCAGGGACACCTTGTTGCCTTCAGAGTCATAAAACAGAAATTTTAACACTCTGATGCTGTGGTCCCAGGAGAAAATTCCCTTACCTGAATCCTGGGCAGTTAGCTGGACACGCCTCCCATGAAGGTGGAAAGGGTCTCTGAACAGGACCTTGGTGCTCTCAAATTTCATTGTAGGATTGGTCCACCAGGATGTTTCCTTCCCCTGAGTTTGTGGTTACAACAGGGGCACTACAACATGGCTTAGAAACAAGTATATCGCTCAACTAAACACACCTAGATGCATTATTTCTTTTAGATTAACCTTTTTTTACAATATCAGGGGGTTTTTGCCCCTTTCCTAAAGAAGGTGAGTCTTATGTTCTCAGAAAAAACAGCTTTCTCTAAATAAAAGTAACTTTATTAAGATCCACTGTATAAGTTGTAAGGCTATGCCAGGCCCCACACAAAGTCCCCAGCTCTTAATCTCTTCTTGTCATCAGTGATTTAGGACTTGAAGGGAGATTAAAAAACTGTTTATTTTTGAACATTTCTGTGCTGTTCATTAATAAAAAGTAGTTTTGGTAATTAGGCTATGATGACAGAAACTAAATATGCATCAAGAAATCCCATTAATCTCTGAAAATGTAAATGGCCTTTTTTAGTAGTGTTTTCATTCACTAATACCAATATCAAATTAATAATACCACACACTAACTGCCAAGTTTCTTCTCTCCTGTGTAAGAGAAGTGGGAATAATTTTTCTGCCATTTTACCCAAGAAAAAGCTGAAACAAACACAAACCTCAAAACAAGTAAACAACAGCAACAATAAAAACCAAAACCCCAAACAAGAAATCAGCCCCTCATAGCATATACAGGGCACAATCCATAAACTGCTTTTTGCATAGATTGGGAATAAAGTAAGATTTATATTCAATTGTTACTGGCAATATTAAAAAATCATGGGCTGAAGATGGATGAGAACAGTAGAACTTCAGAAGGCCAAAAGGAATCCAAAAGGAATTGCATCTTTTGGTGACATTGATAATAGTGATGAAAATAATATTAGAGGTACTGAAATTAAGGGCATGGCTCCCAGAGATGTTTTGGAGCATGGTTTCCATCATGCTCTGGTGTAGGTGTGGGGTGGGAGAGGTTTTCTCAGCAGCTAACTCTGAGGAAAATGCTCTCCCTGGATTTTCCAACTCATTGGGTTGGAAGAGGGTGGCTAAAATGAAGAGTTGCCAGAGCAGCTTTAATTAAAATGCAATTCTGAACCCTTTCCTGGAGGAAATTGTTCTCTTCTGTTGTCTTGGGAGGGAATGCAGACCAGGGGAGATAAGCTCATGTTTCTGAGTATGTTTTTTCTGTGCAGTTTACTGGATGCCACAAAGCATCCATGCTACAGTAAATTTAATCCAACCTTCTAAATTCCTGCTGTCACAAAGCCACAGAAGGCCTGAATTTCTGATTTTTCTGTGGCCTCTCAATGCTTTTGGAGCAGCATGAAGTGACCCTGCAACAGGCAAAACTGCTGACTGGGGAACCTTGCTCTTGGCGTAAAGCTGGCAAAACATCTTTATACTTTGCTGAGGCAGCCCCCAATTCTCTGTCATTTCAGGAATGGGAGAGGGGAATTATTCATTGGGGTGGAGAAGCCAGGAAGGAGGATTGAGGCACATGTTGTCAGAGATGAGGATGGGATGGCAGATGTGAGACCTAAATCTGTGTTGGTGGGAAGCCAGGGCACAACATGCTCCATCTGCTCCTGACTGCCTGTGACCCAAGCAGCTGTGAACTCTGTTTTATTAAGTGCAATTTACCCTCTGGGGCAGGAAATCCCCCTCTCAGGAGAGGAGAATAAAAGGGACAAGACTAGATAAAAAAGATCTTTGTTTTATTTCATTCCTGGAGGAGCATTGAAATGTGCTGAAGGGACAAAACAAGAGTTTTCCTTGTGCTGTGCAGGGAAGGCTGGGGTTATGATCCCTCACAAGGGTAGCAGCATGCAGCTGAAAGCTGTGGAGATCATGCTTGGAGGAGATGACCTTCCCTAGACAGCAGTGAAGTCTCAGGAGTTTGTCAGAATGGATCACATGTGTGCACATCTCTGTAGGAACGCCTGCTGCAGGGGAAAACTCCTGGTTTCTGTCTGCTTTCTTCTGTGTTTGACAAAAAATATCTCCAAGTAGCCTGTCTCCTTGAGCACTGCTCAGCTTCCTTCCCATCTCCCAGGCTGCTCTCAGCTGAACTGCACCAAGTTCCATTTAAAACCCATCCAGATTGCATTTTCCTTGTTTTTCCTGAAAGCCCAGACACCTACTGTCCATGGGCAGCGAGTGAGCCGAATTAGAGTCTGTTTATGAGAAACAGAAATGTATGCCATATTTTACAAAATGCTGTGCATGTCCTAATATTTTGCATTGTAGGAGCTTGGCTGCAGTACCTCACAGAAATGTGCATTTCCTTTCCTTGGGAAACAGACTGCCTCATTGGAATAAAGGGGAGGTTTATGCTGAGAATATAAAGTGCTTCTGTCTATCCTACTATTTAGCTGAAGAAAGACAAAAAGATCAATGAAAGAAAATTGAAAATAAGATTTTTTCTATCCCTTGAAGTGGCAGAAAAATGCCCAAGTCATATCAATTTCAGGATCATGTGATGCCAGTTAATTGACCTGGACAACAATGCACTACAGGAGAATGTCAATAGGGTGGTCTTTTTAGGGGTGTGCAATCAGTAGTTGCTTTAAGGAGAGATAAGTCTCAGGACTGGGTTTGTTCTGCTCAGAGGAAGACTGAAAATGAAATATTCTTTATTGCAGGAGTCTTATAGAGTTTACAGGAGCGTAGAGAAAAAAAATCATAAAAGCAAGAAAGAACAATGTGTTTATAAAATGGAAGTGTCTGTGAAAACAGCTGGTAGGTGATGAAAGAAAGAGGTAAAAGACAGAAGTATTATTGTTTCAGAAAGAGAGCTTGAAGGTTGAATTAATTTAATTTCTACTTATTGCCATGGACACAGCTCCTTGTCTAAACCTATAAGTTTCACCTCTGCCCTGTGATAAATGCAATAAATTCCTTCAAGTTCTGCTGAATGATAAAGCTCCTGGATGGTAATTAGCAGAAAGTCCTGAAATAAATTGTAATATATTACAATGGTTCCCTACAATTGATTATGTTACTGATAATGTAAATATAATTTCCTCTGCCTTATAACAGGAAACTTAATCATTGGGAAAATGGTCCAATAGGGATGGTGTAGCAGTGCCTTTCAGTCTGTTGCTGTGAGCGTGTGGGTGGTGATGCAGCTGTGTCTCAGCAATAACATAAATCCCCCTGGGACTGAGCATTCCACTCAGCTTCAGTTTTGTGGGCTTTTGTCTCTTTCCACTACTCTCTATAGCAGTGTGGCAACTTGTTGGAAAATTCTTGGTTAAGGTAGAAAATGGACATAAGATTCAGAAAATTTTAATCCTTTTTTGATCATCTTGAGGTTCTCTTCTTGTTTGGAGTATCAGTCCTGAGAGAACAGTAATCTTTTTCCTGGCCCCAACAGGACACCTTGCTGCTCAAAAGGAGACTGGCTAAGAGGCAACCATATAAGTCAGAAGGATTTTCTTTCATGCCAGAGGAAAGCTTCCGCTGGTTACTCTTCCCACTACAGAGGCACTTTACTCATTTACTGTAAAATAGGGATTTGCTCCTGCCTGTAGCTTCAGGTGCTCTCTGAAAGATCTCCAGGTGGGATCTGGAAATGTAGAAGACGCTTGGTGAAAGAGCTCACTTCATCCAGAAGTCTCAGAACATGTCACCTGTGTGAGGAATCTCATCCTGTGGGTATCTCATGGTCACCCTGTGCCTTTGAACGAGGGGACCCGCCTGACTTGCGCTTTTAATTCAATTTGAGGAGTCACAACCCGCGCAGTTCAAGACATTTCCTGAACATCCAGAATGTAATTGTGATTCAAGTACTTTTCTTTCCTTCTATTGAAACTCTCTGAATGTCATTTCTGAAATTGGGCTTTCACTGAGTCACAGCCATTTTTCAGTCACTGCAGACTGAGAGGGATTAACTCGTAATTGAAGCTGCAGAGCCATAACCAGAGGGTAAACTCATCAACCTCGTGCATATATATCTTATTCTATACAGTAATTGATACACCTTTATCAGATTTGCCTGGTGGTCTGGGGTGAAGGGAAATTTTGACTATTCCTTTTTACTTTCATATACAGCAATTTCATGCCTATTATTTAAATATAAAAATAGGCTGAGCATTTGCTTTTAATGCAGCCTGTCCTTCTATGCTACCTGACATTAGCTATAAACTAAGATGGAAGAATTTGAATAAAACAAGCATGAACATAACCGAATAATAGGTTATTAAATTTTCAAGAAGACAATAGGTATTTAAATTAAGGAGACATCAAAAATCTGCATATAAAAATATTTAGCGTAAAGGCTACAGCATCTAACATGATGAGACAAGCAAGAACTCATCAACAGAGGGAGGCTCTAATTGGAGTGGCACAGAAAGGAAGACAAAGAAAACTGGCTTTTCAACCTCAGTTGCTTTTTTTAGGGAATGAAATTTGTCAAGAAACCTAGGAGAAATCTCATTCTGCTGTTTACTGCCCTATCATCAAGGTAACAGAACAAAACGTGTTAAAAGAAAAAGGCATGAAAGAAATTCTGCAAAAAGAAATAGCAATCTGGGATAGATGGAAATGCTCCCTGTGAGTCAAATTAAGCCTTAGAGCAGTATAATACTCTCTCTTACGTGTTATCTTCATTAGCAACTATTCTGCATCCTATTTAGTGAGCGTTTCTGTGAGTGGCAGAACGCATGACGCTCGATTTTCTCCTGTGCCATCTGTCGCGGGGAATGTCTAATAATGGTTTAATCTGCTCTGTAAACACTTTTCCAGTGGGAGTATTAATTTGCCTCTCTCCTTGGTCGTTTCATGCCACCTCTTCTGACAAACTTGGGAGCTTTACATCTCTGCTGCTTCTACCCCACTGTCAGATAGGGTTGACCACAGCTCCTAGGCATGGGTGGGAAGTTGGGTGTTTGGAGAGCTACCAAGTGGAGGATGAGAAATAATGAGAATCTATTAATTTTGTTTCCTTAGGAAGAAAATCCTTAGGAAGGGGATTCTGAGCTGGGCTTAGAAAAGGAAGCTTGCTTCTGTAATAGGTTTCATTTTCTTGCATGCATAGGTTCCCCTTTTCTAGGAATGTGGTATTTGCGAAGAGTTGATTACTAATGCAAGATGACTGAGCTACATTAATGATGCCCAGTTTGACCAGAACTGGCTGACCACATCTCCCTGTGCACCACAGCATTCCATCTGTCATTAGGAACAAGCACTTATGCTCACAGAAAATGTCCTACACTTGGGACACAACTGCACAGAGATAGAGGCTGGGGGAAGAGTGTTTGGAAAGTGGTTCCATGGAAAAGGATCCAGGGGTGCTGCTCACCAGGGGCCGAGCAGATGAACCAGGATGTGCCCAGGTGGGCAGAGGGTCAGTGGCACCTGACCTGGATCCAAAACAGGATCCAGCAGGACCAGGGCAGTGATTGTCCCTCTGTGCTGGGCTCTGCTGAGGCCACACTCGAATGCTGTGGCCAATTTTGGACCCCTCCATTCAGGAAAACATTGAGATTCTGGAGCAGCTCCAGAGAGGGGCAACAGACCTGGTGAAAGAAAGGTCTGGAGCACAAGTCCTGTGAGGAGCAGCTGAGGTGGCTGGGAGTGTTTATCCCAGGAAAAAGGAGGCTCAGGGGAGGTTTTATCACTCCTTACAGCCGCCTACAACTCCTGCTCTCTCTGTTACCAGTGACAGCTCCCAAGGGAATGGCCTGAAGCTGAGTCAGGAGAGGTTTATATTGGATATTACAAAAAGGTTCTTCACTCAGGGGGTGGTTGAGCACTGAACAGGCTCTCCAGGGAAGTGGTCGTGGCACCAAGCCTGGAAAGAGTTCAAGAAGTGTCTGGACAATACCCCTGGGCACATGATGTGACTCTTGGGGTGTCCTGAGCAGGGCCAGGAGTTGGACCTGATTCCTGTGTGCTCCCTCCAACTCGGGATAGTCTGTGGTTCTCCTAGGTTATGTTATGGAGAGGGCCAGTCATTTCTCCCAAGTAATGAACAAGAGATGAGAGGAAATGGTCTCAAGTTGTGCCATGGGCAGTTTAGGTTGGATATTAGGAAAAATCTCTTCACAGCAAAGGGTTGTCAGCAATGGGACAGGCTGGCCAGGGAAGCTGTTGAAGCACAATTTAGAGAGATATTTAAACATTGAGATGTGGCACTTGGGGCCATGGTTTAGTGGTGGACTCCGTGCTGGGCTGACAGCTGGACTCAGTGATCTCAAAGGTCCAACCTTAATGACTCAATGGTTCCATAAAGCAATTCCATTAGCTCAAGTGTGGTGGTGTTAATCCTCATCTACATGAGCACTGCTGGCAGAAGGCAGCAGCCCTCTGTACCTCATCTGAAAATATAATTGCTCTGTGCATTTAGAGATTGATCAGATCCTCCTAGAGTCAAGGAAAAGCCTCCCAGTGATTTCAGGTTTCTCTTGTTAGAGACTTCTCTTTCATTCTGAGCTGCAGATAAATAGCCTTAACAGCAATGATCAAGCAAGGCTGGTCCTGTTTAGAAGATGAATTTGCTGGGGAAGAGAAATGAAAGTTTATGTGAGAGGTACTGTAATCTAAAGGATAAACCATTGTTTTCTTAACAGCAGCCGTTATCTCAGTAGACTGCACTTTCATCCCTGAATAAAAAACCATCTTTAAATCTCTGCTCAAAGTTGGCTGCCACTAAAATACTTGTAATGCTCTGAGCAGGTAGGAAAACATGTTCATTAAGGTCAAGGATCAGAGTCTTCTCTTTGGTAGGGAAATCTCCATCAAGTGAATGTCTCTATTATGATAAAATAAGGAAGTAAACTACAAGGAGGTCATTGACTGTAAGAAGCAATTTTCTAGCTCTTATTGCCTCTGAAACTCTACAGTGTAATTCACAAACAAAAGCATAAATCAACAGCAACCTTTTGCAGCAGGTTAGCACAGAATGGGGAGAGATGAAGGCACATAACACAGGATATTAAATTGCCATGACCAATTTTCTATAATCATTCTTAAAAGAAAGCAGAGCATCTCCTCTTTACAATTACAAAGATATTTTGCAAAATTCTGTGTATTTTAGGAGTGTTTCAGAGCATCCAATATAATAACTCTTTCTGCTGTGAAAAGTATGAGCTAGCAAACAAACAAATGCAAGTGCTCATATATATTCCTCTGCCACGCCAGTGAATTTTCCTATCACATGCATGACTGCTCCCTATTCTGGCACTTATTTTATCACAACATTTACAGAGGCTCCTAGGCCATGAACAAGTAGTTTCAAGAAAAGTATGTAGAGGCTGCCATGTCTCATAAATACAATCCATTTTCTTTCATCTCTCGATATTATATGCTCAACTCTAACAATTCTGCAGACTCAGCTGTTGGGAGTATTTATAAATTGTATGGGTTTGTATTTCCCAACATCTCTCACAGTAAAAATTATCTCAGTGTTTTGATGTTTCTTCAGTGAGAAGTGCTTCTTACAATCCTCACAGGCATATACTGTTTGTAATTAAGCTGAATTTAATAGTAGAATAATGACCTTCTGAACTTACATTTTAACTTTGAAAAATCCTAATTTCAGGGGTTTGTAATGTGTTGGAACAGTCAGGATATCAGTGGTGCAAGCTGTTCACGCAGGAACCTTCCCTTCTGACAGACCCCTCACAAATGTCTCTGGATCATGTGTAGATTTATTTTATAATGATGCCCATAGTGGCTGACTGAAATTTAGAATGAGGGTGTGCATTGAAGGCTTGGGGTAATTAGCAAAAGAGGAAAACATTTATGCCCAGGACATAAGCCTGTGCTGATTTGGTGGAGCTTCCTAGATAATTAAGGCATCTTACATGTAAATATATAATTAATTAATAAACTGTGCTGTAAAAGTGTCAGAAATAGAAGCTGGCACTTGAGAAGCTACCAGCAAAGGAGAAATTGAAATGGAAAATAGAATGTAGAATGTAAGTATATTCAGTAGCAGAATCATAGGAAAAAAATCTACTCCCATATCTTGAAATTAAACTGTATTTCCTCTTTGAATTAATTTTAAGGAACTTACACTGTGTGTTAGGACATTCATAATTAACTTCACCCTTCAGCTGGTGCAATAAGTTACTTTTAGGTGAATGTATAATTCTGTTCAATGCCAACATTGGAGATGGTCGTTTTTACCTGTCAGGAAAGTGGATAATATAAAAAGCCAGAATTCACAGAGAAAACAAAAGGTATTAAGTCACTGTTTCAGTAAGGTAGTTGTAAACAAATTTCAGCCTTTAGAGTAGGGTTGGTGCCCTGCAGCCCCAGGACTTCTGACAGTCCCAGCCCAAAGGATGTGGCAGGGAGAAAGGTCCCTCTGACATTAACATCACATTCCAGGAAGATATGTTGCTGTTATACCAGTCCTTCATAAAGAATATTTAATATTTAACATTCCAGAGAGGAAGCAGCACAATAATCTGGAAGAACCTGCACATGGCAACAAGTGAGTGTCAATTTAATTCTGCTGTGCTGCTTTAGACACAGGAAAGGAAGGATTAGGCCATCCTCATCCTTTGGGATCTGTGGTATTTTCCCTCTGCTCCCTCTCTCTGTGGTCTCTGAATGTTTTGCTCATCCCACATTTCTCACATTTCCCCCATCTACTTAAATCATCACTCAAATGACAATTAAATTCAGAATTAAGTACCTTGCACACAAAATGGAGTGGCTAAGCAGGAGCATCTTTGCCATGTTGTGCCCTCACAACACTTGCAATTAGAAATAGTCGTGCTCACCTAAGTAAGTGAAGAAGAAATAAATGTTCCCTTCACATTCCATGAATTTTGCTTTCTCCTTCTTGCTGGGTAAAATTTTGAGGAGAACCTTCATTTCCTGTAAGAGATAGACTTGGATGTCTCTCTAAAAGTTCACTTTTGTGAATCTTTGTTTCTCTTTAAGAACCATTTCGAAAAGAAGGAGATATTTTTTTCATTTTTAATATAACTATTCTAGGAAAACAGTTTAGAATATTTCACCTGTGAAATTAAAGTGCAGAAAATAACTAATATCAGCAAAATACTGTGAGCAATTTTGTTGTTTGACTAGGACAGAATAGGAAAATAGCAACAAAACCTGAGACAAACTCATTTCTTTGATATTTGTGATGTATTTTTGTAAGGTAGGGGTTGTAAACCAGCAACTTGTGGAGTGTGTACAATCATTTTTCTTTTTATCTGAACTAATCTTAAACTCAGTCATCTGTGTAGTCTCTGGGCAAAACCGTTCTAAATGAAAAGTGATGAAACAAAAAACGAGCAAACATTAACTGGCAGACAAAAGCTTAGAAATGGAAATCATGACTAACAGTTTTTTTTTTCTTGTAAATACGCTGATTTCATATGTACTTATAGGAATAATCTATATTTTAGAGATATTTTTTCATATTTCTTATCTATTTGCATTTTTGTTGAGGCATTCACTCCTTCTTAAAACAATCTTTTACCTTTTCTTTTTTTTCCTGATAGGACAAGGGGGAACAGCCTAACTTGAAGAAGGGTAGATTTAGATGAGATATTTGGGAAGGAATTACACCTGCAATATCACCCTTACACCTGTAAGGGTGAGGAGGCCCTGGCTCAGGTTGCCCAGAGAAGCTGTGGCTTCCCCATTGCTGGAAGTGTTCCAGGGCAGGTTGGACAGGGCTTGGAGCAACCTGGGCTAGTGGAAGGTGTCCCTGCCCATGCAGGGGCTGGAATGACATGTTTTTTAAGGTCCTTTCCAACCCAAACCATTCTGTGACACTGATCTGCACCTTTCTGCTCTGCACCTCAGTGGTGCTTTTGTTGTGGGTCCAGGTGAGGCTCACCTCACTGATTTAAAAGTTCTGTTTCTTAAATCTTTCTGAAATTGAATTTCTTTGTGTATAAATAGAAGGGCATTGGCAGCAGGACCCCTGTTTTCAGCTGAGAATCCCTTCCCATAAATTATCCCAAATCTGCATAGCAATGAGGCCATTTCTATGGAAATAAGTGAGCTGCTGTTCTTCTGCTGGCTCTCCAGCAGCTCATGAGCTGCAATTCACATTGTGAGAAGTGTTTAGAGAATTAGATCAGAAGCACAACTGGGACACTGGCAATTTCCAGCTTCCTTTGATAAATATGCCTCAAAACCTGAGGGTGGTGAAAGAGGCACGAGGTGCAAGTGATGGCAATGCCAGGGGGATGGAATGCTGCTGTAGATGCTGGTCTCCTCCTTCTCTGGCCATAAACACAGGGGGACAGCAGAGACCTTATAAAAAGCCAGAGTGAGCTCAAATGTCTTTACTTTGATCAAGGGAGATGCCTTTTCATTTTGGATGATGTATTAGTGACTCTTGTCAATTAAACCCAAGTATCTCCAGTACATTAGGAGGTACTTACCCAACTAAGAAACCTATCTGTTCTCATTTCCCTGGGTAATGAACATTTCTGAGAGACAGGCAATGTGCTGATTTGTTAAAAAAATATGGTTGACTTAGATTTAATTCTAAGGCAACTTTCTTAGCAATTGCAAGTGAGTTCAGGTAGAAATAGAAAGTATTTTTGGAGTGTGGCCTCCAGTGAATAGCAATAATTGCAACAAAGGCATGGTAGAACTTTAGCTTGTATTAATTAACTTTGAACTTCACCATTTAGTGAGTAAAAGCTACAGTTTGGGTAGGGATGTCCTAGAGTGCTAAGTCTGTAAATTGGTAATTTGGAACTCATTTCTAATAAAGGAGCTACTGAGCTCCTAGGAGTATGTGACATTGTACTCCCAGCTTCCAGTCACTGAATAACATAACTGATTTTAGTAACTTTTTCTATCACAAACTGAAGGAAAATTATTAGTCATATGAAACATTTCATATGGAAAAAAAATGCTGTTGTCTATATATGCACACACACCCCTTTCAATGTGTGACAGATTTGTTATTTTATTTTGAATGCCCAAGGCTGCTTTTGGATCTTAAACCCAATATTCTTTCAGTCTTGAAAATTATTAAGAATTTCCTCATGATTAGAGAGAACATATTTGAAAAGCAAATTTGTGAGAATAGGAAGAAATGAATATAAAGAACTTTATTTGAACCTCTGTAAAGGCAAAGGGATATTTTTTCCTGTGGACTGAATTACAGCACAGTATAACTCAGTTTTCATTGTAAGATCTTCCATACATTTTCTTACTTTTAAGTGTGTGAGGACTGGGGGAAGGGAAAATATAAAACAAAAAATAGAAGTGGATGAACATATCTTCATTTATTTTGATTAGGTGTAATTTGATAGTAAAAAAATATTAGATTGGCTACCTTAGTTGGCTACGGTTGAACAAAAATTTGCTATAACATAGAAAATTTCCAGTTCTGCTCCCCTTTGTGATTAGGGGCATTTGGAGACATAGAAAGGATTCAGGGTCATTCTGTTTCTAGGATAGGAATTTAGGTTTTTGAGCTGCTGGTGTGTGATGATTCCTCACACTCTGTTTTCCATAATTGAAAAACATTGTTTAGAATATTATAGATTTTCCTTTGCTCGTGAAGGAACTGCTTGAACTCTCACACCTGATATTCTGGGGGGAAAAATGTGGATTGTGGACTGGAGGAGCACAGGAGAAGAGGAAAAGGAAGAGGGAATGGTGTTCTGACCCTTCCCTGGAAAAAACTGGTACTGTGTTTATCCTATGGAGTTCCCCAGCTCCAGGGAGAAGGAATAATGCTACTTGCTTGTACACAGAGATCTGTCAGAGGTACTCATCTTGAACTTTGTCCACCTGGTTATTACTGCATCAGGATGAAATATTGGGCAGTGGCTTTCCTTCTGAACAAGGGGAAAATGAAAAAGAAACAAAGCCAAGAACCAAAGGAAAGAGCAGAAATAGAATACAAGTGGAGATTTGTCTTACTACGTGAGCTCTGTCTGATGTCTCCCATCTCTCCCCCAGAAAATGCAATTTGGAATGGAGTGTATATAAAAAAAAAGGCTTTAAGGAGCCTTCACAAATTGTGCAGTGCATTTATTTATCCACATTTCACCCTGACTCATTACACATCATCATGAGGCTCCCCAGGCTATGCATAAAAAGAAGAGCAGGCATAAATCAAACTGCATGCAGCTCTTCCCTTCAATGATTTTCAGATTCCACCCTACCCACTCCTACTCCATAATGGACACAGAGAATATATTTTTTCCTTATCACTCACAGAAGGAATACTGCTCCTTATAATTTTTGTTATCCAATAACAAAAATAATCCTCAGTGCATATTTATTTTAAAGCAGGATATAATTGTGGTGATGCAAGCCATTTTTTGCCATTTTTGATCAAATCTCTTGAGAATTTGTTTCTAGCAAGTAGTTGATATTAAACTTTTCTGCCAACTTTTAAGACAAAATGTTTCTGCTAAATAATTCTTGAGTATTTTATCCCTCTGCTTTTCACTCTATGTATGGAAAAGAATCCAACCTTTAAAGTATGCCACCCAAATGTATCTTTTTTTCCATTCCTGTGGGCAGAGTATATAAAAAATAAGTTCTCTTGGAGTAGTCTATTGAAATCAGAATTGGATTCCAAGTCTTCTGAGGAGTTCTTTTGCAATCTGTATCTCCAGTAATTTTAACAAATTCCCTGTGGGCGGTATTCTTTCTGCCTCATTTTAGGCTTGTCTCCTGAAACAATCTGTCTAGACTCTTTTATGTTCAATGAAGTGAGAGAGGTTTCCCTGGAGGATGCAGCACATGGTACCTAAGTGGGGCTTCTGCTTTGAATTCCTCCTCAGAGAAACAGGACTTGTCCTGTCCCTTGTCAATACAAGGACATGTTTGTGCTTCCTATTTCAAATTTATGACTGGGTACTTTCTAGTCACCTTTTGTTGTCCTTTTGTGTTGAGACTGGTTGCTTTGTTTGGTTTTATTTCCTAGTAGACATGCTGATCTTTTGGGGATTCAAAATATATTATGGAAGGGCTCTGCCTCTGCAAGCCAAAAAGTCAGAGACTCCCCCATGGTTTGTGCAGGTCACCAAATTCCTGACAATGTGCTTCCAAAGGGCTGGAAAAGCCAGGCTAGGGGTGTTCCTGGCCAAAATTTGGGTAAGAAAGCAGTTTTTGAGAAGCGAAAAAGTGAATTGATGTGAGAGAGAAGTGTCTAATCTCAAGGGCGTGAAAGGGAACTCCTAATAGACCAAATTTCCTGGCCAAAATCTGGGTAAGAAAGCAGTTTTTTGGGAAGTGACAAAGTAAATAGTTTTGATGTGAGAGCAATGGCAGTGTCTCATCTCAAGGGCATGAAAGGGATCTCCTGATCGACCAAATTTCTCGGCCAAAATTTGTCTAAGAAAACAGTGTTTTGGGAAGTGACAAAGTGAATAGTTTTGATGTGGAAGAGAAATGTCTCATCTCAAGGGCATGAAAGGGAACTCCTGATAGACCAGTGAGCAGGATGCTGCTGCTGGGCTTCACCCAAGGCAGACTGAAGTTAGTGATCTCCTTCTTTTTTTTTTTTTTCCCCCTTTCTGGTGTTGCTCAGTCTCAGTGTGGAAGAAAGTGAATATTTAGTGAAAATGACAGGAAAGGCTGAGGGGAGGTAAGGTCCCCTCTCAGCTCCGCTAACTGATCAGTTGAGTCAACATGAGTTAAGATTCAGCTTTGTCATTTAAAAGGAATTATGTGAGCAGAGAGGAGGGGGCAGAAATGACAAGAGACTCCCCCAAAACCATTGTAAGTGTCTTTACCAAAAGAAAAGATGATTCTTTGCTGCACAGGCACCTCTCAGGACTTGTCTTAGGGCATGTTTGTTCAGCAGCTCATGTGTTTTGCCCATGTGTTTTTCCCAGCACACATTTTAGATGTCAGCAGAAGTGAGAATTGAATCTTGCTGTTGTTAAGGTTGGTAAAAATCATCCAAAATTGTAAATATTAATTAACACTGTTCTTCACTCGGTGGATACTCAGCCTGTGTAGATCAGGAGGATTTTTTTTCTTTTATTTCTGAAGGCTATTACAAGAAGTGCTCTTTTCCACACCCTTTTGTGGTGGTACTTTGAAAAATTGTTGAATTCTACTTGATCAACGCTGATCTCAGTACTAAGAGTTTTGCATTTTTTCCATCTTTATTTTTTTTAAGATAAAAATAGCTAAGCACTTATTCCAAATGGAGTGTGGCATTTATTTAAAGCCTTTGGGTAAAGATGATTCTTTTTAATACAAAATGCTGCACATGGCAACATCTAGCAATTTTGAGCAAAGTCAGAATAAATTACAACTCTAGAAACATAAAATGCTACAGTAGAATATAAAACAAAAGCAGGTGATCAAAACCTGTAGTTGTAAGGACTTTCATCTTCCTACCAGTAAAAATCATCAGCTTAGGTAATCATAAAAAGAGATTCTTCAGGTTTTATGTAATACAGTCCCCTCTCCTTAAATTTTGCTTTTGATAGCATGTTTCAAAAAGAAATAAAATTAAGTATACTGTATATGAAGCTGGAATAATGGTTAACAATCACCTATTTCAGTTGTCCTGCACCACTGAATAACTGAAAAAAATTTGGAGGAGGGCTCAACACCCAGGCTTTTTCTTTTGCTCACAACTTTCCCAGCTATTCAGACAGATTGCTTCTTTCTTGCAGCTCTGTAATACACTGGCTGTCTCTCTGGTGTACTTTTTGAAAGAATAAATGCTCTCCAAAAGGAATTACTGCCAGGAGGGAGAGTTCTTCTCTTGACAGCTCCTTGAGCCCTCAGCTGGGGGAAAGTTGCTGATCCTGGTGCTAATTCAGCTCACAGAGGTCCAGGCAGCCACCACTGAGATCCAGACCCACGTGGATTTCCAGACAATAAAGGCTGAACAAATAAATGTCTGCATCTGAATTTGCTGGGTTGAAGATTGTACAGGAAAGCTTCCATCAGAATTATTTGTTGATTTATTCCGGTTCAACTTGCAGCTGTCCACTAAATCAGGTCACCCTTCTTGGAGAGGCACTATCTCATTTTTCAGCTCTGTTTCCACAGTTGTACAAGATGGAGCCTCAGTTTATAATAAATCTGAGTAATTTAGACAACAGCTTTGATTGCTTTAGATTAGAAGGGACACATTTTAAAACTGCAGATTATATGTTAAATACAAAAATATTATTTATATGGAAAAAATAGGAATAAATAGATATTAAGAAGAATCAAAACTATCTACCTGAGGATTCACACTAGGTTTGCTGGACAAGCTTTCTAAAAATTCCATTATTTTCACTGGAGAGATCTCTTGCAGCATCCAGTTCTTGTCTTATGTTAGATCAGGTCCCACCAGGTATAGTCATCTGCTCCCCCATTCACTGCTGCTCTGCTTCACAAATCTGTAAGGTCTGACCCATAGTGGATATATAATATTCTTTATGTTCAGCTCAAAACAAAGCACCCCACAAATTTTCTAAGTAAATTTAATGTTTGCAAGTGTAATTTGGCGTACTTTTGTGTGGCAAAAATAGTAGAAATAATTTGTTAATAAAATTATTATTTCTGGAGATCAGTATGTGTAGGAAGAGTGATTAGGTGATTTTTAAAGGCTGAATGCATATACTATTAATCTATTTAATTTTGCTTTAATAAACTCAGGTAGAAAACGTTGATGAACTTATGGTGCTTGTATTAAAGTGGTAAATATAAGAGTATTGCAGTTCCTAAGCAAATTGTTTGTACTATATATGTTGTTCTCTACTAAATGTCTGACACCAGACTGTTGTCATATTTCCACAATTTTCCTCAATGTTATATAAATAATAACAATTTCTCTCAAGTTCAGAATACCAAATACTTCATTTCAGTAATTTAAAATGAACAATATATAAATCCTCACCAACATCTGTAATTTTTTTGGGCTAGGCACTGTACAAAGTTTTAACATTTCAGTGTACAAAATTTTATTTGAAAACCTGTAGCTCAGTCATGTAAAGAAGTTATTCAGATGGCATTAAATATTATTTTTTTTTCTTTGTAAGATTAGGAAGTAGTATTCTTCTGGTATCTTGACAGCATCTTTAAAGGAAACCACTTTTGACAGAAGTCTGTGTTGTTTGCCAATCAATACTGGCATAACAAAGCCGTATAACACTCTCTCTTTATACTGTTTAAAAACCTAATTTTAAAACAGGAGTTTGCTTCTTCCCTCTGTGTGATCTGCTCTGTTGTGATGCAGAAGAAACAGTTGACACTTCCCTGCTTTTTCAGTGATAAATCATGATTTGTATTGATCAGTACCACTCAGCTCACAGCCCAACAGCAATGTTTTTCATTTTAGTCTGGTATAAAGAAAGGAAAAATCTTCCAAGTATTTGGTGTTTCTTTGGAAACATTTGGAAATCTGCTTGGAAAGTTGGCACCAAATTTAGTTTGCTAACATTACAGGTAAAGGAGAAAATTGTGCTTGAAAGTGTAAAGAAAACAGAGGTTTAATTACTTGCTTTTTGTGGCTGTTGAAATGTAACTTATTGAAACAGCCTATCATTGCTGCAAGTAATAGTGCCTGGAAGTGATTTTCTGTTTTCTTTCCATCATTAATGGCTGCAAAGCTGAGCAGAAGTGAAAAACAGAGCTTATATTAATGTGTGTTGGAATTCCAAACAGGTTTATTTCAAGTGCAAGGTTATTCATGTTTTTCTTCATAAAAAATTACTTTTTGAAGAGCCACTGGGAAGGATATCTACATATGGATATCATGTGGTTTTAGAGTGCTGTGTTTGAGCTGCATCACATTATAAGGAGGCACTAATTTTCTCAGAATTCATGATTTACAGAAGTCCTGAGCATGAATCATTTGGCTGGACATCTCTTGATCCAACATTTCTCCAGTCCAAAAGTGGTTTTTTTGCAATGTCTGGTCTAAAAAGCAAGTGATTAGATTAACTATGATTTAACTTCATTGTCATCTAAAAGTATCTCATTCAAACAGCAGGAACGATATTATATGAATTGTCAAAAAGTTACAAATAAACAAATGTTTAAATTACATAAAGTTTGAAAAATAGCAGTAATCCAAGTTATTAGCCAATAATAAAAAAAATAGAAAACATCAGTATAACTGAATTATGTGCTAAAACCTTACTGTGTTTATCCATGCTTATGACAAATAAGTGGATAAGAAATAAGAAAGAAATTAAAACCCCAGAAATACGTGTTCCAGAAGCTTCTCCTAGCACAGACCCCCAGTAGAACTGGATGGTTTTTCCCTTTAATTGAATTCCTCTGTCAATCTGGTTGGTGTTTCCAACTGCTATTTAAAAGACTTGTCTCCAGGGAAACGAGCTCTCTGTGGGACTGGGAGACTCTGACTGACAAATTGCAGTGTGCCTGTAGTCAGGAAAAGTGACTCTGGAAAAATGACACCCTGGGCTCCCATATTTCCCCTTCTCTGGGACTTCCAGCTGCAGCTGCCTCAGCTGGCAAGGCAGGCAGGGATTTTTCTATTATTGGTGCTGTAAGAAATGAAGGGATGGGAGTATTTTTAAGTTAAGAAGCATTTATTGTTTAGATAAAATATTAGTCTCAGAGGCTGTGAGATTTTAGACAAGTGGATATTTGGTTATAGTCAAGAGTAGTAACTTTTCAAACTAATAGACAGCTGCTACATGATCTATTGCATTTTTTTAAACTCATTACTTTTACTTATTTCTACTGTACTCTGGATACTTTTATTTAATGGTCTTTAAACTTACATGTACACATATGCTTTTATTATAACTTCCAAACCTTTAGAAGTTATAATATATATATTTAGAAGCTATAATATATATATAGATATTTTAAACTTGTAAACTATACAACTACACCCTTACAATATAACTTTTTACTATGTTATTTGTACAGTTCCTCACTTACTTAAGGCATATTCTTACTTATAACTATAGAAATATAATTTTTTGTTTAATATTTGCATATTGTATTTTTATATTATTTTAAGGTTCTTCTGTGGTTGTAAATCAAATATTTCAGTGTTTGTGGAAGTTTTTGTTTTTCTGATTCCCACATTTTTCCAGCTGCCAGGGTTTTGGCTCAGCATGGGAACACAGAAATGAGCTCTGGTTCTTACTCTCACTACCAGGCAGCAGTGCTGGCTGTAACACCCAAGGTAGTGGTGGTACCTCTGCTGTGCAAGGCAAAATTCCTCCGGGTTTTCCTAATTTTTAAACAGGAAATTTAATTGTTGCTTGTGGGCTCTACATAGTTCACATGACCTAATTCACACTGATCCTTGGTTAGAACAGTGTGTTATTTTTCACTTTCTGAGATTATCACTTGATGCAAGTCTCACACAGAGCTGGTTAAGTATGGAACATCTTTCTTTACAGAACAGCAACTTTAAGTAGCCTGTTCACCACTTGACAGTGCAAAAGGAATATTTCTCCCATGTGTGTGCACATGTATAAACTAATTTTTTCTAGGAAAACTGTTGGTAGTGTTTTGAGATCAGGTAAACCTCAGGGGTGGGAGTCTTGCTCAGTAAGCAATGGCACAAAAAGTCAGGTTTGTTCATGCTCTCTCATGATTTTCCCTCTCGGAGAACCACTTATGCAGCTCAGCAAATGAATTTTGTAGATTTACTTTTGTATTTCTAAGGGTCTTTCAGGTTTTCATAGAAGTAAAGGTTTAGGCCATGTGGCCTGAGACATTTTATGGTCAATAGGAGCTCGTTCCCTGCCTTGGGTCAGTCAGAATCTGATTGAAGGTGGCTCTGTGGGCTGGACAGGTGAGCTTCACCCTCGTGGTTTAAGGAACTTGACCCCTGGTGTAGAGCTCTGCTGGGTGTTTTTCATCCTGACCTCAGCTCAATAAGTGTGCTGGGCCAGCAGATCAGCAGACTGAATGAATATTAAGCTAGCCTTGATTTTCTGCAGAAACAAGAGGAAGAAGTTGAGCTCTTCCCCTCTGTGCTGTGGGCAGATGGAGTGCAGCTCTGGGCACTGCCTGAGCTCTCCTCCTGCACAGAGGGGATGGTTGGTACCCTAATGCCTGTGCAGGGACAGTTGTCTTCTGGAAAATATAATAACTACTTAATAGAGCACTTTTTAATGCTCAGGATGGGTGAAACTTAGTTGTACTTAACCATTTCAAGCCAGGAAGCAGATATTTTTATCAAATTCCATGAGCTTTCTTTGTTTTATAAACCAGTGGCAACATATTAATGGTATCAATTCTGTGTCTCTGTTCCTTTTACTCATTTAGAAATCTATTATCATAAACCCCCTTTTGTTTTATTTTTCAATCAGCCATCATCAGACATTTTATATTTTAAATTTCTTCACATGAGCATACCATTATTCTAAAATGATCCTTTCTGCAGATGAGTGTTGCACTAAAATTTCCCCTGATTATTACTTTTGACATCAGTACTTTATTGAATTAGCTGTTTCCAATTTAATTATACTTGCTTCATTGTCTAGGTCACCTTTTAAACAAATTCATATCAGTATGAAATTGCTGTTATTACTGAATTGGACTGTGATGGCTCTATGCTCATGAAGAGAATTTCTCTTTTGTTCACATTTGGAAAAGTTGCGTTAAGATTAATTTATTAAAATGGTTTATAAATGTATTATTTCTGCTAGTAAAAGTGGATCTAAATAATGTTTGCTTGTTCAGTTTTTAAAAAACATATGTGAAACAGTATTGTTAAGAAATCCTCAGTTTAATTACTGCTCATTCCGGAAAGCGTAAAGGTAAAGTATAACTTTTCTATTATTTTTATTTCTGAGACATACAAAATATGTGAGGGCTTCATAAACTCAAGCACAGACATTTGTCCTTGAAGAGCACAAGGTGCAGAGAACTTTTCCAGCTGATGTTTAAACTTCCAAGCCTTCTTGCTAGACTTGGATGGAAATATCCACTCACAGTTGTTTTAAAATGGGGTTTTAAACTCAGATTTGGTATAACAAACACTGGTCATAAATAACTGAACCAAGATGTAGGTGGACAGGTTTAATGATAGTTAGAACTATAATGACAAAATAATTGCTAATTTTAATAAGAACATGTTGGTAAATCAGATTCCTTATAAACATCTTTATAATCCCATTATCCTCTCCAGTTGAGACATGCTTTTTAATAAGGTTGTATAGAGGATGGTAACAACTTGTATTAATAAAACTAATGCCATTTATATGAACTAAACCAAGTGTTGCTACCAACAGGTGGTCAACTGAATGTTTATTTTTTTTCTTTCCATTGTAGATGTCATATCTGCAGAGCTTTGGTGCAAACAAAATGCAGGTTTGTATAAACATCCATTTTTTAGCTTGCATGAGTTTGCTCAAATACACTGTTTATATGTGACTGTTTTTCTTTCAACACTTCTCATTGTAATATTCCCATAGACTATTAAAATTTTAAAGGTTTGGATTTTCTTAATGGCACAAATATATATGAATGAGTTTATATGCATAAATATTTATGTGGTGATGCACATGTGAGAAGAGCCAATCTGATTTTTATTTATGCCTCAACATATGTTATACATGAAGTGAAAAATTGTGTACATAGGTGTACTCTAGGGACTCTGCCTGTCTTCTTTCTCTCTCTTTGCTTTCCCCTTCTTTGCTTCCTTTTCTTTCCCCTTTCCATAGGAACACTTATCTTCCTTTATCAATAAACAGTTCTCAGATATAATACTCAGATATAATTTCAGATATATATGATATGATATTATATTCTCAGATATGTAAATAAAGGGCATTTGTCCTTTATTTTTACCTGAGAAATTTAGCATAAAGAATTCTCCCCAACTCCCCCTTGTACAGCAGGACAGGACGATATATGATACCAATTTTTGCAGTGCAGAAGTCTACAAAGGGCTGGCTTTCAGCCGGGGCTAATTTAGAAGCCAGAAAGATAAAACTGAAAAAATCTATTGTACAAGACATTAAAAATGAAAGCTGGCCAAGGCAGTGAGGATGGGATCATTACAAGGGCCTGGAGTGACAGGATGAGGGAATGGCTTCCCACTGCCAGAGGGCTGGGTTAGATGGGATACTGGGAAGGAATTCGTCCCTGTAAGGATGGTGAGACCCTGGAACAGGTTCTCCAAAAAGCTGTGGCTGTCCTTGGATCCCTGGAAATGTCCAAGGCCAGGCTGGACAGGGCTTGGAGCAACCTGGAATAGTGGAAGGTGCCCCTGCCCATGGCAGGGGATGGGATGAGATGGTTCTTATGGTCCCTCCCAACCCAGGCAATTCTGTGATTCTGTTATTACTGAGATGTTTTGCATGGTTTTATCCCTCTCAAAGAGGTTGTTCCAAACACTGTTGTTGTATATTGATGGGGTATAAAACATCTTCCAGCTCATGGTATGTCCTTTAGCTCTGTGCAGTGGCATGTCCAGAGCATCTCCAAAATGGAGACATGTTAACAGCCAAAGCGTGTAGCAGTGTCTGACTGTCCTCCCCTGTGACTGAGCTTCAGCATCTTGAGGCCCTCAGGTTTCCTTTCACTGCCTCCCACACTCATTTATCTGCAGGAGGGTGTGAGCAAGGCCTGCTCTGCTTTTAGGGACTTCAACAGATTTGGTGGCACTTGGATGTTGGGAAAAAGCTGTAGTGTTTTGCAGGAAACTTTGATGTTTTGTAAACAATAACAACAGTGTCTTTGAAAATGTCCCTTCTGAATTCATCAGAAAGTTTGAAGATGGGTGAAAATTTCTTCTAAGGGAAAAAATATAAACCCAGCATTTAATTTACATTGACACAATTCATTTGACAATTCAACCTTAATAATAGACTAGGGTATGCTGTTAGGTTACGTTATGCCAAATCATATTTTAAGGAACAAAGCCTTTTCAGTCAGCAGCTGCTGAGGTTTGAGGGAACAAATTAATTTTGGAAACTGTGTGTTAATATTTGTCCAAAGGCAAAGTTGTGCAGATCATCTATTTTCTGGGACACCTAAAAATATTATATGTTATGAATTAGAAGAGAAATCAACTTCAAAATGTCAAAATCTCATGTAAACCAGAAATTCTCCTCATCAATCAGCTCTCTTCAATGCATATCTTGTGACATTTTTGCAGCCAAGGAAGAGAACCTTTATCACCATCCCAAATCCTCATGTGAAGGACTTAAAACATCATCCTAACAGGACTTACATCATCAGCATCCAGCAGGAACTGACCAGGTAAGATACAGAAATCTTGCACTTAAAAACCACAATAGTGACGTCTGCAGCATCTGAAAGTCCTATATTGGGGATTAAGAAGTACAAACTTCAGATTTTGTGTAAATAGAGAACTTCCAGCTGATATGGCTTCTGCTTAATAAAGTCTCTGTTCTTTATGGGAGCAAAGGGACTGATGTGTCCAGAGAGGCAGAGAATGCACCTGGAACACACCGACCTCACAATCTGCATGTGGGGCTGCTATGGGAAATGATCCTGGGTCAGTGATACAGCCTGGAGCAAGCTGGAGCACACAGGACATGGGATACTTCCTTTTGGACAAATTTATTTTCTTCCTCTAACTTGGAGAGTGCCAGAATACGTTAGTAAAAGGCAGACAATAAAGGAAGCAGCACACATGAGACAACTTGCCAGAAATTTTGCCAAAATAATAAATATTGAGAATGAAAAAAATACAATGATGTGCTTTGGAGAATCACACAAGGGTCAGCACTACCAACCTGACTTAACACTCTCCAATAAATAAGCTGGTTTATGTTGGATTCCGTCATGGGGAGTTTGGATAAATACTCTAATTTCAGTGGTGAAAATATTTAATAAAAACATAGCCTTGACTGGATGCCTAGTGTCTTCAGACTTAGGGAGACATTTAATAAATGAGGCCCTGCAACTTTTATTTAGTGTCTTCAGGTGGTAAATTAACTACAAGTAGGCTTCCCTATTGTTCAATGAAAGCAGTAAGAGCAGAGGGAGGATTAAAAGCAAGACACTCATTTACATCTGAGTAAATGGGCTAAAGAGGCAGAGACCCTATTCTTGATATTTAGTAATATTCCTATGAAGGCAGAACTTCATAGAAATTAAATATAGAGCATATTTTGAATATATGAACAAGCTCCTTTGTACTAGTTTGTAAATCTATTTGCCATGCCACTAAAACCAACATTATTTAATTGCTTTACTTTTAGAATGTTCTTTGTAAGTGAAACTAAGAATAAATTTGGGGGTTTTGGGGCCCTTCATGTTACTGCCAACTGATGCAGAGAAACATCTGTCCACTGAAGTCAGCCCTGGCTGGCAGTTAAAGCAGTGGGATAAGAGTTTTATGTGGGTTTTCTTTTTCATGATTCATGCTGCACAAGAGAAGAAAGAAAGAAAGAAATTCCCTTTGCTGTGCCCTTTGTTTTTGGTGGATGTGTGAGAAGGGGCTTTGCAGGAGGGGATCAGCAGCTAAAACAAGAGACAAGATCCAGCCTGGCTGGGAAATGGGCAGGCAAGGGTAGGGAAAAGGTGGAGAGTAACAGCTGTGCAAAAAACCCCTTCCAAATGATCTGGGAAATGATCACAAGCTCCTTCAGGACTGTTTCTGTGCACCTTCAATGCCTGTGAGCAGTGGTGGGACCTCTGCACAGGGCCCTGCTGTGGAACCTCACAGGAAAGCTGAGCACAGAGCTTTTCCCTTGCTAGGAAGCACTCTTGGGACATCTCTGCTCCCCTCAGGCATGTTGTCATGAAATCCAGAGGAGTCCCATCCCTTTCTCTGCTGAGTTCACTGTGAGGGACATGACAGCATGAGCATCTCTTCCTGGGGAAGCTGAACTGAAAAACAACGTGACAGACATGGGGAATGGGGAAGGTGCAGATGGGACCAAGGGGGGTGGGAGAAGATAAAAATACCCAAGTAACAGAGACAGACACAATGCCAAGGCTGGGGAGAGTTGGACCATCTGGTTGTGCTGCAGCATCTCTCCATGATCATCTCCTCTCTTTGCTTCTCTTTGTTAGCAGGAGGAGATAAACTGAGTGAGGTGTAACATGAAGGCTTTGGTGTAAGGCAGAGGATGAAGTAGCCTGCTTTAAGCAAAGCTTGTTTTATTCCCTGTGATTTGCACAAGATCTCTCAGGCTGTGACAGTGATTTGCTGCATGCACATTTTTGACTGCAGCAGTGGCTGCTTGCAGCCCCTTCCCTCGTGGATAAATTGGGAATCCTTGGAGCAAGGTTGGGCCTGCTGGGGTTTGACATGCCTGGGTCCAGTTAAAGCCCACTTGCATGACAGTAGATGACCTCTTCTCAAGAGCTGTGTGGTGCACCCTGCCACCAGGCTAGTTCAGAGTGTTCCTAATGGAACACAAGGCCTTCCACTGCTGACTTGCCTGTCTTGGTCAAGAATGACAGCCAGACCTAGGATTGCATGGCATAAATGTGCTAAAAATGGTTTATTTTCCTCTGGTCTGCAGCACAGCTGACAGATTGTAGCTGTGGCTGCAAGGAAGAGTGATGATCCTGTGCTCATGGCACATAAACCACTCAGAGTGATCCCTTAGATCCCACCAGGTCACCATGGCCATGGTTTGGCACCTCCAGGTAGGAGCTTGCAGTGCTACTGTCTCCTCCTGCAGAATAAAGAGCAGCCCTAAGCCTCAGTCAGTCTGGCACATTTAATGGGCATTAAATGGGCTTAGGAGGCAGGGTGAGAAAAGCATTGGGGAAGCATAAAATAGATCCAAAAATCATCTTCATGCCTGGAACTGCAGTTTGAGTGTTTGCAAGAGAACAGAAATTTTACGTGGAGAAAAATTTAGAGCAAAACAACCGTGGGGAGAATGTGACAACTCAGCAGAGCTGCTGCCAGGCTGATGGCAGAGGGGAGTGCTGGGTGCACCTTCTGCCTGTAACTAAAAGTGAACCTGTGTGCAAGTGATACCATCCCTGAAAGAAGCCCTGCATTATTTAGCATTTGACATGCAGTGTTATAAGGTGGTTGAATGACAGCCACAAAAGCATGGTACATTGTTCACAACAGTCAGGTGTCAGCAAAATGGATTGATATCTAATAAGGAGCACTGTTGGGTTCAATTGGATGGAGTAAATGTTCTGTAATAGCTCTCTGAAGTTTCTTGCATTTTCCTCTAGTGGTACCTGAGAGAAGTAAAAATATATGTATTAATACAGATATTATAGAATTAGCAGAGTACAGATATAAAAAAATTCCTGTCTAGGAAGATCTGATGGAGCCATATTCTTGTCCACTGGTTCCAGTCCTTCTTGACAGGATGCAAATTTCTATACTTATGATCAAAATATTTCAAAAATGCTTAAGGAAAGATGCAGCTGCCACAGGGAATGCAGTTCTTTGTTAGACTGACCATAACCATGTCAAGGCATTAGGAACAAATGGAATTTCTTTAGCCTAAGTCAGCAAAGTTAACAAAAACTTAATATATTTTCTAGTGCTACTAACATGAATTTGCATTAATAGAATAGGAGAAAAAAAAATATCTCTGGCCTCTTATTCAAGACTTCTAAAATAGCAAGGCCTATATTACCTTGAGGATAAGGGCTCTGCAGAAAACTCCTTTTGCCCATAAGAACAGTTTGCTGCTGTCATCAAATTCTGCTGCTGACACGGACCCAGATGAGCTGTCCTTGCTTTGCTGTTTAGTTCATATATGTTTACAAAATCTGCCAAACTGTCAGTGAAAGTTTCTGTTCAGGATTTGTGATAATGCAGTGGCACCTTCTTAGTTTAAATCTAAGCAGAAATCTGAACAAACCCCTCCCAGTCACACAGACTCCCTGTCTTGTGTGCAGAAGTTAGTGAAGTGATATGAGAAATTTTAAGTATCTTTTAAGCACATCCATTTGATCCTCTAAATTGCACAGATTACAGGTGAAATAAAATCTCCAGTATGTGCTCTGGCACTCAGGAATATGATTTGGTTTGTTTTCTGATGTGACTTGATCTTATCAAGGGTTCTGTCTTTACAAAGCACTGGCATTTGAATAGGTTTTTTTTTGGCTTGGCTTTGCTCCATGCCATCTCTATTGTTATACAAAGGTGTCATTAATTAAAAACTTTTACTCAAGATGCTTTCATTTGGGGATTGCTCCTGGTAAGGTCTCAATTTGCACCAGTGTGGTGTGCATAAAAGGATGGCCTTAAATACAAACTTTCTATCTATGGGATTTAATGCCTTGATGGAAACACATCCCAAGAAAATCAGTGGTGATAGTGAGCATAATCTGAATTTCACCTGCAGTACCTTTGGTCTTGAAATGTATAGCAGGGAACTTTCTGTCCTTGCAGGCACCCATTGTTGGACAAAGGAATAGGACAATAATTTTTTGCCTCACATGATCTCCTTGGATGTGCTATAGGAGTGAGTGATGCAGAATGCTCTAACCTTTGCTGCAGCAGCACAAAAAGCAGACCCAGAACCATGCAAAGAAGTAAAAGTAATGAAAACTGTTGGGTTTGCACATCTTAGGCAGAGCAGCAAATTTGCTGTGTCTGAATCATAGTTGAGGGAATTAGAGCAATCAGCAGTGAGCTATGGCAACAACTGAACATCAGAAATCCTTGGGGGAACTGTTGGGTGTATTTAACCCATGTACAGATACACGGACCTGGAATGCTGGGGCAGAGCTTCTTCAATTTACTTACCTTGAGCTGGTGCTTTTATTGGGGTTTGCAGACAATTTCTGTTTGGGAAGCAGACCCTTGATTACTATTGATAGTCTGGGCCTTGCTAAGTAAACAAGACCTTTTATTTTGTTTGACAGCTGAGATATTTTTTATTGCTGGTTTCTGAATTCTGTCAGTGTGGAAGATCAAAGGAAAATAAAAACCCTCTCTTGATTTTGCTTCTCTTACAGCTTTTAAGAACTTGAATATGCAACTCTTAGTGTTACCTGTGATCCCACCTATGTCCTGAATAGAAGAAATAGATGTTTGAGGTGGTTATTGCATTTTGTGATTCTTACTGTGCTTTTGTAGCAGGCTAACTAAGATGGGTTGAGATATTTCTGGTTTACAGGCTGAGAGTTGGGGTTGGTCATCGTGGAAAAGACAAGACTCTGGGGAGACCTTGGAGCACCTCCCAGTGCCTGAAGGGGCTCCAAGAGAGCTGCAGAGGGACTTTGGGCAAGGGCCTGGGGTGACAGGACAAGAAGGAATAGTTTTAAACTGAAAGTGAGTCGATTTATATCAGGTATTAGGAAGAAATTCTCCCCTGGCACAGGGTGCCCAGAGAAGCTGTGACTGTCCCTGGATCTCTGGAAGTGCCCAAGGCCACGTTGGATGGGGCTTGGAGCAACCTGGGATAGTGGAAGGTGTCCCTGCCCATGGGGTTGGCACTAAGTGACCTTTATGGTCCCTTCCAACCCAAACCTTTCTATGGTCATGAAAAAGGGTGAGATTGAGAGATGGATGTGATGTTTTAATAAAGATATCTGTATCCGAGGATAGTGATCCACAAAGCAATCTGGCTAGGTACAATATTAAATCAGAGGTGCCAATATCACCCTTTTACCTCTTTTGAACTTTGAAGTTTTCTTTTATCACTGTTATGAAGAAGAAATACTGTAAGTTCATGGGAGGAAACAGAATTGTTTGTATATCATGAACACAAATGTGGTTTGAGATTTGTATTTTCCCCCTCAAAATGACAGTGAGAGGCCTTACAGATGCATCTTTAAAAGCTCAGAAGTTGAGTTACATGCATCCTAAATAGCAGAAAATTACAGAAACAGTAGTGTTTTGATTTTGTGCCTTTTCCTGAATCAGCTCCAAGCTGACACTGCAGATGCCAGAAGGGACTGATTAGTATGAATATCAACACTGTAGCTGAGATACTCAAAATAAGGAACTGAGGAATTGTCAAAGACAAGGCTGGACAAAATAATGGTGAGATTAAAACAATCCTTAATACTGAAACGACCAAGTGGGATAAAAGGGGCTGTGAGCATTAGGGTGCAGCTTCCCATGAAGCCTTAATACCCTTTTTGTAATTAAGAAGCCATTAGCAAGCTAAGTGCTGGGCAGTGTTATTGTAACTCCCACATCATGTCAGTTAAAACACCATTAACACGTTTGATGCACTAGGAGGTAAATCAGAGATAAACTGCTCAGGTCTAAGAACATGAATTTATCACTTATCCTTTTGCAGAATTTGTGTGTGTGTCTGGTTTCTGTTCCAGTGCTCCATGGGAACACCATGTTCTTCCCTGAGTTTCCAGTTCACAGTGGTTTGGACTGAAACTGGGAGGAAAAGGAAAAGGAAACCGGGTCCTGCTATAAGCTTACTCTGTGATGCTGTCAGGTCAGTCATTTTTTTCCTCCAATAACTCTGTCCTTTTTATGTGTGGAAAAGAAAAAAAAAACAACATAGTGACTGCTATATAAAGAACTTGGAGTATTAGAGGTTAAAAATGTTGTTATTCAGTTATATCTAGATATATATACACGCATATGAGTGTGTTAACACCCAAACCACTGAGCTTCACACTTTGACAAAGTGTCCATCTGTTTCCTACTGCTTTCAACAAGATACTCTCATTTATTAACATAAGCAGAAATGGAAGCAATTGCATGGCTAGTTTTAGCTTAAAATGCTAATCTGATTCCAAGTTTTCCATACAACATGATGGGTCAAAATATTGAGGGAGTTTAAAATATGAATATACCCACTGGATATTACAGAAAAGTTGGAACAAACATTAACAGAAATTAAACACAGATCTAAAGATCTGTGAGTCCCAAAGATACAGATCAAGAACAAATTAATAAAATATTTCAAAAGTAAGCACAGGAATAGTTCTTAACTTGATCTTAAAGAGCAAATCAAGGGTTTCAAGTAGAAAGCAAGACAAAAGGGGGCTCAGATGGGGACAGCTGTATTTGATACTGTACTACATATATTTTAATAAAATAAATGTAATGATTGTTCAGTGTGATAGAATAGGGATTAAATGGTACATATTTCACATGTATAAAAGGCTTTCAAACTGCAGCAGTATTTCTTAAGTGTAAGCCTTTCTGGTGGTTTTGGATGGAAGAGGGCGACAACGGTTAGTAGTCTTGAGCTTGAGATTTATTTCTCCATTTAATTTCTTTGTTAATTAGTTCATTTCTCTAACTAGCCATTTATGTGATGGATGATTCCTTAAGCAAATGCAACAACAGGCAGGCAAGCTTGGAAATAGTTTTTAAGAAGATCTGCCAATATTGCAGTTAGAGGTTTCAGGGATTAGTAATTAGCTGATTAATATGTACATTTATGTTCAAAATGACAACAGCCTGTGGTATTGAGATGTCTGGAGTTCACTGTTAGCACTTGGTTTTTCAAGCTGGAGAATTGCCTAAAAGGTACCTAACTTAGCATGCTGTCAATAAAATAAGTATGAGGCTTTATATATTACTTGGAATAATACATCAATCACAAAGTAGTCAATAGTCAAAGGAAGTAGAGGAGACTACAATTGATTCTAAGAAAATATAGAACAGTGCCCAGAATTACTGTACAAAAAAAAGCCAAATAGGTTACTTTCACTTTTCTCTCTATGCCAAAAAGTGTTTTAAAACCCCTGTGGCTTTAGGGAGTGAAAACCTGGACCCACCAAAGTCAAAGGGAGTACTGATGTTAAATTCAGTACAAGCAGGATCTCACCTCGGGCTCAGGCTCTGGGAGTGCAGCAGGCAGAAGGAATGCAGGCATTTAGCTCTTGATTTATGAAATATATCTTGCCATGTCAGATTGCTGGATTACTGCTGGTTTATGTTAACAAAGACAGGGTCAGATATTTCTGCTGAAAGCCCCCTGATTGCTGTCATTTGAGTCAAACCCAATCTCTGTTCCCTCCTAAGAACATGGGATTTACAGAATGGATCCAAGCAGTTGTGAAGTGCATCGGTATGGAAACAGATATTGCACAGCAGCACTGATAAAGTTCAAGCCTGTAACTGCTGATAGCCAGAATAAAAGGTGAATGTGCTAAGGAAGAAAGAAGATCCTGTCCTATTTTATCTCACAGTCTTTTCTTCAGCATTCCCTGTTGGAGATGTGGGAAGTAGTTTAAGCAAATGTGTTTGGAAACTGTGTGGCATTTCTTGTCACTATAAGCTTTTAGGAACAACATTCTCCTCTTCCTTCCCTTTTTACTAAAAGCATGAAGCAAAACAGCAAATATCTAAGTTCTGACTAATGGAGATAGCCCTGTCCTCAGCACACTGGATTTGGGGGTGCTGTGGAAGTTTCCATGCAGGCAAGATATCAGTGGGGCTGAGATATTCCAGCAAGACAAGTTGCAGAAAGGAATGGTGGTTGATGACTTCTTTCTTTTCTTGAGATATTCCAGCGAGACAAGCTGCAGAAAGGAATGGTGGCTGATCATTTCTTTCTGACAGTCTTGAGTTTCTAAAACCCAGGTGAGGGTCCGGGCTCTTGTAGCCCTTGTGTCTACACCTGCCTGTCAGACACACAATTTGAGCAACATCCTGTACCCACAATCCCTAGAATCCTTCTGATCTAAACCACTCCCTTCCCAAACCCGCTTTTCTGGCCTATTTCTTTAAACCTGAAGCTCTTCTCCAAGTTGGGTGGCAAGGGCAGGTAAATGTGAGGCTTGCTCTGTGCTTGTCCTGCCCAAGGTTGCAGCTGCAGAGCTCTGTTACAGAACCATGTGGTGTTTTGGGTTGGAAGGTGTTGTAGATGAGACAGAGACAATACAAAACAACACACTCAATTTTCAGAAGGCTTCAAACCTGCTTTTATTATTATAATTCTAGCATAAATGCTTTTTATAAATTCTTAAAAGCTCATAAGTTTACACTTTACTCATTGGTCACCAGAGACAAACAAAGTGCTCATTGGAATAGGCAGTTGCAGGTTTCTCTTATTTATCCTTCTTTCACTCTTGGTTTCTATGTCAGCAACCTTGGTAGAAAATTCTTTCAGGGGTAAACATGGATCTTCTTATCAGACTTCTCTCTGGCTCACAGAAGTGGCTGTAGAACCTCTTCCCAGGAAGGGATTTTAAAGTTCATTTTGTTCCAACCCTCTCACACGGACACCTCTCACTGGACCAGATTGCTCAGAGCTCCACTCAACATTTTTGTAGCTTTTTGATTTCAGCATGTGGTGCTTCCCTGGTATTTCCCAGCACTGCCCTATCCTTAACTTAAGGAGCTTTTACCTACTCTAGCTATAAGAGGAATTGGGGGGACAAAAGGAAGGAGGGAAGGGCTGAGTGGTGAGCACTGGTGAGGATCTTTGGTGAAAGAAGTTTGCACATCCATTGGTGCACTGCCTTTCTGGTGAGCTTTAGCTGCTGTTACCCAAGCTGGTGCTTCCTGCTTGTCTGGAAAGAAAATCTTTGATTTGTTTTGATGTAAGTCACCCAATACATAAATCACAGAGCTGTGTGAACCCTGTTAATGAAATTTAGTGCTTTGAGTGAAATGTCCCACAAATAATGAAACAACCAGGGAAATGATAGAGTCCTGCTTCAGTTATGGAGTGAGACATTTGTTAAGTAATGGAAAATAACGATGCAAATAGGATTATCTCTGTTGTGGTTGGGGTGAGGAGGAAACCTGAGTGGTTTTGGTTCGTGGAGAAGGAGTGGAGTCATGCAGAACAATGAGTTCAGTCCCTGCTTTGCTGTGTGCCCTCCCTGCTTCCAGAGGTGGTGAGGGAAAGAAAAAGAACCCAGAAATGGGTTTTGAAACAGGAAAAAACAGAATTCTGGATAATGCAGTTTGCATTAGTTTGCAACTCTGCTTTGCACCATAAATCCTAGAGTTAGCATTATTTAAGCTAAACTGTGGTAGAAGAAATATCTTATTTTCCTTGACCTTTCTGGAATTATTGAGAAGATTTTCTTTTAAGAACATGAAGAAAGAATGGCTATAAATATGGAAATATTCTTCTGAACTAAACATATGTTTTTGAATCTAAAATAAATCAAAAATTTGTTGAGCTCCTTAGTGCTTCTGTTGAAAATATCAGATTATTTTGGTCCAGACAAAAACTGAACTTAAGGAATTAAATTAAATTAGCATCTATGAAGTGCCAGATGTTCTATTCATGTATTTTCCTTAAGATATGCATCAAAATTGCAAGTGGATCAGAAGACAGTTGTTATACTAAATTCTAAGTCAATAAACAGATGCGAAGGGGTTTAAAAAATGTTGGGCTTTTTTTCCCCTTTGTGGAGCAAAATTGAAATGATGAAAATGCAAAGTAGTCCCAGACATTTTTATGTGCCCCCGCAGTTGCAGTATTTCTGATTTTTTCAAAATAATAAATGACAATGAAGATCTTTTTGTATAGCAAAGGAAATTTATGAATTGCAGAGAATATGAGAAAGAACTTTCAATGTAAATACTGCAATACTAGTATGCTGTTTATGGCCATCCATGTATCTCTTTATACATTTTTATGAGATTTACCATTCTGCATTTTTTTGTTTGCTTGTGGAAAAATGAATGCAGATTCTTCAAGTTTGAAAGATTTTTTTTCTTCTTTCCACAAATAGCTTTATCTCCTTCTATTCTAAGAAATACTGCCTAGAAGAGTCTTGTGTTATTGTACTATACAGCTAGAACATGGGATAGGAAGTAAAGAAGATATGGAACAAAAATTTTAAAGCCAGTTTGTAAAACAAGCTTCAAGGGATTTGTAAACCCTTTTACACATTATTTGCTCAGAAGTATCTGTTATGGATTATTTTCACCATTTTACTGTCTTATCAGTGAAATCCCAGTCCTGATGTAACTTCTTGGAGCGTTTACACAGTCATAATTCTGTAAGTTTACAGAACATTTCCTCCCCAGTGCCAGTCTAAGCACCATGGAGAGTATTTGGCATCGTCATGGTTTTCTGGATGTGAAAAAAGGGCTGACTGATTTATGTGATAAAGCCACTTTGCTTGTTGTATCAATTAATACCTGTTCAAAAGCTCAACCTGCAGCTGATATATTGAGAAATTAACAGATAGACAGTCTATAATCCCACTGCATTTGCACGTACTATATTGTAGATGATGGATCTGCCCCTAGCAATCAGTGTGTAGCAAGGGATACCCCAGAGCTGCTGGAACAGATTCTGAAAGCAGCTGAGAGGAAATTGCAAAGTTTCTCCAGCCTCCTGGCAATAAGGATTAGAAAAATAAATCAGGAAATAAAGTACAGGTTGAAAACCAACACTCAGAAAGCAGAAGAGGTATAACACAAGCAAACTTGGCAAACCTACAGAGTCCTTGGTCTCTGGTTATTAATAAGGAGCTCTGGAGGTTAATTTACTTTCTCAGTGGTCGTTTTATTTGTTTTCCTACACACACAAACTCTGTCCTCTTTCCTCTCATTTCAACGGTCTGACCCACAGTGACAAATCCTTTTTATTCAAGAATTCAATACTGTTAAATTCCATGAAAATCCCTGCAGAACCTTTCCTTGGCATAACTTCCAAGAAAGACTTTTGTCCTTTTAGTAACCTGAGGACAGGACCCACCTAACTTAGTTAATTGGGAGAACCCCCAACAAGCCACCATCACATAGCCTGTTTTGAGGGGTGGTTCCTGAGTTTCATTTTGTTGTGGTGTATTAAGGAAAGGTTCACTATCAAAATGATTGGCAGAAACTCATCATAAAAAAATCAATATTTTTTTCCACTCTAGCAAAATCCTATGAAGAGGAGCCTTGATCTACCTCACCTCAAGCACCTCAGGTTGTAGTAGGTACCCAAACTCATCACTTCTGATGTAATAGTGGAAAGGAATTGAATATCTCTAACAACACAGATGACAAGTCCTAGCTGTATGAGAGGAATTTCAAACTAGGTTCTCCTTGATCAATTATTTTCACAAGACTTAAAGGAATATTGTCCCACAAGATTAAAATAGAGTGGGGTGGGTGTGGTGGTGGTAGTAGGGAACCAAGCCAAAGCCCCAAAACACAGATAACTAAACAACTCCAGGCAATAAATTATTGGATAATTTAAACAAAATGGCAGCTGCTAAGAGAAGCTAATTAAATGCAGTGGGGCTAAAGATGGTTAACTTTAAAAAATCGTAGTGGTGTAGGTCAAATAGTTGTCTTTCATTTTTACCTCTGAGCTTCCAAAAAAAGGATGTCTTGCTGTGGGACACATCAGAGGTAGACCTTGATGTGTCAACCACCACTTGACATCATAAACATCAAAATAATCCCATGTAAAATCAAAACAGTTGCTCTTTGGGCAGTTTCAGACCTGAGACACCATGGGGTTTACTCTAATAAAAGAACGTGTGGTTGTTCCTTTTTAAGGTAAAGTTAGTTCACATTTAGCTGTTTTACACAGATAAATGGGACACAGGCACTGAAAAGCACCAGGTTTACTGTTAAAGGGAACTTTTCTGCTCATCTTGTGCTGCATAAATGTGAGAAGGAGAGAATATTCCCCATGTATATTCTCAGTTTTGTGGTGTTTACAGTCTGTAGAACCTCATGGCATCATTCTGCTCTGTCTCTCCATACTCTACTTTCAGAGAGTAGAAGGAGAATTTTAACATTACTCTTTCTAGACAGATTTTATCCCTGCCATTGGTAGAATGAAAATTCAAAACCTTTCCAAAAGTACTAAAGAAGGTGGGGCACTAAGATCAAAATCTTTTTTTCTCTGTCTTGGAAAGAGAAAAGTAAGATAAACAGTAAGTGTTTATCCTCTGTTTGCATGTTCCCTCATTCTCAGTAAAGGTAATAAAATCATAAAAGCTTAAAAATGGAGGCCAGCTCTTTAAATTTATCCTTCTCCAGTGGCTCCTTACTTCTAATTTCCATGTTTTGAACTTGCTTAATTAAATCCTGGGCAGGTTATGTTATTGCACGTAGCCATCATAGATTGTTAGCTAAATGATACTGTAATTTATACATCCTGGGCTGTTTAGGGACATGGATGGGAAATTAGAACAAAATATGGCTACACAGCTTTTATTTGTATGCAAATTTCTGCTATTCTGCATGCAAACACTAGAATACCTAACCAGACCAATAATAAAAAATAATTAATGTCAAAGTTATAGTAAAGAACGAGGAATGATCTTGCCTTTATAGAGTTTTATGTGCGAGTTGATAGAATGTGGGTCTTTATAAATCACTACTTTTGCAAGTTTGCCATATTTATACATGCACATATGTGTGGTTCTGGTTTTTAAATTGGGTGCTCTTATTCCCTCAATAAACATAAAAGTCAAGGACTTTTTTTGCCATTTTTTCAACATTTTTTTACATGCAATCTTCCCAAGCCCAAACCAAAGTGGAAATGCAGTTTGAAGTACAAATTATGAATTTTGCCCATAATTTTTGCATTCTATTTCTGCCCCAGAACACACATCTTCGTACTTGTTAAAGGAGAGCCATGGTTTGAGCCCTAAATAGCCTCAAAAAAGTCCAAATAACTTTAAAGAACATGTTCTTTAGATTTCCAAATTAAAACCAGGAGTTCTGTGCACTACCCTCAGAAATGTTCCTTGCAGTTCTGTACAGAAATATCTAAAATGAAGCTACTGAGCAGACAACAATTCTAAAAAAGCTGTTGCAGCCAAGTAGGAGCATGAAGAATTAGTTAAGTTAATATGGATAAGGACATTAAAAAAGCCATGGGTTAATGTATATTTCTGCGTATTAAAAACTTGGCTAGCTTAGTATAAAATAGATGCACTAGAAGAAAAATGTGGTTTAAAACTGATGTTTTAACACAGGGTTTTAAATTGCTCTATCTTTAACAAATATCTTTCTCCTTATTGAATTGGATTCAAAATAACAGCAGAGTGGTTGGTTTTGACATCTGGAAGCCTGACAAGTTAAAAATGTTGAAACTTCCATAATCTTTGTTACTCATGTGCAACTGAGAGCTGTTAGGGAAATTTGTGCCTTTAAATGCAGGGGATCTGTAATGGGTGGCATTAGCCAGACTGTAGTGATATAAAGAGATTCCTGTAAAATAAATTGTAATCCCACAGTTTAGGGGCAAAAGGAAGAGTCTCATTTGTGTTTGGATTGTTTATATATTCTTTTCAGAAAGAGCACGAAAGCCTTGTGTCATGTGGGCTTAGGGCAGGTGATCCATGGAACTAATGGGATGGGAATTCTTTCAGGCTGTATGTAGGGTGGGAAAACCAATACAAGAAGATAAAATTAATCAAATGTATTACTCTCCTTAAAGAATTATGCATGTTGCTTCTGTTTGAGTGCTCGTGAAAAGTGGATTTTGAAATGGCATGGAGGGTGTTTATAGAAGTGCCTATTAGAAATTTTAAATTTCCTAGGCAGAAAGTACAACTTTTGTAAATATATGTCTCTGGATCTTGCCAAGCAGTTTAAAATGGATTATAGGTTTTTAAATTATAGATACAATATATATGTGTATCTATGGAATATGCTAGTGGAAGTGTTTTAGCTTAGTGTTTTAGTTTCTGGTCTTGGAGAGATTTGCTGCCAGTGACATAAATTGTCCTCTTCCCCTTGTTTCCAAACAAGTCAAGGAACATTTTTAAGCTGTAGTCATAATTTCCAGATCTGTCTCAATGTTCAATCTAAACTGGGGCTAAACTAGGTCATTTTTATGCCATTGGTTAAATAACATGCTGAGTAAAGTCAAGGGACATCAGAACATAGTCTGGAGTAAAATGTTTTCAGAGACACTTCCTGGTGATCTTTTCCACCCTTAGGTTTCCATGATGATCATACAGTGCTTCACTCACTCATTCCAGGTGCATTGTGCATGTAAAACTTATTTATTCGTAAATCTGCATGACACATACACTGTATGGCAGTCCTGAGCTGTAGTATAACAAAATACAGCAGATAGGAATGAAAACCTTCATGGTCATCATACATATGAATATTTTATTGGCCCATAAATGTCTAAAAATCTTATTTTAAACCTTCATCTACTTTTTTTTTAAATGTCAAAATTAAGTGCTGATTAAATTGCAATATCTAATGACTGCCTTGGCTATTTTCAAAGTTATTTACAAATAGATTAACTAAAATAATAGAACTTAAAATATGATCTAGATGTTGATTTAATTATAAGATTTCATGTCCCTTTTAGAAACAAGCAGTATATGATTTAATGCAATTATCATACCTATTTGCCTGCAAGTATTTAATTTCAAATTAATCTTTAGACCTGATGGCTATTATTTTCCCTGTTCTTTCAGGAAAGATATGAACCAGTGTATTTTATTGAATTTTTTTTTTGTTATTCCATCTGGCTTTCAAGCTCCCTGAAGCACTAATGAAGGTCAAGGAGTTTTAGAGTGAAATGCAATCCCTTCACCTGGAGTACAGAACCTGCTAGTACAATAATAACAGAAAATATCACTTTCTTTCTAGAGAATATCGGATTGCTTCGTAGCTCAAGATCAGAACAAGGATGCTGAAAAATAGAAATGCCTCTTGGAGTGAGTTCTGGTACTTGAGATTCTAGTGGCTGGTACCTGATGGCTAAAGCTTATTGTTATTTTACTCAGGAGGAACAAAATGATCATAGCAATAGTTAAATGCTGACAGTAAAAATAAAAATAGTTAAATGTCTTTCTGTTGTGGTCCAATTCTAGCACAGGGAGCTTAAAGGTACCTGTGGTACAATAAAAACCAGATGTAACATGAATTCAAGATGAGTGTGTATATATATATATATATATATATATATATAGATGCACATCCTGACTTTAGGCTGGCATAAGAATTCAGAGGGGCTGTTGGAGTGACTGAAGAACAGGAATATGTGTTTGCTTCAATGACCTGCTGGAGCAAAGCAGCATCACCATCTCTTTTATAGCATTCATTCCCACAGTGCTGCCCAGCAGGTCACTGGCTGCAGCTGTGCAGTGCAGACCGTGGTTAGGTCTTCAGTTCCTGCATCCAGGAAAAAAAAGTAATTCTGTGGAATACTCATACCTGTGCAGTTGTCCCTCAGATTTACAGTAATGAATATTAATTCCATTTCTTTGCAAGAAAACTTATGACTGAGTTAAAGTTCTTTAAAGCAGAAGTTTTTCCTCTTATTTCATCTTTTTATTGGACATTGTCATGAAGACGCCCTCAGATTTACAATGTTGCTCCATCAGGGTTCATATTTTTTCCTGTTTGTTTAGCTCACTGTTTCCAGTGGCTGCTGCTGATTCACAGCTCAATAACACTTCCCTATCAGGGGAGCATACATAGATAAGTAAAGGGGGAATAAAGAAAAATGCATTTTAGTCAAAAGATAATTATTTAGGGAAAAGAAAGAATGTAATTACAAGAAGTCTGAGAGGTCTGCCTCATGTTAGGACTCAAATTCTGTAATGCCTAGAGAATAAAATACTTGATTTTGGTGCTTTTCTACCCTGTGTTGTGCTTCCCTGCACAGTGCTCATCACTTTTGACCTTGCATTTGTTTTATAATTGTGATGTTCCTTTTAGGTGAGAAATGAAATCTCTAGCAGGTAAAGGGAATGCCTTGCCCATGATCTGAAATGCACATTTCTCATGTGAAAGTGAAGAGAAAGAAGTGATAAGCATTAGAGTGAGGTGTGTGAGTCCTCCTTTCTCCAGCAGAGGAGAGGCAGGTACAGAGGCTGGGCATTGTGTTCTTGATTGCTATGAGCTCATTTCTCTGTGCTTGGAGAAACCTAGGCAAATCTTCCAATTTTGAAGTTGTACAATAGGCAGATGCTGTTATATTAATTGAGAAGGAAATTTTCAGTGTTTATTCTAAAGGCTGCTCCTGTAGTCTCCTTAAATTACATAGAACTACCCAAGTATTAAAAGTATATTTATATTGCATTGAACTACTATTCTGTCATGTTCACTTATGAGAAAATACCTACAAAACAGGAAATAAGAGTTTGGAATAGCATCATTATTAGAAATGCTGTTCTGGTCTCCTGACTTTCTGTTGTTCCCTTTCCCTTTGTGGCATTTTCTCTGCCCATCCTGGGCACAGGGCTGTAGTATGTCGGAGCAAAGATCCATTTCTCCCAGTCACACCCTGCTTTTTCTCCACTAATGGATGCCAGGGAGAGATGGAAACTGGAGATAAGCAGAGGAACCTGGTCTGCAGCACCCCCTGGCTCAGAGCTTCCCTGCACTAATGGTGGCTCTTTAAAATTTAATAGTGTTTAATGGGGGGAGGTATATTCCTGACTCTGGTGCTCACAGCTGAGATGATAAACCCCATCCCAATAGGACAAACTCCCCCTCCATGTCCTTCCTTACCTCTACTTTCCTATGGTCCTGCTTTTTAGAAAGTATTTTGCAGTATTTTAGGATGTTTCAACATCTTTGGATGTTTATCTTTTGCTCTTCTTACTTTAAGGCATGAAATGATTCCCTGGCACCTCATGCTGATGAAATCTGTTGTCCCAGGGAAGAGGGCCCAGGGGGAAGACTGTGAAAAATGAAGCCTTTATAGCCCCACTGAGTGCTTATAAAAGTGAGTGGATAGGATCTTAATAGCTTTTTAAATACTGACTATCTTGCATGCAGCCTTTGATTTTACCTCCTGAGCTCGAGAGCTGGTGGCAAGGAATGCAGTTCTGATTTACTATATTTAATACAGAAAAAGTTGGGAAGAGATTTTCAGAGGGTAAAGCAGTTGCAGAAGAGCTGCTGCTTCAGAAGTGTGGGTGCTTATCTGTACTGATCAGATACAGAAATGGAGGTGTAAATCTGAGGGGATCAGGATTTGTTCCTGTTCTGTATTGCCCATTTCCATACAACCCAGAAACTGCACTCACACATTTCCCTCTGGCAAATTTTCTATCCTAAGCACATGCACATAATGTAATAAACTGTAGATAAACTTCTGTGATACTGGGTTCAAAAGGAAGGAGGAGAAATTAGGTCAGAGATTGGGAAGAAATTCTTCCCTGTGAGGGTGGGAAGGCCCTGGTACATGGTCCCCAGAGAAGCTGTGGCTGCCCCATCCCTGAAATGTCCAAGGCTGGGTTGGATGAGACTTGGAGCAGCCTGGGATATAGTGGAAGGTGCCCCTGTCTGTGGCAGGGGGTTTGGCGCTAAGTGATCTTTATGGTCCCTTCCAACCCAAACCATTCTATGATTCTAAAGAGATATAATTTTAATGTCTTGTGTAAAATTAAATATCACCTTTGTTTTAGAAATATTTGCATTTGTATGTTGGCACTTGTATCCTCAAAACTGAGAACACAGAATTTTTTTTTAAAGACCTTTTTTACTCACTAGTGAAGAGTCTAAAGCTCCCATCCAACTTACTGAACATAACCTTGCAGGTTTTAATCAGATTAAATATATATTTTTAATTGCTGAAAAATTTTGAATATGGATTACTCTATTTTTGCAGAAACCTGTAGGCACTCAGTTTGTGGTGATTGGGAGTGGGGCTGGCCCAGCCTCATCCCCAGTGGGCACAGCTGTGCAGGACAGGTGAATGCTATTGAAGGGAACGAGCCATGGAGTGCCCAGGGGCACTGACCAACCGCCCAAGGGAACAGAGGGCACACAGGTGCAGGGCATCAACAGGAGGGGATAAAAGGCTGGGCTGAAGAACAAGAAGGGTAGATGCTTGCAGCCTGCTGAGGTGCCCTGGTGTTGCTGTGTGTGGGCAGTGCCTGAAGCCTTCTGAAGAGGTGAGGGTGGATTGGAGCTTTCTGAAATTGTGTAGTGATGCTCTGTGCATTGTGGCAGATCTCAACTGTAACATCTCCTTACAATCTTTACTCTTTTTCATTTTATAGTTCACCTTTTGGGAAAGAGCCCTGAATTAAATTTCAAATTGGAAAGTGGTTTTATGCAGCCCTCCCTTTAAGATTTCTAATCCCAACGAAATCAGAGCCAACATTCTAGTCATTCCTAATTTTTTTCCACTATTTTTCTGGGTCTGGAAAATCACCTGAAATCTCTTCCTTTGGGAGAGCAGTTTCAATTTTGACAAATCAGTGTTTTTAGAGGGGAAAAAAATAATTGTGTCAGAGGCAGTGTGACTAGCCAGAGGGCAAAGCTCCCACTGAGGCTGTGCAATACCAGCTTTTTTAGATGTGATAAATCTGTAATAACTCTGCAGTAGTTAATGCTTTCCATTTTTCCAAAATGCAGGGTCAGAAGCTGACCCCACAAAACATCTTTAATAAAAAATTGTAATTATATGAGCGTAACCTGTGAAAGAATTAATTTTTCAGAATCTCTTAAAGTATTACACAAAGAGTAATCATGTTAAAAGAACCCTATTAATTAGTTGTTGTGTTAAACTGGAAAAGGCTTTATGAAGGAGATGAGTGTTGCACTGCAGTCCTGTTCTTTAATTAAGATAAACATATTACATCAGGATATAGATGTACTTTTTGCATGCTCGCTGTTGAGGAACTTCACTAAATGAAGAGTAAATAAGAGTGCTGCACAGAAATAACTGACAGGTGGGGAAAGGGGGATGGGGGGCTGCTTGTGTGAAGATTATCTGGGGGGAAATCTCCCAGTCCTAGCCCAGGTGGGGGTTCTTGCTGAGCTGAGCCCTGGGTGCTGTGGCTCACACCTGCCTTGAGCCAGAGGACACAGTCTCAAGCTGCTCAAGGGAGATATAGGTTGGATATTAGGAAAGTTTTTAACAGAAAGGGTGATAAAGTTCTGGAATGGCTGCCCAGGGAGGTGGTGGAGTCACCATCCCTGGGTGTGTTTAACAAAGCCTGGATG
>JAXCLO010000002.1:645401-668509 GCA_035583995.1 Arremon aurantiirostris | reverse complement strand
TCTCCATGGGTTTGGGTGGTTTTGTGTAATTGGATAAAAAGTCCCCATTGCAGCCATGGGTGGTTGGTTATTGGGTTGAAAGTGAAAATAATTGAGGTGTCATTTCCTAATTGGACAGTTGATCCTTCAAAGGCCTTGCAGAGAGAGAGATGGGGCTCCATTTTTAGGTTGTGAGAGTGAAGTGCTGCAGAACTCAGGGTTTGTGAGGCTGTGAGAGAGATAAGAACTGATAAACATCTGAGTCCCAACAAGAAATTCCATCTCACACATTTAATCCTGACCATGGCAAAAAAGCAGCAAAGACTCCACTGGAGAAGGAAGCAGTGAGGGGAAAGAAATGGAGGAGAATACAGGTCCATGCTGCTATTTTGTTTTTTAGCTGAGGGACAGGCCTGTAGCTCACAGAACAATCATTGAAAGCAGCCAAGTTTGGGGTTGTCAGGAGCTGTGGTCACTACTGGAATCAGAGCCAGGATGTGGGAAATAGATTTGTAGAAAATTTTGAAGTTTGATAGAAGGTTTACATAGTATGTACACTTTGAGACAAAAAATGTTGATTTAGAAATGTTATGGAATATGATAGATATTGTTGGGAGAGAAATGGAATTATAAATAAGTTTTAACGGATGGTTTTGTAAATAAGATTAGATGTTTTAGAGAAATAGAACTATGAAAGATGCAGTAAGATTTGTGAGAAGTCATTTTAGATGATTTGCTTTAAAAATGGTGTTAAATTTGATAAGTTAAGGAATACTTAATATATTGTAATTAGGAAATAGTCAGCTTCTGATTTTGATGGTGTGAATTATAACATTGGTATTGTCTCACCCTTCACACGAGACTGAAAATAGAATAAAAGTTTTTAAAACACTTCTCAGTTCCCTCATCTCTAGGCCAGAAAAGAGCCTAATCTGACACCAGGACACAATGCTGGCACAGGGATTTATTGTTTCCTGAGCCTGCTGGGCTTGATGTCATTAAAGTGTCACCAGAATCAACTCTGTGTCATTGAGCAGCAGCTCTGTGTTTACCAGCACAGTGCAGAGAAAATTTAGGATTTCAAGGGGTTCAGATGCTCAGGGAGGTTTGAGAGCTCTCTCTCCTCATTCTCATGCTGCTGAGCCTAATCTTTCCTGAAGGAATGGTGTGAGATCTGTGTTTCCTGAAGGCAGATAATCCACGGGCGTCACCGGGATGGGAGATGGCGTTCCCGGAATGAGCAGGCACAAGAGGTGCTGCCTTGGAGTCAGAAAAGAACTCATCCCTTCCAGCACCTTATTTCCCATGTGCTGCTCCTCAGGATTGGGTTTTCACAGTAATTCAGAGGCCAGAACAAAATAATAATTAATGGATGTCCATAATTCATTGGGAGGATAAGGAGTGATTGATGTGTGGATGACTGTTACAATAAAAAGACAATTAGAGGCCACAGGTACAATAAATCTTACCTAATTTTTGGCTGGATCTTAAAATCTCAGAGCATCTTGGACTCTCTTTTTTTAATCACTTCAAAATTCAAAACAATAAAACGTTTTATTCCAAGGTATGTATCTAAAAAAGCCTGGATTATTTTGATTTTTTTCAGAGATGTTTTTCCTCATGATGATTATCTGGACCTTCATGGTTTCCTTCCTTACAACTAAAGATAGGTGAGCTCCATCCCACCTCTTCTTACCCTTGAATCCAACAAAATTTGGGTTCAATCATGCTGTTGTGGGCCTAGGCCTTGTGTGTTAGAGTGGATAAGGATTCTCTGGACCCCAGGGAAAGGATCAGTGCCCAAGGGGTGAGAAACCATCTCTGTAGCCACGATATTTTCTGAAAAATCCTTTCCTTGGGATTTTTTCTCCTGAGAAGCTGGGAGGCCTCAGGAACAAAATGTAAACAATGATTATCTGCTGCTGTGGAATGCAACAGGTGCATCTAGGATTGGTCTCATGTGGTTGTTTCTAATTAATGGCCAATCACAGCGCAGCTGGCTTGGACTTGCTGTCCGAGACACAAACCTTTGTTATCATTCTTTGTTTTTCTATTCTTAGCCAGCCTCCTGATGAAATCCTTTCTTCTATTCTCTTAGCATAGTTTTAATATAATATATATCATAAAATAATAAAACAGCCTTCTGAAACATGGAGTCAGATCCTCATCTCTTCCCTCATCCTCGGATCCCTGTGAACATGGTCACAAAGTATGCATGGAGCTGCTTCATTAACTGCAAGAAAATTGCTGAATTGCTTTTATTTTATTTTTTTTTAGCTGGTTAAAGGTCAGAAAAAACAAACCAAAAATCTCCTTTTTGCAGGACTGTGTAGTGCCATGGCTATGGAATTTTTGTGTGAACTTTCAGCTCTGACACGAGGAGCTGTAGCAGTTCCTGGGTGCCAGCACCACTCTCACCTGCTGCTGGAGCCACCTGGAAGGCACAAGGCTCACTTGAATGATTCTGAGCAGGTCAGTGATGTCTGTACTCAGGAAATCTCCTGCAAAGCCCAGCATCCCTGTTTTTGTGTTCACTGTGGGTGGTTGGTTCATTGAGAAGGTGCAAGGTAAGGATGGATTTGCTCCAACTCTGCCCAGTAAAGGAGCTTAACTCCTCTCTGTGGTACCTCGGCCTGATGGCAGAGTGATTGTGCATAACAAGGGAAATTCCCTCCATCCTTCTTGTTGAATGTATGTATTTTCAGGAATGTCAGACCTGTGAGACAAAGAAAAAAAACACCAAAAAAAAGAGAAAAAACCAAATATTTTTGCTCTATTTTTTTTATTAACTGCTAAAAAATACTCTTCAAAGAAAGATGGAATTTGGGAAGAATTTGGGAAATTTCTCTTGTTAACATGGTTTTATTCCACAGGTGTAATGGTTTTGAGGACGTCAGGTTACTCATCTTTTAGGCTTATTGGACATTTTCCCCTTCAAACAAAATTAAAATAACTGATCTTGTGGATCATTGTGATCTTCAGCCTTGTCTCACCAATTATTGCTCAGGGTGTGAATTCCAGTGGTGAATTCCTGGATTTATTTGGGCAAATGCCATACTTGGCACTGAGGTCACTGCTGGAGCAGGGGTTTAAGCACTGGCTGTTTCTGGGGTGAGACACCTGAGGTAATGCTAATTTCCCTCTTGGGGATGGCAGTAAAGGTTTCCTCAATAAATTTGGCAATGTGGTGTAAACTTTAATGTCCTTTATGTACCAACAGCAAATAGTAACAGCAGCTTTTAATGCCTTTTAGTAGTTTCCCAAGGAATACATGAAGTGCTTGATTTCTGTGGTTCAATTAAGACTGATAGAAAGAGGCAGAATCTCTTGATTCCTTCATTATCTTGATATGTTTGATATTAAAGGACTTTGTTTAAAAAATCTATTTTTATTCACGCATAGATTCAAAAAACTTAGAAACTGAAACATTATTCTGCCTCTGAGAAAATTATTCTTATTGTCATTAGTCTCTTATTGTAAGAACAATGGGTAATATTTTTAGAAAAAGAAAGCAGAGAAAATATACATTCCAGAAAGCACTTTGAAAAAGACCATTGTCTTTTCAGATCTGGGAACTTAATATTATTGTTGTGTTCTCCACTCAAGGCCCTAAATTTATCACTTGCTGACTCATCCCAGAGGACCTGGCTTCATCCAGCGAGCAGGACAGATGTTTCTGAGGTTGGTGTATCTTTTAATCTTGAAAACTTCAGTTTGTGCATGTCTATATTCTCTAATTATAGATGGAAAGTGATGTTTAATATTTAAACATTTTAATATACAAATATCAACATCATGACCTCAAGAAATGTTAGGAAAGAATGAATAAATTAATAGCTATAGGAGGGCCTCCAAAAAGGTTAGAGGTGCCAAAATTGCACTCTCAACGTGTCTTGAGTTCTTCTGTGCAGTTGTATGCAGGTATTTAAAGTGCAGAGGTATTTAAAGTAGTGAAATTTGAAATGAAGTTCTCTGTTAAGGAATCAAGTAATGCAATTAACATCATCCACAGATTGCTCTTATATACAGGAAACCATCTGTAAGAGCATTTTCACTGCAGTGTTATTGTTTAGTGTTTCAAATGCTATGAGATTTAAGTGTGGGACTTGCAGATTATACCTATAAATGACATCTGGCAGTGGCCCTCATGAGTGGCTCTACCTCAGTGCAAAATATGAGTGAAATTTAGAGACTCTGAATTTCTTTACCTTTTATTATTTTAAATGAAGGCAACTGTAATTTTGCTTGCAGTTCACATTTTTGCCTACCTCGATTCTTTGAGTGGCATTGAGAACCAAGAGGGAATATAAGCATCTTTACTCTTTCATAAACATGTCAAAGGAAAGAATGACCTAAAATGGTGGTTTAAAATCATAAAAATCTGCAATAACTGTAGATAAAAAAACGTGTCTCTCACTGAAAATGTCAGGGGAAGATTACCCTGAAACAGCAGCAGCTGATAGGTTGTGGTTGGTATTTTATATCTTAATGAAGGAAGAGGGAACAGAGTAGTTTGCACCACTGCCATCCTCCATGGTGTCTTTCCTGCTGGACTTGAGGCAATGAGAAATTTCTAGATATCTGTGTGACACCTTTCCATGCTGGGCTGTTCTAGGAGAGACAGCTGTGGTGCTAGGCTGGGCTTTTTTCCACTCTTGGTAAAACTCTGCTCTGCTCACCCAAAGGGATGCTGATGGTTGGGCACAACCCTGCCTTGTGCCTTGCAGGGCCACTGTGGGAGCTCCTCAGACAGTGTCTGGCACTGGAAATACTCTCCTGGCTTGGCACAAGGGTGGTAAAGAGGATTAAAGCAGATTTGGGCTCCTTTTAAGCATACTGGATCGTTTCAGGTTCGATGGTCTTTGGAAATCATTCATCCAAAGTTCACCACGTTGAGAACAAGGTTCTTGGATACTGCTGAAATTATAGCTCCCTTTTCAACATGAGATTATTATACATTCTGTTGAACATAACAGAAAATCCCTGTCAAGCTAAAGGTTTTGAGGAATTCATATCAAGTTCATATGTTTTACTTGAAATTTTGTTCACCTACAGTAATATTTCAGATTTTTTAAATGCATTTTTCATTGTATATACAAAAAAGGTCTAATTTCTCAATCTTACTTGTATCATCAAAAAATACAGACTACTATAAATGGCTTTATTTACGTGTGTTCAAAGGAAAGTTTGGCACTCCATTGTTCTCATTCTCTGACAGAGTGGGTGTCTGGTTGTTAAAAAAAAGAATTAGAAATTCTATAAATTATTATTATTTATATTCATACAGAATATTTCCAAATATATGATATCAGTCTTCACATTCCAGCTGTATGTTGGAATTTATGCACTGGAAAAACCTGTGTTGCCTGCTAGAGATTAGAATTCTTTTTGGCTTTAGATAATTTAAAGAATGAGTTTGACTATGCTGAACTCTAATAATTCTAATTCTACAAAACATTCTATGTGATGTGTAACATGTGGAGAAGACAGAATGTCACAGTGGAGTGTCACAGCTTCTTTTTACCTGCTAGGAATGAACCAATGTTGCAGTCAGTGCTTGCCCACTCTAACCCAAGAGCCCCTCAAGTGCTCTGTGGCTCTGTTCTTCATTCCATTTTTTGTGTTCTGCTGAAATTTAGAGAAGTGTTCAAATGAAGTGTCTGCCCCCAAACACTCCCGCTGCTGATTGCACCATTGGATAGCACCATTACACTTGGAAACAGAGTTCCAAGCAGGGCCAAGATGTAACCTGTGATGTAAAATTGTGTCCTAAATTCCCTTAAAGCGTGGGCTTTAGGAGCTCTGTGTGTTAGCATCCCCAGTCTTCTCCTACCAGTGTCTTACCTCTCTACAAATTGCTTCAAAGTTTTGGGAATTGCTGTTGTTATACTGGAGAGGACAGGGTGTTTCTTTCTTAAAAGAAAATAGTATTCTAAAAGACTCTGTTTTTTGATAGATATTTTAGTAATAAAATATTTTTTAGGATAGAAGAAGATTAATATTTTAGATGAAGACGAATATAAGTTGATGAATATTTTCCCCATTTTAGTGCTTGCTCCCCCCTTTCCCCTTGCTTTTCCTTATAGTGAGGCTCATAACTTCCTGGCTGTATGGTAGCAGCATATAGATTTTGGGTTTATTCCATATTTTTTTCCTTTTTTTCCCCTTTTCCCCCAGAGACACTTGGAAAGCACCTGTTAATAGTGTTGGGCTGAACTTTTCTGTGGTGGTATTTGCAGTCAGAGCCCTGGGGGAAGAGAGTGAAGGGGAGGGAGCCCTGCCCAGGGCATGTTCTCTGCAGGCAGGCTTTTCAGCTGCCTCAAGCCTTTTGGCAAGAGAGTAGAGAAGAATAAGTAAAGAACAAGCAGCTTCTGTGGCAGTAAATTTTCAGACAGGGTGGCTTAGCAGATCTGCTGTGAGTAAAGTAAAATGATTCCTAATTTTACACTTAAAAATTTGCCAGTAGTGTTCATCTTTTTAATGTAATTATTAAAATTAAATGACTATTTTGCTGGTAATATATTTTGCATTAAGATATTAAAGCATAAATGATAAAAGGAAAATATCACTGGAACACAATGCAAAATGTTGATGTAAAAATTAAATAATTTCAGGTTGTCAAATTCTACCTTTAATTAAAAAGCTACTTTATTTTCTCATTTCTGGAAGGTTAAAACATTCAATGATCTTTTCACTTCTAATGTGGAAGCTCATAATTGTATTATGGAGTTTAGGAAGGTATTACGGAGGTCGGCTGATAAGAAAATTGATGTGCTGCATTTATTTTTATGGAAGTTTATTGTTCTATTGAGTAAAATTACTTTTTTGCTCAAATTTTTAGGCAAAATCTTGTTGGTTTAGGCTATAGATTCCGAATCAGTTAGTTTTTTTATTTTTTAAAGATAGGTATACATTGGCATTAATTTTGTTATGGTGCTCTGCATTTTATTGAGACATATTTTCATCAGATAACCTCTTAAAAGTCTGATTACAACAGTTATAGTCCTGCCTTTGACAACCTATTTTCAGGTGTTTTCAAAAGTTTCACATGCTGTGTTTTCCTGCAAAGCCCAATGTAAGTCTGGTAATCCTCACTTTATCTTTTGCACAAGAACATCGGTTGATCTTTTCTCTCTGAATTTCCTCACAGGAACTTCAAAAGGAAGTTGATGCAAATATGACAGCAACACGAAAATGCTGCAGAAATCTCTTGTGCTTGCTTAGTGAGATCTGAAAATTTAATGTGTCTAGGCATAGAGTTCTTTTCCCATTGTTGAGATAACATGACGCAAGGTGGCAGAGAGTTTGATTTTGTGTTTGTGTACACCAGGCCATTGTGGCAGTGCATTTGGCTGCTTTTTGCTCATTGTTTGGAGGGTTTTTTCCTTGTTTGTTGGTTTGCTTTTGGTGGCATTGCTACAGTTAAAAATCTAATGGAGAGGAAGTTGAACTATGAATGAACTTGGCAAAAGTGCTCTCTGTTTCTGAGGCTCTGCTTCAACAGGGGTATTTCCTCTCCATGAAGTGTCAGAACCCAAAAAATTCCTCTGACTGCCCTGGAGGACTCAAGACCCTGCCAAGAAGCTCAAAGACCTTGGCACAGAGCCCAAGACCCCTGTGCCTTTGATTTAGCCCTTAGAAAAAACAATTACCAACCTTTATATGAAAAATTACAAGTCAAAACATTTTAAGTATAATAATAGTTAGTTTGTCACAAAGTAAAAAATAGATTTTTGAAGATTTTAGAATAGGGGCTCAAAGTCCCAAGATAAAAGAATTTAAGTGTGCCTTGTCCTTTTTCCTTCTTCTTCCTAACCTCCATCTTCTAAGTGATGTTAGCATTTTTAAATTAGTTTAGAGTAGAAACTCAGGGTCTAACATAAGTGGTAAGTATTGAGAAGTTATTGTAAATAGTGTACATGTAACTTTTAGTATAAAAAGATAACACTGCCCCAAAGATGGGCAGTGTGCCTCAACATGACCTGCTAGACAGACCTCAGTGACTCAGAAAAATAATTTTATAGATAAAAAACCAATTAAACAACCTTAAAAACAAAAATAGGAGAGCTCTGACTCCTTCTTGGACTGCTGGGCTAAGAAAAAAGAAAAAAGACTTTCTAATGCATCTCAAAGTCACTCTAAACAGCAAAAATTCCAAAAATGAAGCAGACCCCATGTTCTGAGTACATCTGCTGCCAGGACATTGTCCCTCACTTCTATGCCCCTTGCTGTAGGAGTTGGGATGTTTCACCAGCCCAGAGCTGCCCTTAAATCCAGAGCTGTGCAGAAAATTGCCAAGATATTGCCATTCTCTAGTGGGTACTGGTAGTGGATCAAGCCTTGGCTTGCCCCAGGGCTGCTGAGTTACCACGGAAAGGTTTTGGATGAGTGCCCTTGCTCCTTGAGGAGTGGGAATCCAGCAGCAATAATTCCTGCAGGGCTGAGCTGGGGGAGTGGTGCTGAAAGGGGTCAGCATCCCAAAGGCTGCACCCTTTTGTGCACAGGCTTTAAATAAGCAGTGTACAGGGAAAAAAAAAAATCTATAAAGGAATTGATTTATGAGTGTTGAGGAGAGGTGCCCTTGAAAATACCACACATTGCTTGGAGTCTGCTTGTCTTCCAACTGCTTGCTTCTCTTGACTTTTCCTTGAGTTTAGCCAGCTGTTTTTCTCTCTGGCACTAATTCTGGCTGGATGTTCAGATGCCTTAGCAACTTTGCCATTTCAAATATTCGTCCCCGTACCACTTGTGCTTCGTCTCATGCTGTGTAAGAAAGCTTTCAGAATGGCTTCCTACAGGTGCTGAATAATTTAGCTGAAAAATGAAACTTACTGAATGCCACAATCAGTTTTAAGTATATAGAAGAGTTGCTGATAAGAATGACCTTTTCAGAGAAGGACTTTTGAGGAAGGTTCTCTTCATCCCTATAGCTCGTTAGAGATTTCATTATCCCTTTAAAATTAATAATAAACATTAAGATTATCTCATTGCTGCAGTAATAATAAGGCTTTACAAAGATTGATAATCTTGTTAGCAACAAGATTAATAAGAGAATGAGCACTTGATCATCAAATAAAGAAGTATTTAAAAATAGTTTGGACACCAGCACAACTGAAGTTTTCCTGAATTCCATCTTCTCAGGATTTGGCAACTCAGGTTGATAAAACTGTAGTATAGGTTGTGGAAAATTTAGCATTTCTCCTTAGGCTCTGTGTTTCAGGAGTTTTATGATACTCCATGGCAAAAATTCACTGTGAGTTAAAAACACAGTTTCTCTGTTTTCTAATTATCAATATTTATAATTTTGGGGGGGGGGGGATAAATGGTATCTTAAAATACAGTTTATAAAGTTTAATGTGGCATTTTTATTATTGTGTTTTGAAAAGTTTGGCCAAATATGACTTGAAACCAACCTTTATAAAAGAAAATTAAAATACTTGATAGTGCAAATATGAGTCCATAACCTGGCATAATTTCTTCTGTTATTTTAGTTTGGAAAGCAGGGATGCCAACCATCTGTTTTTAATTGCATATTCAAAAATGTAATTCATAATTGCATCTTCATAAATGTTCCTGATACATTCATGGGTGTTTTGGTTTTTTTTTATATTTCACTTATGCATATTTAGAAAGCATACTTAGAGTTCTTTCAGAGCTGTGCATGACAACAATGCTCATTTTAAAAACATCTACTTTTGACTCACTTTTGTATAAAGCTTGCTGCTCTGTGCTTCACTTAGGGAATAAAACAGAAATTAATCTGGAGGAGAAGCTATTCATCGTGAACCTGTCACTTCCATAGTATCTTATGGATTTTAAAGAGGTATTTTGAGCTACATTATAAAACAAATAATACCCTTCTTCTGAAGGAGGGCAAAGAAAAAATGTTCTTTAAATAGTGCTGTGTTGTCATGAAATATGTGCTTACTCTCAGACGAATCTACTTACTTTTAATAACGCCCATGCTTTTATAATATGCTGCCTTCATGAAATTCCTCAGCAGCCAATGGAGCTCCACTGAGGCCTGTGCTGATGGATGACACTGTGAGTTTTACTGAATTTGTCTGCCAGATTCCCACTGAATCCATGCAGTGTGATAGAAAAGGGCACCTGGAGAATCCCCTGCTGCCTTTCTTTGTTGAAATGTGGGTAGGGTATCATGCATCCAACTCAGCTTTTAAACTGTTGAATGGGTCGCTTCCCTGTCTGGGTGACAGCTTTTCCGGGTGATGGAACAGGGGAAAAAGTCAATGATGGTCTTTTCTGTGGATGCTTTGGATCTGGGAGTGAAAATCCAGACTTGGAGGTGATAGGGGTGAAAATCCACACGTGGAGGTGATAAGTGTGAAGATATCCTTCTGGATGTCAAACTCCCACGTGACAAATTCTGGCTTTTTCCAGCACCCATTGGAAATGAAAACCCTTAACTAGAAAGCTGAATGTGCTGTCTTTGGTCTGGGGTAGGAACTTGTGTGGGGACAGCTGGGACAGGGAGAGCTCCCACTGCCACAGCCAGATGGTGGTTCTGGGGAGCTTTACCTCTCCCCAAGCTGAGACAGCTCTGTGGTGGGACCACAAGGGCTTGTAGTGTCAGTGGGAGCAGGCTTTTAGATTCATGTTGAATTAAAGGTGGTGTGAGATCAGCCAACTGAGCCTTGAGTGTGTCACCCTGTTATTTTTAAGTTCTTCTAAGCCTTCTGATGTTTACATTCTTGTAATGAACTTTCTCATGTGCTTTTCTGTAAATAACTCTTGTTTTACATTCTTTTCTGGAGGATGAGAAATTTGATGGACTGTTAGTTTGTCCAGCGTCATGGGAGAGGTGGCACTGTCATCCTCCAATCCACTACCACTTTTGGAAATGTTTAAATGTTGGAGTCAGAATTAAAGTTTTCCTCTTTTTACCTTGGAGATTCCAGCATCAGCGTCATTTTATTTCGTGTCCTATAGCGACACAAGTGAGGAAAGGGAGAAGGAGAGCAGATGAGTTTGTCCCCTTGCCACAAGGAAGAAAGTTGTTGGAACTACAGGTGTAATTCTTAGTGTTTAACCTGTTCCTTTCTGCCTTTTTATTTTTCTCTTTAGGGTTTTCTTTTAGTACCTTTGGATTTAGGGCTGAATATGAGCAAATAGTCACACCTGGAGACAAGTGCAGGTAGGAGCTGAGGGTGCTATTCAAGCAGCTGGATGTGTGTTAAATATTTTCCAGGCCATTTTTATCATGTCTTATCTTCATCTATCAGTATAAAGGATGTGTAAATGCCCTTGCTGACTTCATCCTCCTGGGTCACCTTATTTTATTATTCAGTGGCTTGTGACAGACAGTTATGAGGTGAAGAAAGGGAGGTCCTGCTTGTAGCTGTGCTCTTGTCCTGGCAGATGCTCAGAGAGCTCAGGGACAGCAGTGCCAGCTGTGCTGGGAAGGGATCTTTGCTCGTGCACCACAATGCACAGGAAGATCTCATTTGTCAGTCATTCTGGGTTATTAACTGGGTAATTAATTAATTGGTATGTATTTCCCCTCTCATTTGCAACCAGAGCTTTTTTCAACAAAGACTTGTGGTGCTACCCTGTGGCTCCAGCTTGAGCAGGCTGTTTGTAACCACTGAAGTAAACTACTACCTGCAGTAAAACAAAGTGTAAATCTCTGTTAAAGCCACCCAAGGCAGGGGTATTTCCCTGTACAGTGTATGAGTTACACTGCAGAAAGTAGTTGGGGATGAAGATTGTTGAGAATTAAGAAGAATGTGGTATTTCTTAGAACTTTGTAAAACTTTCATTGCCTTTTCTATTGGTAATTGTGTGATTGACATGAATACAGTCCTGCAATTTATCTGCAGACTGCAGTGGTGTCCTGGGTTCAGCAGGGACAGAATTAATTTTCTTCCTCATAGCCAGTTCAGTGAGTGCTTTGGATTTAGCATGGGAACAATGTTGGTAACAAAGGGATGTTTTAGTTGTTACTGAGCAGTGCTTATGCTAAGTGTTTAGGGTAAAAATCAAGGATTTTTCACCTTTTCACCCCTCCCCACCAGTCTAGAGGCTGGAGGGGGGTACAAGAAAGTGGGAGAGGACAGAGCTGGGGAAAACTGACCCCAACTGACCCAAGGGATATCCCAAACCATTCTGAGTCATGCTCAGCAAATAGATTAGTGGGAAAGCTGTCCAGGGGCTGCTGTTCAGGGACTAGGCATCACTTAGTTCGTGGTATGCAATTGTTTTTATTTGCATCACTTTTCTTTCTTAGAATTTCTTTATGTTTGTGCTATTTTTCTTTTCACTGCAATTATGACCATGATTATAATTATTATTATTATTTTCATGTAAGTTATGAAGCTGTTTTCAATTCAACCCACAAGTTTTCTTTATTTTACCTTCCACAGTCTCTTCCCAGCCCTATGTGGGAAGTGAGTGATTGGCTGCGTGGAGATTTGCTGGCTTGGGTTAAACCATGGCAAACTGGAGCATTGACCAGTGTTGGAGTGTGAAAGGATGGTTGCATCTGCACTGAAGGTGGGTGAAAACACCCACCCATGGCCACCAGAGATACAGACACTGCTCCTCTTGAACACTTTCCTCTGGGTTTTGAGCAGTGAATCCTCTCATGCCAGGGCCTGCTCTTGCTCAGTCATGGAGCCCCATGGAAGGATTAATGGGATTGTTTGGGAGTAGGTGGCACAAACATAGATTGGGAAACAGCTGGAAAACGTGGAGAAAGTCCTTAGCACTCCCAGCTCAGGGAGTTCACCTGATGCCTTTGGATGTGGATACTGTGGATTCCTTGGGAATGCTCAGGTGTGGCGCTGGCCAGCAGGGCTTGTCTCCATTTGGATGGGGCTGGAAGGACAAATGTTGAGTTGTGTGTTTTGGGTCTTAAAAGAGACAGGGGCAGTTGTTGGTTGCTGTAAAGTTGTTTCTTGCATGAATACATCACTCTCAAAGGTGAGGAGCTCAGAGTATTAAAGTCCTTGCAAGAAGCTTTCTGGCATAGAGCCCCGATGTTCCAAGCAGAAGCTCCCACCATTTTTTCTTCTTCCTTTTATTGCACCTCAGTACAGGGGGGTTGTATTCATAAATCATCCAATCAGCTAAAACCATGATTCTAAAACATTCTTCAAAAACTATGTGAGCTTAATTCCAATGTGTGAAAGTAGTGCCAGTTCTCACACAAAATCTATGCATAGGGTTCTATTTGTTCACCAAATGGTTCTATGTGTTCTAGCAGGAAATGCAAGCAATGTTCTGCTATGGTTTCATTATGTCTGGAGTAAAGTTAATTTTGTGAAAGGTATCACTACTGAACTTTAAACTAGGCTTTAGGCCTTTTTACTACCTAACAAGACTCTTGAGGCACTTAAGATATTTTTCTACTTACTGAAATCTAAAACTTACGCTCTTCATGTCTGTGTGGCTTAATACATTTCAGTTTCTCTAAAGGTTCCAGTCAGTCCCTGTGTTCCTTTCTGTCTCTGAGGGACTCAGAGAGGCTTCTATTTCATGCATTCCACCAGACAAACACTCTTCCTCTCAGCCTGGAGCCTGTTGTCACTGCTGGGTGTTTGTGCTGGCATTAAACCCTGCTGATGCAGTGTGAGATGTGGCTCAGAGGGTTTGCAGTGGCTTGGGAACCAATGCCAACACTGTTGTGTCCTTTTCCTGAAATCAAGATTTATCATTCTTCAGAGAGACCCAAAGCCTGGATGTGGCTGACCTTTCTGTGGCAGCATCTGAGAAACAAAAGGTTTCTTGGTGTTTCCTTTTGCAGAAACTTCCCCTCTAGCCGTTTCTCTCCTTTCAGCCCTGGCTGTGCTGAAGCCCAGTCCCTTTCCACCCTGACCTTGCTCCTGAGCCTGGAGCTACAGCTCTGGAGAGCCCCACGTGCCTGCACCATGGGAAGTTCTTTTTCTCTCTTATCTCAAATGGTCATAGGACCAAACTCAGTCTAGTATTAAAGAGGTGATGTCAAATAAATTCAGACAAATATTGAAAGACAGTGGCTTTGTCCATGTGCCTGCTATTTTTATTGCTTCCTTTATTACAACAGATGAAGCAAGTAACTAAAGAATCTATTGCTTGTATTTTAACTTCAAGACTTTGGCTGTAAAGTGTCTGATAGAAATTTTACAACACAATTGAAAAACTATACAGTTCTCTTAATAAGAATTTTAGAGACAGTTGCAACTCTAATGTGTCTGTCTTGCAACTGCTGCTTAATATCAGATAAATCAAGTAGCATTATGAGAGTGACAGTAATATCAGGGGAGGGACTATGTGCCCAAGTTGTTAGCATGCAGTATTAGAAATAGATTAATCTGATTAAATTTTAATATAAAATAAATTGCATTTGCAATTTATTAAGATTCTCTTCCTGGGCTAATACTCTTCATCTGTAGCATCCTTCATAACTGATCCTTATGCACAGCTTTATTTAATCAACAACGTGGCCAACTGGAAGAAAAGAAATGGAAAAGTGTTTGTGGTTGTAACTGTCTATCTCTGAATATTATTTTCATAGATTTATTTGCTCATTTTTTCTGCTTAGATCTTATGCCCTTGACTTCCTGAATTCGCAGTTTTCACAACATACATGATCTTTGAATCATCAATGTGAGTAACAGAGCGTCACCTTGAGCTAGGAGAATGCAAATCAAGTAAAAAGGCATCGGCTGGTCCCAATCTGGCCATCCTGCAATACACTTTGTCCCACACTTGGGACATGTGGGTTTGTAAGGATGATGCCTTTTAGAAGCAGCTTTTCCACCAAAACTCCAGTGTGGAAATGACAGCCCCAGTAAAAGGAACTTCCCAAGTGATCCTTGTATGAAGACTTTGAAATGGCAGTCAGAAATATCTAACCCGTGATCCTTTTGACTGAGGTTCCTGCTGTTTTAACAGGAATTTGGTGGAATTCAAGCTGTAAGGTGGGCAAAATCTGGGGACTGTCAATTCAGTGTGTGGCTGAAGCAGAGCTGAGCTGCCATGTGGATTTCCTGCTTTTTGCACTGACAGATGCAGGTTCCTTCATAACTGGTAGGGCCCTGTAAGCAGAGCCTCTGGTAATTCCCCTGCCCACACTGATCAATGCAATGGAGAATTTTACATCTCAGCAGCATTGAGAGGAGTGGTTAAAGTGAGCCAGGCACCACTTCTTTTCCTGGCTGCAATTAGGAAGACTTTGCACTGGGAGGAAGCAGAGTTTATCTGTTACGGGAATTTCCATGCGGTTGCAGCAGTTTAAAAAATATACTTTTGACTTTTAGTTATGGACTGTACAGAGGAAACATTGGTAGGAATGGCTGGATTCAGAGAGTTGCAGTCAGAGCTAAATCTAATTCTAAATATTGAAACCCTGTTTCAATAGCAGTAAATTAATTTAGCCAGTAAAGCTAAAATATATCAATACGTGTTTCTTGAAAAACACAGTCTTTGAAGATTCGCACTGGATAATATCCTTTTTTTTTTTTTTTTTACCATGATCATAGTGCTTTTTTCCAGATGCCTATTTTGTCAGTTCCATCACACCCTGTTTATTTTAACTTATCACATCTCAGGTTAAATCTACCACATCAACTGCAGCGATCACAAACTGTAGTGCCTGAGGCCACTTGTGAATGCCACTGTGGCAAAGCTGTCACCACTGCTTATGCAGACTGAGGGGAGGGAAAGCTTGCTGGAGATGTGCAGTTCAGGCAGACTAAGTTGTCTTTTTGGCTTTAATCTGTTTAATTTTTCACAGTAAAAACACACAGTAGTCATGATCTCATATTTGAGTAGCAGAAATGTGTGTTTTCACTCCATTAAAATAAGGGTATGCATGAAGTATAGCAGCTGAATATCAGTGTGTAGATCAGTCACATTTTTAATAAATTTTAGGTAAAAATTTATGTTCAAGACCAAAAATCACCCATGGCTGCTTATGGCATCCATCTACATTGAAATTTCATATCCTCAGTATTCTCTTGCAAGAGCTTAAAAAAATTACTTAATGCTGAAGGTGTAACAGCTCCTAAAATTGCCTTCTTGATGTGACTGCAAAAATCCCTGTTTATCTACTACTGGAGCATCTATCCATCCAAAACCAGCTTATGCCAGTAAAATGTCATGTGAGTACACACTCCTGCTGCTGCTGAAGTGCATTTCAGCTGGGGTGATGGAAGGCAGCAGCTCTGTGAGTGCCAGCAGCCACATCTATTTCACTTTGCTTAAATTGGAAAACAAGCAAAGGAAGATCTGAGTAACCAAGCAATTCAGAGAGACCTCAATATTGTCTACAAATACAGTACTGGTTGATAACTTTGTACTTCCATGGTTTTCTTCAGTGTTTTTGTTTGGTTGGTTTTTTTTCTTTTATATAGAAATGACCTACAATGAAAGTGTCCAGTGTAAAAATACGTGCCCTGCTTTTATTTGAGAAACACTTGCTTTGGCCCAATGCTTAACACTTAATATATATTAAAAAAAAAAAAAAGATAAAACTCTCAAAGAGCAACAACAAGAAAAAGAATTCACCAGGTTTACTTGCAGGAAACAAGAACAGCCTGATTTGGCAACATGATATCTGACTTTCATCCTAAAACCAGTGATCAGTGCTTTCAGTACAGCTGTAAATATTTGCTAGTGTGGCCTCAACATCTGCTTTTGGCAGTTTGCTTTGTATTTCTCAGTTTAATTGACTTATGCAAGATAAAAATACCAATGGGCAATGTAAAATTATTTTGTGATATTAGCACCCAGTGACAGAATATAAACAGAGTGCTTGGTCCAGTGTTTATCACAGTAAAGTTCTCCTTGGAATGGAAACCTGCAGCTTTTTATCTGAGGGATGAAAACTGTTCTGACATACTGAAGCAATCAGCTGAACAGCCATGTAGAAATTGTCCAGATCATTCTCCTCGCCCTCTTCCCACCCAAATGTAAATCCTGACTTTGTAAGTCTCCACACATGAAGCTATCCATGAGTTTGGTAATTTAGAAGGAAGCAAAAGGCAGCCAAATCACTACTGGATCTTTTATGCCTAGATTCTTTGATTTAATGTAATTTTTTGCCTAGATTCTTGGATTTAATTTCCTTTGCATTTTTTTCCCATTTTTCAATTGTAAAAATATCCTCTCCTCCTTTGTCCTCTATTTCTGTTATTATTTCACCTGTTTTTTTTTCCTCCTGAGATCAACATAGTGTTCCAATTGATATTTGAAGCAAATTATTTGTCTTATTTTCACAATGTGATTTATCCTATGTTTAATAGGGAGAAAGAATAATTTTTTTTTCTTTGATGTCTCTCTTGCTAAAATATGCAGCTGAAGAACCCTCCCCCCCTCTTTTTCTATACACCACCCATCTCAGTGTGACTCTGTGCCTTTGTTATCTCTGCAAGACATAACTTATGTAACTTCATTCCACTTCTGGTGACTAATAGTTTCTATTACTAGCTGTTTTTTATTGGTCCCTTTATTCCTTCTTTGATGTAGTTATTTAGTTCTGTCTGAAGCATCTTTACCATAAATGAAGCTGTTTTGGGAAGGTGAGGGATGGGAACAGCAGATACCACCTTCAGCTTTACCTCTTCCACAGTCTGAATTCCCAGCTCTGGTTTCTTTTTGTTGATTAAGGTAAAGAGTTAAAAACTCACTTCACTTTTAATGTAGCATCCTAAGTTTTAGTTGTCCAGGACAAGAGATGCTGCCACTGCATCCCTCAGCAGCTCCAGTCTGGGAGCCTCATGTCTGGTTTCAGCTGCAGTGCCCCAAATCCAATCAGTCTCAGCAGATTTAATTAGTTTGCACAAGATGACTGCATGATGTGGTTATGTCTTTTTCCTGGTCCCAGACTGATTACACCACATGTGGATTTTGTTGTCTTGGAGTTCAGGGCACTCTCTGCACCAGTCCTTAATAAACAGAAGTATTTAAGGATAAAGTGCTGCTGTTTGAATTCCTGTCAGTATTTCATTTTTATTGTCAGTCTAACAAAGACACTCATTAGTCCTGCAAATGGAGGCATGAATTTGTCTGAGGGATCTGTGCAGATCCATCCAGTGCAGCCTGCAACTGTAGCACAAACCCAGCCTGAATGCTTGAATAAGAATAGGAAGTCTGTGGGGAAGGATCAGTAAAATATTGATTTAATTAGTGCTGCTAATTTCTTAAACAAGCATGCAAACTTTTTAATGAAAAAGTGCACAGCTTTTCAGGCTGCTCTTGGTATAGTCTGAATGAGACCAAGCTACTGGCATTCCCAGCATTGTAATTTGTCTGAAGAATAGTTTGAAAGCAGGCAAGGTGTTGGGTACTACAGAAAAAAGAGTAGTCGAAAGATGAGCTTGGTGAAATCAAAAAATCTAAAATTTTCACTAAGTCAATTAGTTTTAAGTTATGAAGAGTGTTTTCAAGAAATGCTTGACTGTATTTAGTGGTTCTGTGATTATTGACAGCCTTGGTAATGCAATTAGGCAGCCAGTGAAGCACTGAAATTGAACAATCAGGCGAAGTCACACTAAAAAGCAGAATAAACAGCCTGGGTTTTACCTGTGGTGCATTCTGTGGGTTGTGGTGATGCTAAGCAGATATGGGTCATTACTGGAGAGCTGAAGGGATAATTGTCCAACTTTAAATTGGCAGGTTAGTTCAAGGATGACAGTGAAACCAATAGAAGCTCTTAAGCTCTTCTTAAGCCAAAAGGGAATGTGAAACCCTGACAGGGGTAAAAGTGGGACTGCATTGGAGTTGGTTGGCAGGTGTAGCTTTCTCCTGCCCTAGTTTGGTAGTTCAGATTGTTCACACATTTTTTTTTAAATTGACATTAATCAGGTATCTTGCATTCAAAATTAATATATGATTTTTGAGAGTTGATTGTAATAAGACCCAAGAAAATTTATGTGGGAAATGAATATAGCTCAGGATAAATTGATTTTTAAATTTGAAGGAATACTGCCTTACCTTTCCCTCCATTCCCTTTTAAAATTCTTGTCAGTTCTTCAGCTTCTTCATGCATTAATCAGAGTATCCAAAGAATTCACTATTTTACAAGAACGTGGAGACTATGTGAGAAGTACTCCATCAATTTTACTGTTACATTACACAGATGTACTCTAGCTACTAAAGGTTTTTTAGGATTTTTGTTTTGCTAGTGTTCTTGATTTGCCAACATTTTGGTTGGTTATTTTTTTTTGAATAGGAAAAAGGATATTGTCATCTGAAAAATTCCACTAATTTTATTTCTTTACAGTCTACCACATTAGACAAAATGCTTTCCATCTGAAAATGACCCAACATAAATAGAAAATGGGAAGTTTTTTTTTCCCCTCAGGAAATAAAAGCTTGGCATTTTTTAGTGTTATATCTTTGAAAACAATCTGCTCTGTCTGCATAGTTGTGTTCCTCAGTTCAGGTACAACTGATGTGTTGTCATTCATTTTTCAAAGCAAATATCAAACAGTCTCCTTGAAGTATCTGGCTTAGTGGAGACAGATATTTATCACCTGACATGACACATGAAAAACCCCGTGGAAATGTGGAAATGTATTGACTGGAGCTGCTTTGCAGAGTAGCTTGCTGGCTCTTCCATCAAAAGGGCAGGAAGGAGATTTTATCATGTTCTTCTGTGGAATAACTCATTAATAAAATATGATTAAAATTGAATGAGCTCTTCTGTATCTTCCTGTAGGAGCAACTGCAACTATTTGGGAAAGGGTTGTGACAATATTATTGTTGTTCTAAGGCCTGTTGCTTGCTAAGGATGTTGACAATTCTGATTTATTTCTGTTCTCTGGAGCATCTTCCCTGAGCCAGCAAGACAAGCAGGTGAGGCTCTGGTTTCCTGCAGGATGAGCTATTACTTTAAAACATTTTGATTCTTTGTCACTTGTCACCCACACACTGCATTCTGCAGATGTATGGGAGCAAACTAAGGAAGAATTAGGCAATCTTTCATCATTTACAAGCAATGGGATGCTGCTCTGCTGTGAGGGCTGGCAGAGAACTGACAGCTCTGAATTGAAGCCCGACCCAGGGAGACCTCAGTGCTCTCTTCAGTGTTATTAAAACAGGAATATCAAATGCACTCCTTGATTTCCTGACCTTGAGGGGTTTGGGAATGCTGGGCTTGGCCCAAGAGTGATGGGACAGCAGCTGGTGCTGGCTCAGGCTGCTGCAGGAGTGATGATCCAGAGGTGCAATGCTGAGGATGGTCCTTATGGAGGGACACAGCCTGGATTTTCAGAATTTCTGGGTGCCTCGGGGTGTAAAATCAGCATTTCTATGTGAGAAATACCTAAGGAGGTGCCCTTGACTGAGTTATTTAGAAGGGACTGTTGTTTAGTGGGAGAGCAGACTTCTTCCTTGTTTTCATTTTCCCTGTTCTATGACTATTGTTTTCTTAGTCTTAGCTCAAAGGGAAGTCTGGAGATAAAAGCAGCTCCAAAATGTCACCATCATATTTTCTGAAAAATCCTCTTTGCCCAGGATTTCTCTCCTGGGAAGCTGAGAAGCCTCAGGAAAAAAGGAAAACAATAACATCTCATTTGCTTCTCCTGTGTTTTGCTGCTTTGGAATGTGGCTGGAGATTGTTTATCCAACATGTGAATTGTTTTGACTTATTGGCCAATTATGGCCAAGGTTTGTCAGACTCTGAAGACAGAGTCACAAGTTTTTTGGAATTACCTTTTAGCCTTCTATTCTTTAGTATAGTTTAGTGTAGTATTCTTTAATATAATATAAGTACATAAAATAATAAATTAGCCTTCTAAGAACATGGAGTCAGATTCATAATTTCCTCCCAGAAAATACCACATTAAAGTATTAAAGAAGTGTGGGGTTTTTTTTCCATTCCACATTACTATAATTTCCTTCTGCTGAAGCCAGTGGGGATTTCTTGGAGTTATTCCCATGCTTAGCACTTTTCCCAGGTGTCCTACACCATCTCTATCTTCTAAGTAAGAAAAAAGAAAAACAATCTATGTTTCTCAGAATGTTTTACTGCCCATTTTCTTTCTTTTAATGTTCCCACTTTAAACCTTTATTGGCTGAGCAGTATGACCTTAGTTTTTTAGTGAATTTAAACGACCTGATCCCATTAAGTTTTGTGATGGTAATTTGAATTTTTATTTTACAGTGTAGATAATCTAAATGTTAAAGGTGGTGTGGTTTTTTTTAAAGGAGGAATGTAAAATGATTCAAATGGAAGGGTTTTCCTTAAGAATAAGGTCTGCCTAAGTGGAAACTAGATAAATATATAAATGCAAGACTGAAATCTATTATAGAGGATGTCAAAGTGATTAAAGTAATCTTGAAGTTATTAGCAAAATCAGTCTTACACATGCGATATTTTAATTCTAATTTGACCTATTTAAGTCTTGCATTATAAAAGGTTACACAACACAAAAATAGGCAAGATATATCTGCTTATTTCCTTCTGTCTTTAAACTTTCCCTTCTTCAGCAAAACTGTAAGATGAAGCAATAAGGCAATTCAGATGATCACTCAGTGTTTTGTTGATTTTTGCAAAGCACAGAGGATAGACACCCCCTTCTGTTGGTATCAGAAACAGTTGGGTGTTTCTGGTGCAGCAGAGCAAGCACTGGAATTAGAGTAGAATTCTGAAAAACATTGCAAATTTTGTCCTGGTGGATGTGTAAACTCCTGTCACTGTTAGCATCAGCTGCTGTATTACACTGGAATTATTGCCTCCAAGAGTGCTTTTCCCTGTTTCTGTTCACATTTTGCTTTTGAATTCCTGATAATGAAAGACCTGAAGAGACGTGCATGAAGTATTCCATTTTGGGTACACGTCTCCAAGCCATAGGAAAAAAAAATCAAAATATTGAATAAAACAAAGCAGTTGTAGATTTTTTTCGTCAATGTACAGGAAAAAAAATGTGGCCATGTTACAGGGAGAGGGGATTAATAATCTCTTGTTTCTGCATCCCTTGTGTGTTCTGTTCTCTGATAAAATTTCCCCTGCTTGCTAGCAGGGAAGGTCTGGAGCAAGACCCTGAAGACACAATGCCCAAAAATCACACTCTCACAGACACAATGCCCAAAAGTCTCTCAAGTATCATACTGAGTGCTGTTCTACCAGCAGCTTGGGGAGGAGCTGGTTCATAAAGCACCCTACTTTAAAATATAAGGTACTTAGAGTCTCAATGGACTGCAATATTATAGATAAATGGGAATTTTTCCCTGGCATAAATTTTAATTTCTCTGAATGTGCTGGGACAGTAAAAAGGAGAACTTTCACATCTGGAAATGCCATGACATTTAACTGCACAGGGTGGGGAAGGTCAACAAGTAAAGGGCACTTAATGTTTTGAGGAATGGGGAATAAATACTTTTGTAGATTATTAGTAACTTTGCGGGGTATTTTTTAGTATAATAATTATTTGGCTGGGTTTTCATCAGGACTGTGAAATTTCATAATGTTATTGAATAGAATATTTCACAATAAGGAATTACTCCCTTTGTTGACCAATGCATTAATATAAAACCATCACAGGGAAGCTGCCCACTGCTGGAACTACTCCCATTATCTCCACAACAATGGTGCATGATGGTCCCTTCATATCAGAATTCAAAACACTGAATGAACTATGAGAAAAGAATTCAAATATATATTTTTTTTTTGTCAGTATAGAAGAAAAGGAGGACACCCAGAAAACATTCTCAGGGAAAGTGATAAGGATGACAGCTATTATTACAAGTGCAATTGAATTTGCATCAGTATGGTTTGATGCTGCGTTTTCCCCTCCCCTGACTTTGACAGAAGAATCTGGGAAGTGCTCAGTATTGCACTAAAGATGCCTGGCAAAGCAACAACAGCTAGCAGTCTTACTGGATATAAAACTGCTCCAGCCACAGTGGTTTTAACTCTTTGTGGTCTATCCTGAGCATTCAACCCATTTGGGTGAAATTGTTATATTCTCAGTACCGGCACTACAGAGCCAGAGAGTGAAACCTTTTGGGGGAAAAAAACCCCTGGCTTCCTCAGAAAGGGTGGATGCTGAAAAAGGTACTCTGGGGCAGTGGTGTTGTAGGCACACAGTTTGGGGTGATTGGGAATGGGGCTGGCCCAGCCTCATCCCCAGTGGGCACAGCTGTGCAGGACAGGTGAATGCTATTGAAGGGAACGAGCCATG
>JAXCLO010000002.1:576408-645301 GCA_035583995.1 Arremon aurantiirostris | reverse complement strand
GGGGCACTGACCAACCACCCAAGGGAACAGAGGGCACACAGGTGCAGGGCATCAACAGGAGGGGATAAAAGGCTGGGCTGAAGGACAAGAAGGGCAGATGCTTGCAGCTCTCTGAAGAGGTGAAGTGTTACTCTGTGTGGGCAGGTGCCTGAAGCCTTCTGAATTTGGACAGTGTTAGTCTGTGCATGGTGGCTATCTTAACTGCAATAAGGTAGGACTCAGATTTAGTTACCTTTTCAGAACTCTGAGTGGGAGGTCCTGTTGTGCTGGGGCTCTGTTGTGTCTGTGCTCTCTGTCCTTGGTGTTATTGACTGAACTCCAGGGCCTCTCCTCTGCCTCAGCTGCCACTCAGAGAGCTCACTCCCAAGTGCTCTGTAGATCTTGACTGGCACCCTCAAATCTGGGAGCTGAGGCTGGGAATTGAGCCCTTGGCTCTTCTGAACTGCTTTGTGACTACGAGGATACTCAAAGCCAGGTTGAATGTGTCCTTAGAAGATGTGGAAATGTCAGGTTATTTGGCCTTGTTTTTCCTTGTGTAAGAAGATAGTGAAAGATGCCTGGTGGGCCCAGTTGTTGGTATAACTCTCTTGATGGCAAATTTGTAGGGATGGGAAGAAGCCAAAAGTTTATTTAACTTCTGTGGTAATGCTGCAGTGACCTTGGGTGTCTCTGTTAGCTGGACCTCCTCACCTTGTGGAACCACATCAAATGGAAATGTTATTTCTCCACCTTTACTGTATTGGAGGAGGAAGCAGTCATCTTTTGGGTACAGTTCATGCTGTATGGCTTCTACCACTTTGCTTCCTGCAACCTATATGGGTTTGTCTCTTTAGTCAAAATTCAGGGAAGGCTGTCCTCATACAATGTGTACATCTTCCCAAGACTTCAGACGTAATTCTCATTTTCTAACCAAGTTCTTGAAGGACATATCTAAACTTCAACTGCGGTTGGCTTGTCATTCTTTAATCATAAAAATAAAAAATTGCTTTCACTGGTACAAAAATTACCTGTTTTATATGGTATCATAAGTAAATGGCTCAAGACAGAATAAATGCTACAGTTTCAGTCATCTTTCCTGCATATATACTTGCTAAAGTACAAAAATTTTTAAAGTAGATATGTGCATCTATCCCCAGATAATTAATTGATTTAACAATTTTGTTGCTGAAATATCTTGAATGCATAGCATGCAATAATTATATTTGGGTCTCTAGGTAAATGGTTTTATAGTAATGTGGGAAAATTTGGTTATCAGATAGAAGATCAGAAGATTTTTGCTGACACAGAAGAAAGTCACTGACTGTTGGCAATATCTTGGAGTAGAAAACTGGGAGAAAGATAAATTATAGAGGAAAAGAAAAGTTATGAAAATACCTATGAATAATGTAGTTTCTGAAATTTCCTGAAATGTTCTAGCAAGTGAAGAAGAAGGTTGTGTAATGCATGGAGTTACTCCTGATTTTATTTTTGTCCATTTCTGAGTCTATAGGCACAGGCAGGACTCTGTGAGAGGGAATAACAAGAGGGCAAGAGGTGCAAGTAATTTCACATCCAGAAATTGAGGAGAGGCATTGTCTTGCCTGTGTGCTGGTGCCAAGTGAGATTACCCTGCTCCTAGACCATTCCTGAGAGATGGCTGTCTTCTCCAATTTAGAAATCTAATAGAAGGGATTATTCCATAACCTCTGAGGAACCTTTTCCAGAGTATGTCAGTGGATGCAAAGGGGTACACAGCACAGGTTTTCACCACTGTGAGGGCCTAACTTTTATTTTCTGCTGTTCTCTGAATTAAGAAGTTGCAGGCATTTGTATATTCCCTGTTTCCCTCTTATCTTACCCACTTGATGTGTGTCATTGTCTCATATTCCTTGTTGGCAGCAACAAAGTTGCCATGGGAATATTGACTTGAAAAAAATTAGCACTTGCCTTTGATAGAAATATCTGGATGTTAACATTTCTGTGCTTATCTTATGCTAGGAAATTTAAATGTCTACAGCAATTAATTCAATTATCAGTTAAAAAATGTGATTGCTGCTATTACAGCTCAGCACTGCATTTCTCTGGCTAGGAAATGCTTCAGGGGAGTTAATTGGTTGAATGTTCTACAGTCTGATCACTTAACCTGACATTGGTTAAGCATGGCATCAGTGGAGAAAATTTGGGTAAATGGAAAATTTTTCCTCAAGTAAAGTATTGAGGTTTTTCTCCGTATCATCTTAACCTGACTCTAGTTTTGCTTTGGCCTGACACTTTATATCTAAAGCAGCACCACTTTAATTGCAAATGGCTTTCCCCAAAATACTCCATGCTTTTTCATCTTTTTGCATTGTACCAGTCCCTGTTTTCTTCCTGGGTTTAATGACAAGGCTCATTTATAGGAGACAGAAATGAAATGGCAACATCTGCCTCCTCCCAGGTTTGTGGAACATTTGTCCTGGCAGAGCTGGATTTGCTGCAGAGCAGTCTCTTGTTTGGGCTGCTGAACGCTGCCCAGACCACCATGGCAATTCTGCACTCTTCATTTTCTGTGTCACACTCATTAAAGGTCTGATAGAAAAGAGAAATTAATCACTTTGAAGATGAGACAGCAAAAAAACATTGGATCTTAAAAGAGCACAGTGATAAACTGTGACATTGTTGCATCAAAAACTCTTGAGAAAGGGACAGAAGAAAGGGAAATATTTAATTCTTGAGTCTGATTGAAATCAGACCTGTTGGAAAACACCATCTCTTTCAGGGAATGGGTGAAATCTGGGAAATGTTTAGGGAACAGCAGCATTTTGTTCTGTTGAACTCTTTTAAAATCTGGACCGGTGTCTGGGATAGTTCTCTATTTTGTTTTCTGATACCCAAATTTCACTGAAAAAAAAAAATTAATGATTTGTTTAAAACAAGCCATTTATATTAAAAAAAACCACAACTGTGGGGCTTATTTACTGCTGAGGGCTGAAGAAATCTTTCAGACACCTTTGGGAGTAGTTTCCTGTGGTGGTGTTTGCAAGGTTCCCAGGATGAGGGAAGAGATGAGAATCTTGACTCCATGTTTCAGAAAGCTGGTTTATTATTTTATTATATCTATTGTATTAAAAGAAAATGATGTATTAAAACTAGACTAAAAGAATAGAAGGAAGGATTTCATCAGAAGGCTAGCAAGGAATGGAAGGGAATGGAAATAAAATCTTGTGACTGCTCACAGCCTTGACACAGGTGGCTGTCATTGGCCATCAAGTAAAAACAATTTCACGTGCTGGGTAAACAGTTCTCCAAATCACATTGCAAAGCACCAAAACATGGAGAAGCTGAAACTTCTCAGCTTCTTAGGAGAAAATATCCTGGCAAAGGATTTTTCATAAAATATGTCCATGACAGTTTCCCACTTCAGTCCACAAATTCGCTTTCTTTCTGCTTGCATGGCTTGCTCCAAAAGCCTGGGCTACAGGATCCCAAGCAGAAAATCTCAGTGGTGTGGGCTAGCACTGGGCTGTGACCAGAACTGAGCCTAAATTGCTTTAATTAAAGGCTACTCCAGAGTAAGCTGCCATTAGTATCCATTACTGCAAGATTCAAGTCCGTTTATGAGGTTGTTATTGATGGAATGAAGCCGAGTGATGGGGAGCAATTCAGAGCTGAAATAACTGCCAGGCAAGGAATGAAACCATTTACTGGTAATGCCAGAAAACCTATGGATTGGAATGCTGAGATAATTCCACTTTAACTGCAAGTGGACAGCAAAGATCTATTGCAAAGCTCAGACGTTTAATCTGCTGTGGTCTCACAGCCCCTGGGGATGGACAGCTGCTCTTGTAAGGACAGCTGTGGCTGTGGGGTGCTCCAAAAATCTCACTAGCACTGCAGGGGCATTTGGGATGGTTCTCAATCAGCCATGGCATGCACTTTTCCAGTTCACTTCCTTTGCACCAAAATAATTTCCTTGGTTGTGGTGGAGGATGAGGTGGAGCCCAGCAAGTTACTGAAGCAAAAGCCAAAACTTTAGAATGTAAGTGCCAGCTGGAGGCCTGAGCTGGCTCAGTGGGGCTGCAGGAGATGCTTTTCCTCAGATGGAAGATGCCATAGGACACAAAGGAGATGCCAGGAGAATGAGATCTGGGCTTGGTGCCAGCATCACCCAGGCCAGAAGAAAAACTTTAATTGGCCTGTCATCCGCTCTGTTCCCTGCTCCTGTTTCCCCCGTGCCATCTGAGGAGATGGAGAATTAGAAACCAGCCTATCCTTTTTTCTTTAATTTTTCTCCTTTATTCTTCAGAGAGGCCTCTCCTGGTTGAGCTGCAGGTGATCTATAATTAAAATGTCATATTCCACACATTTTTTAAGCCATCTGGCTATGTCTCCAGGACAGAGGAAGATGGGGCTGGGGGATGAGCGGGTATGTTGCATTTAAGGGCTGTTTTCTGCCTGAACCTAAATTGGACAATTTGTTACCTCTGGGGATGCTGCGTGCTTACAAAGATTTCTGAAAAGCCTTTGCTGGTTCTGACTGTACTGTGCTGACTTTGGTTAGCAGGCCTTCTGGAATGCTTTAGAAAGATAAAATGAAAGAAAAAAAGAGCCCACCCCAAGAAGTATACTTCCTTTTCACTGTTCATGGTGATTAATGTGAGTGGCTTTTCACAATCCATTTCCAATTAATTTTAGTGAAGGAAGCTCTGCAGGCCTGTGTATGAACTAAACTTCATATTAGAAGATTATTGAGGGGATTGCAGGCTAAGGATTGAACACAGGGCTTAAGCTCCAAACTAGCCATCATGTGAGTCACCAAAAACCACAGTTCCTCCTCGGTGTGAGTCATCCTAATGACACACTTGGAGCCAGTGGAGCTCAGAGCCTAATCCCCTCTGCCACCAGCCTCAGCCGTGCTGGAAGGAAGCAGGGAGAGATCACAGCGTGTAACACGCTTCCAGCTCCCAGGTGATGCTGCTGGAAGGGAAATAAATGGGGATTTCAGTGCTTTCCATTTCAGGGCTGGGGCTGGGTGAGCAGCACTCATGCTGCCATCCACTTCAATCCCCTAAAATCAGAGGCACTTTTTTACTTTTTGAGAGAAAGAGAAGAAATATTTTGCTCCCCCTAATTTCAAGCTCCTTTGAATACCTATGGTACAACTTTATCTCATCCTCAGTGTGGCAAATAAAACTCTTTAGTGCTTATGAGAGTGCAGTTATTTGCTGTCCTTGCTGTTGCAGATTTATTATTGTTTTCCCATTTTCCTGAGCTGTAATGTCCTCTACAACTATAGTTGATGTTGAAGAGCAAGAAAACATTGTTTGAATTTATTTTGATAATTATATCATAGGAAACCTCATGGATGCTGGGAAGAGCAGGAGTTGACAGACAAGCCTTTACAAGCTTAGCTGAGAAGCAGAGAGGAATGCATTAATCAGCACTGTCTCCTGTAGGTTTTTTTTCTGCTAATGGCCAAGATATGCTATAACTCTAAACCAGCTGATTCATCCTTCCCCTTTTATTGTCAGGAGGTGCTAAGAGCTGCAGGATGTGATGCCAAGTGCTGGCTGCTGCCTGCCCTGGAGCCAGAGTGGCTGTTGGGATGGTGCTGACTTTAATCCAGAAAGCAGTGACAGAAGGGGAAAGGCAGAAAACTTTGGCTACTGAGGGTGTGTGTGGGCATATGTGGTAGACAAAACCCTTGAGATGGAGAGAATCTGATCTGAAAGGGATTTCTGCTGGTTGGTTGGGGTTATTTTCTTTAACCTAAGTGCAGCTAGATTGATGATGCTGTCAGGCCCTTAGTCCCTTCTCCTCAGTGCCTTATCCCTGGCAAGTGGTGATGGATACTTCTCTTCAACATTACCCATATCACATTTGAGAGTCTTTTATGCAGAGAGATGACTGTAGGGTAAAAAAAGTGGGAAAACACTATAAGTGGTGTAAAAGTTACATTTGTCTAAGGGAAAATGAATGCTGTTGGTGTTTGTTCTGAAGCAGCTGGTACCACTTTATTTTCAAGATTTGTGAGAGATGGGGGAGAACAGGTTGCACTTTCATGGCCCTCAGGTACAGCTCAATGGGAGGGGAAGCACATTTGCACCTGCTGGCTGTAGAGGTTTACAGGTGATTTGTTGTGATCCATTCACTGAGTGGAAGCAGAAACTTTTATTTTCAACACAAAACATGGTATATGTGCTTTGGATGCAAATAAAATACAGAAGCTGTTGGTCGCTGAAGATGCCCACACTCTCTATTTGGGTTGAATCTTTAAGTGGTTTGCAGCAGGGCAGTGCTTCCATGTGATATCAGCATGACATAAACATGGATTTAAGGCATTGGGTTACTGCATTGCTTGAAGTCTTCTTTGGGCAAGCAAAGAGTGAAAAAATCAAGGGATTCTTCTTGTATAAGTCTTGTGACAGCAGCAGAAATGAGGTCTCACAGAGGTTGGGCAGTAGTGAGTCTCAGATGTTGGAGAAAACTCTCTTCTGAGAATTTCTTTCCTGGTAATTCTGCAGCTGAATCTCTCTTTGTAAATTTGGACTTGTGTAGTGAGAAGAAAGGGAATGGGGAGAGGAAATTGTTTTAAGTTCTGATGTCAGAGATTGCATGGTCAAAGTGATCACTTTGTAATCCTTGCTTTGTAGGTTATTACTGAATATTATTCCATTGGAAGTCAAAGAGAGGGTGCCTGCATTAGCAAAGAGAGCCCTGATCAGGTGGAGAAAATGAAGATAAAAAGGCAGAGAGTTACTATAGTGAAATACATAATCCCACAGGTCTTTACCTGCATGTTTCACATTCACCTGCCTGTCAGTAGTAGCTCAGCTGCTCTGTGGGCCTGGGGAACCATGAGTTAAAGAGTTTAGGCTCAGCCTGCCAGTCTGGCCTCTGCCTTGTTAGGATAGAAGAAATCTGCACACACTGATCCCATTCACCAGCTGATTCCAGGAATGCCATACAGGGATCCATGTATAAGGACCTTTGTAGCAGCTTTCTGTATTCCAAACCTCTTAAACCATATTTTGGTGTCATTCAGATTTCCCTGTTTGAGAGAAAGGCTGCAAATCTGTCAGTAAAAGAGCTCCATGTGTCACTAGTACTTTTTATGTTGAAAGGAGGAGGAAGATTTGAGTTGAAGGTTTACAAGTCAGAAATTGGGGTTTGGATTGCTTCTGCAGCTCCTTTATGTGGCATTAATTCTCATAAAAAATGCACATCATCTGACTCTTTACCCTATTTGTAACTTTATTTTATGCATTCTGGATGCATGTGAATTTTCTGGTGAAATTTACATTCTTTCTGGAAACAACTGAAGGCAGATTTGAAAATGAATTGTCTGGAAAAAACTGCATGGCTTTGGCTTTTACAGCTGCCATATTTTAAAGTATTCACCTGGATGTGGAACAAAAATCAAAAAAACATTTAACACCTGCCCACACTTCCTGTTTCTCATCCTTTCCATCAGATGGCATTTCTCAACTCCAGCAAGAGGTAGTACAGTCTCTCCTGTAGGAATTCCACCCAGAGTTTATGAAGTTGGTGCAGAGGCAGTTGCCCCTCTGGCTGCCTCTGTTCTCCCCCTAAATACCTCTTGCATAAAAGTATCCTGAGGCAGATTTAGTGTGCACAAAGTGTGCACTCTTCTGCAATGTGTGGACCAGCAGTGGATTAAAATATAGATGCTGTGAGATTGGGAAATATGTTTGTATGTCCAAAGGAAGAGAGAAGGGCATTGCATTAATAGAACATAAATGGCATTGTTAATTTTGGCATTAATGTTGTATGGCTTTTTAGATATGTGGCAAATTGGCTTTGATTTTTGGATTTCTTTATGTGCTGTGTTACCCCAACAGCTCTGTGTATTGCAATGGTTTGGAACATGTGTACTTGTAAACACATTTATAAGTCTTATTGTAATGGCAATTGCTGCAATAACACTGAGCTGCAAATTAAGTGTCATGTCTAGATGCCCACTGGGATATTGCTCATCCATTCCCCATGAAGCCTAACTATTTACTAGCAGCAAACTTTCTATACTTGAACATCAGGAGATGATTTTGGAGGGGGTTTCTTTGTTTCTAGGTACTGTGAAGGAGAGCAGTGCAAGTTATCACTGCTTAGTAAAAACTAAGAGTGGACCACAGAATTCACGACAACTTTCTCTTTATAGTTGTTCTACTACTGCTAAGTATTGACTAACCAGGCAGTTTAATTTTAAATGGAAAGTAGCTTTGTGATAACTAAGAAAGTTCTTCATTGAAATAACAAAGTAGAGGGAAGTGGTAGCTAGAAAGAGCTTGTTCAGAAGGACCATTTAGGAATAGGCAAAAGGTAGCCCTGAGCAAGATGTGAACAATCAACTGTCAGGAAATGGTAAAAGGAAAAGGAGCAGTGAATTTCACCCATTGAATTTCCTTTCAGATGTATTTGTAACCTATTTGCCTTTCCTTTTCCCTTTCATTTGATTTCAATAGATCACAAAGAAGACTTTTCTGTCACTCAGATCTATTGTTCCAGAACCTTGAGGGGTTTAAGTTGATACAGCATTAACTTATGCCATTAGAGTGCACCAGCACTCCCAGCCTGGCACTATTTGCCACTAAAAACACATTTTGTCAGCAGTAACTGCTTTTCTTTAAGAGTGAGCCTCCTGAGTAGATGCTCCTGCTCTTTGGCAAGGTGAACTGAGCTGTATTGTGGTCCTGATGGTATTGCTGTTTGACTCATTCTGTCAGGTGAATTCAAAGATTTATTTTCTAGGCAGTGTCCCAGCTTGTATGACTCTGTTTTACTCCTACTTGTGAAAATCAATCACAGGAAACATGGCAGAGGAAATTACCAGCATGAGCAGGGAGTTCCTTGAGCATCAGCTGATCCCTGTGCCAATCAAAAAGTTTTGCTCTTTTCCTGCCCATGGTTGCAGGGGTCCATGTATTATTTGGGATCTGGCATGGGGTATAAAACAAGAGCTCACCCATAAGAGCTTGACTATGCTTTTTATATGCCCCAGAGTCTCTTGTCTATAACTTATTAGTATGATAATCATTATGAAATCCTTTATAAGATTATACATTGCAGTCCAGCCATACATTAGAAAAGCATCAATATTTTATGCATTCCCTGGAGGTGAAAGTGATGCAATAGTTACAGATATATGGATAGAATATATATATGTGTGTGTGTATGTTTCTCAGCTGAATAATGAAGGCTTTTTTTCTTGTGGAGCCATGCTGTATTCCTGATTAACTCCAAGAGCAGGATGAGGCGGGGAATGTGTTGCCATGTGCTGGAGCAAGAGGCTTCTTGTGGGTTTGTAGGATGGCAGCACAAACTGTAAGAAATTATATGTCACTGTGTGTGGCCTGCAGGAATATCTGAGCTGGAAGGAGGTGGAATAGCAGGGGTGGTGCTTGTGAGCTTGTCAGTGTAATATTCAACGTGTTCAGCAGCTTGAATGAAGCTTTCCACATCCAAAGGCTCTGGTTCCAGGGAAGTGAGGATGCTGCACACCCTGCTCCAGAGCCACAAGTCAGTCCTTGTAAGGTCAGTGCTTAGCAGGGCTTGCAGGAGCCCTGTAGTAATTAAGCTGAAATCTTCAGTGGAGCTTGCAGCTGCTGCGTTACTGTTGGCAGAGAGCTCATTTCTGAAAATACAGCAGAGAGAGTTGTTGTTGTTGTTGTGGGCAGCACAAGCACGACTGAATCCCTAAATAACTGATGCCTGTGCTGAGCTGCCTTCCCACTGCAGTGTATTTCCTAATCTCTGCTGCTTCGGTTTCTTGCCCAACAGTGACACTGCTTGCTTGCTGTTTAAATGCTGTTATTGGTCGATGGCTGGTGCTGACTGCAGTTCAAACCAAAACAAATGCTGAGGCCTCTGATTTAATTGCTTTCTGATGTACCACACTCTGTCTGTGAAGCAGGTAGCCTTGTTCTTAGACAACCTCTGCTTTAGTCTTGATTTTAAATCAGCCAGCCAAGCCACCCAGATCTCCAGTTTCTGATTCTGCTTATTGCCAACAGATTGGCATTTCTGTATCTTGGTTTCAGCAAACTCCCTCCTTGTAGAGGTTTTAAGGCTTGCTTTCCTCAGTTGGTGTGGGCTGGTGCTCAGTGGCTCCAATAGGGCCCCTCAGTGGTGTGCATTTAGGGATGTGAATGTCCTTTCCAGAAGTATGGCCCCATCATTTTTATGGATCACTAAATTGCAATGCTGTCCAAGGCAAAACCAGCAACAGCAAAACTATCCCTAGTGTAATATTCAACATGTTGTGGAGCTTTAAAAGAAATGGGAAAAATTTGGTTTCTGTTAGACCTTTTAGGATAAAATGGCCCCAACAAGCAAAACCACTCCTTTCTGGAAACTTCATTAAAATTATGGTGAAATTGATTTGGCAGAGGGAAAGTAAAGGCTGTAGCCAAAGCACTGTAAGTTCTCCAGTGGAAAGACATCTATTGCTGAGTTGTATCATGTTTTGAGTGGTGATATGGGATACTGATGGATATCAGTAAGTGCTGCATTTTGTTTACATTAGGTTTTAAATATTATTTAAAGAACTTGAGAGAATCCATGACTACCAAGTGAAAGATGATTGTGGAGTGATAGGATTTGAAAATGGATTTAAAATCCATCACAAAAATTGAGGTATATGCTCTATGTGCGTTATTTTCTACACTGGCAGTGAATGCTCTCAAAAAACTGCCCAAGGACTACACTATATAAGTTAGGGGTTAAATAACTTTCTTACTATTGTTAATCTAATTTCCATTTGAACTTAAGCCCTTTCACCTGCCCATTCCTGGGGAAAATGAAATATATTTACCATAATTGAACTGTAGCTTAATTTCTTTAGGTACACAGTAAGCCAATGATCTCTGGAGAATGTGCTTCTGTTCTAAGAGGCTTATGAACAGAGGAAAGCATTAAATAATAACACAACTTCCAGATATTTATGACTGCAGTGAAATCACCTGACATTGCAGGCTTTATTTTTTATAATCTGAAACTGAATTAATTCAGGGTATTTGGTGGTTCTTAAAGCATTCCATACTTTTTAAAATTATCAATTATCTCTTCTCACCCTGTAGCAAAGAGACTTATACAGTGCTCCACCAAATAAAAGCTATTAGCAAAGCACCTGAACTTTATGTGATTGTCTAGAGCTGATATGATTTTGGAAAGTAGAGGATTTTACCTAGTACATACTGGAATTTGTTTTTATTGTACCCACATCAGCACAAATTACCCTTCTTTAGAGATAAATCTACATCTGCCTCTCCCTAGTGTTGTCACTGGTGTTTCTGATGGTTTTTCACCTGTTAATATGTCAGAATATGTGCTCCAGGAACCTCTTCCCAAGGCATCATGCCATGTAAACATGACCCAGACAAGCAAAAACTGGGCTTGCTGCTCATTAAGCATCTTTATTGCAGTGTGTCTGAGTGGTGATGAAATCCAAGTGCTCTGTGCAGGACCGTATGTCAAAATAAGGACTGCATAAAAAAAGAAATGCTTTTTAATTCTGGTCATCTTAAAAGCCCAATAATTAAGGTGATGGAAAAGATGGCTTTTACTGCCTACTCTCAGAAAAAGGAGGAAACATCATATATAATGTGCCTCCAAAGGAAAGGATGACTAGATATCAAGTTTTTTAGGAATAATTTTCGCAAAACCTTTCCCAGGAAAAAACAAATCACAGCTATATTCATAGCCTGGATTTTATTTAGTTCCTCACTATTGCAGCATGACTATGGTTCTGGCTGCTCTTAGCAAAGTTAGGAAATGAGCTAGCTTCAGTATTAATATAGTGAGTTCCATTTGCAAAGCCAGTCAAGAGCTTTACACGGTGTTCCGAGATACCGGAATTCAATTCACAGGATTTGCCAAAGCTCTATTTTTATTTTGTCTTCATCTGATGTTATCAAGGTTGTTCATGTTCCAAAAATGGATGAGTTTAGCAATAGTTAGCAGTTGGTAATAGGAGTCAAGAAGACCAAGGCTTTTAACACATTCAGAATGTTTAATTTCCCCTCCATCTGATGATAATAACTTAACATGTAAAAAGAAAATAACACAAAATTATGTGGATTTAAAAAACCTCCCACGCACCTTATGGAATTAAAATAGTGTGTGGGCCTGGAACCACGAGTATGTTCACTAAGTATGATCTCCAGAAGCATGTTATATTTGAGAAAAAAAATTAAATGAAAAATTAATCGTTGCTGTTTTATCCAAACACTTCATTTTCCTAACATTTTGCTATGCCCATTAGGTAATCATGCCATTTATGTTTAACTACTTTTTTTCCTTAGGGTGGCATCTGTAAAATTTAAATATCTGCTTATTCATTTGGGGTGTTTCTATAACTGGAACATAACATTGCAGTAAATCTTGAAGCATGTCCAAGGAAAGGTCAGATTCTGCTGAAATTTTTAGTTATCTGAAGCTTTTTCACACCAAAACGTATTTCAGAGTGTAGTCAGCAGCGTGTTTCTGTAAGGTTGGGTGCTTTTGGTAGTGGCATGAGGAGCTGGTTGGGAGTCTGTGTTCCCAGGCAGGCTTGGCACAGCCCCAGGATGTGCAGTGAGCTTTGCAGAGTCACAGAACAGCCTGACGCAGGAGACGTGCCGGAGATAAGTGTGGGAAATCCTCCCTGCCTCATCATCCCAGGGGATGTGCAGAGCAGGGAGGAAACAGCCAAACCCTTCTCCAAGATGTTTCTAGGAAGCAGTGCCACTGAAAAAAAACCAGCAACAAAAAAGCCCCCAAAAACTCAAGCGAAAAAGCCCCCCAAAACCAAACCAACCAAACAAAAAAACCTCACAGAAAGCATTTATAGTATATATTTAATCATAGGGGGTAGAGCTCAGAAATTGTTAAAACAAGCCAGCATGGCCACAGTCGTAGTGGGGTACATATGTTAGGGTATTTTATTAATAATTAGCCCTTTAAAATTTATCTAACAAAAATCCAAGATGGCTGTGGAAAAACTGTTCCTTGTAATGGCGCTTGTAGTGCTGTAAAACGAGATTAGCACTTGTTATGGTATAGCAAATAATCCTGTTCTGAGTGTTGTGACAGATATTTCAGGTTCCAAGAGAGAAGAGAATTCTTCTCTCTTGGAAGAAATTAGATGAGGTTAGAAACATGAGGAGGAGAAACTGGAAAATCTCCAGAGCTGAGAAAGGTGAAGCTGAGGGTGGGGAGACTTCATTTCCTATGGCCACTTGTCCTAAAATGCTGCCCATTTCCCAGCAGAGCAACTAATCCCAAAATCCAGAGCACTGCTTGTTTCCACTGTTCCCAGAGGCCCTACATGGATGCTGAACATGTTTGAAACATGTTGAACATGTTGTTTGTAAATGCTCTTTATAGTGTCCCCACAGTGAGCGCATCACAATGTGAAAAATATAACATTTGTGTTAAAATGTGCTCATTTTCTTGATCAAAAGGGCAACGTTGCTCACAGTGAACCCCTTGGAAATTTTGAGTTTATCTGGAAATAGCATTGTAGTTGGTAGAGACTAGAAATAGAATAGAATGTGGGGGTTTAGTAAATATATTTAGGATACAAGAGTCAGATGCAGAATGACATGGCAAAGATGAAGGTACAAAATGCAAATACATAATAACCAGGTTTTTCACTTAGTGGTGGTGGCTTTAGCATAGAACCTTTATGACACAGACTACAGCCAAGAATTAAATTTAAAAGAAGTTTAGCAATCTTATTTTTTTTTTTTTTTTTGTAGTACGTATGCTTTGACAGGTTTCATTCATAAACCTCCTATACCAAGAGCATTTTTCCAGGTATTATTATGGAAGCACTAAAAAGATACAGTAACTGTGAGGAGGTTTTTTTGCCAGAAAACATTTCCTGAAGAAGACAGTCATGCCCAGCAAACCAGAAATATGCTATTTTTGAAAGAATTTGTATATAGAAAGCATCTTCAGGAAGAAGAGATAGAATGCAATCTTCCTTAGGTATACGGCTGTTAAGATATTTTTATCATGTACTGCAATCTAATGCTAGCTCATGTAAGAGGGGCTTTGCACATTCCTTTCTCATTTCTGTTAGGAAATTAAATCCTGATAAGGTTCTATATGATGTCTCTTATCACTCTGTAGAGTAGCAATTTAAAGACCAGAAACACATATGGTTTTTCATCTTTATGATCCAATTTTGACCACTGGAGTTTGTTTCCTGCTGCTGTTTTCACAGGGGCAGAAAATGCTTTGTCCAAAAAACCACTTACCTCTCTGCTGGCCTTCAGTTTGAGGAATGTTCTGTTAAATCCAAAATACACGGTTGTAATATTGAGCAAAAATTGGCTTCCTGCTAATAAATTAATACAAATAGTGTTTGGGTTTCTCCTGGCTTTCTTGTTAGCTCCTCATGTGAGGGGCCAGCAAACTGCAGATGAGAAATGGTGAGAAGAAATGAAGCATCACTTACAGTCAAAGAATTGGCTGGGTTGGAATTTAAGCAATGAGAAGAGCAATTTGGGGGTGTGAGGAGTCTGTGGTCCCTGTAAAAAGCCAGGGTGGGTTTGGCAGCCTGGAGTGCCAAATTCAGCCCCCACCAGAGACCCTCCACGAGGGGAAAGCCAAAAAGATGAAGGAGCAGCAGCACAGAGGTGAATTGTGCCCTGCATCCTTACATACAATCTCATTTTGCAGTGGCACTCTCTGCACGTTATTTTTTTTCTCCAAGACCCTCAGTGAGACAGTTTTGTTACAGCTCCTGCTTTTCGAACTTTAGGGTGTTATTCCAAAACTAATCCGTGTTTGGCTTTCTGAAAATAACATGGAGGACATAATGGAGATGAATATCCAATCAAAAAATCTTAAATTGCTGTCTTTAAGGGTTGATCTTTAAATATAATCTGCCTGCAAGTAGATTACACTTATGGTCATTTGGGTACAAATGCACTTTTATAAGAGAATAATTCACTCAGGAAAGCGAGCAGAGGGAATTTAGAGAAGATGGACAAAAATAACTAGGAAGCTCAAGGAATCAATTTATGTTCAAGCATTAAAGTAATGACAGTAAAGCTTTACTAGCAGAGACTACAGAGATTTCAGACTCTTGCAGTAAAGCATGATTATTTATAAAAAAGGGAGAGAAAAGCTTGAAGAGTATTTTATTTCAGTGTTAGGTCAAATAATTGATGGTGATTTCCAGCTGGCAAACAGGTAGCAGCAAAGACATTTAAAAGTGGCAAGTTTAGGCATCATGAGGGACTGTCCTGCCAGTGTCTGAGTCTACCAGGCTCAGGCTTAATAAATACAAGGCACAAATTCCAAGATGGGCTTCAAAATCAGTAGGGTTGGATGTATTTTTGTTGGTTTAGGAGGTGGATTGTTTGGTTGTTGTTTTTGTTTGGTTTTTTCTTGTTTTCAAGTTATCAAGACAAGCAAGTTTAAACATAATATTTCTCCCAGAGTGGTGAGAATTTGGTGCAGATATTTTTTTCTTTCTGCATGTATTTTTGGTTTGGCTGGTTTTTTTACAGTAAATGCATTTTCCTGTAAAGACTGCAGCACATGGGTTCCCAGGGAATAGTTCAGTTGTGTTTTGACTTTTAAAACATTTTATACTTTCTTTTCCTCTCAACTTCAGGCATTTAGAATGCATTAGGGTCACTGGTTCTATTGGGAATGTTGATGTTAAGGTTAGGTCAAGGGTAATTTAATATATTTAGGTATTGAAATTCTGTAAAAGCCAAGATGCTTTATTTTGGATGTAGGACTAGATAATAGATATCTTGTATTGAATTCAGGTTTGGGTGGAGAAAAGGTAATATGCAGTTACAGAAGTATGTCAAGTGACACTGGAATGTACATAGGAATAATGAAAGTAGAAAATTAAACTCCTATCTAAACATATATATGTGTGTGTGTATATATATATATATATGCATGCATACATTGTATAATGATTAAGCAAAGAAGAAAGAAGGAAGGGGAATATAACCTTTAATACTGGAGAAGGTTTTTCTTCTGTGATGTTTCCCATGTTACTATCACAAGGAATTGTTGAACCAAAATGCCATGTGAACAGCTGTAGAGTAGAAAAATAATGGAATTAACCTGTTCCACTCTTATAATAAATGAATGACATCAGAGTGCTCATTATTTTAATTAAATTGATGTGAAGTCATTAATAGTTATGATACTTTATTCCCCCATCATGTAGACAAGAGGGATTGTTAATTCAGGGCTCAGCAATACAAGAGCATCACAGCTCCCAGGCACCCCAAAAATTGGATGAAAAAACAACATTATAAGTTGTTGTTTGGACACAGATTTGTAGCTTACCCATGGTAGTTGTCTTGCTATGGTATAGTTAATAGTATTTTGCTTTGTCTTCTGATCACACAGGTCTTACAGATACTCAAGGAAAGTGTGCATTTGGTAAAACTTGGCATGATTTATATAGCTTGGAGCAATGAGTAAGTTCTTACTTAATTAAATGAATTATGTAGACATTTTTTAATTGTCCAAATGCCAAACCAGATACACTGGGCTTGCAACTCCTCCCTATTTTTAGAGCAATACTGGTTTTATTTCTTACCACATATTTTTTCCAGGCTAGTAATCTATAATGTACTTGAGCTATTTTGATATGGTTATCTTTAATTAAGCACATAACTTATTAATATTTTGTGAGTTGGATGAAATTCTTTTGATACTATTTTAACATGCCAATTTGTAATTATGTTATTTCACTAGAGCAGACAGATTGGTAAGTCATGAGTTATTAGGGAAAAGAAATTGTTCTAATGAATAAACAGGGCCTTGCAGACAGTAAGCTGATAGTGTCAAGCATCACTCAGAAGGGCCAAAATAAGGACTTGCAGGCTATTTATTACTGGACTGCAGGTGTTTATCGGTATTTAAATCATAATTAATAAAAACTGTGTGGTTTTAAAAGTATGGCAATGCATCACGTTATGTAATATTAGAAATATCCTTCCCCTGCACGTGCTTGATACTGTTCTGTGTTTTGGTTTTGTTACACCTAGTGCCCTGTGAAAGTGAACCAGTTAATGCTTGATGTGATTGATGGTGCTTTAAGCTGGGAGGTCGTAACCATAAATATTGTAAAGGGCTTTGATTTCCAGATTATGCCAAACATTCCCACTTTGAAAAATGGATCTCGCTGAAACGTGCAACGTTGGGAAAGTAAACACAACGTTTTAAATTTAATTTCCATTCTCTTCTGTGACAATTACAGATCACATGAGAAAGGAAGCCATCATAGCACGTCACATATTGAACTCGATGAAATGTATTACAATTTGAATCTCTGGAGTGGTTTGTCCTCCAGTGGGGCTCTAATTTATACCTGCTTATTCAGGAATAAATAGTGCTATTTTCTGACTTGTCATCTGTCTCACCTCACCTCTCCTCAGCTTTTACACTGAGAAAATGATGTCGTTGAACTGAATGCTAAAGCAGCAAACTGTGTTGAGATTAATTTCACAGTCCAACCCTTAAAAATTTTAGAATTATTCTATTCATCCTTTCATTGCTGTGACAATAGATGTCCAGTGTGGCACACGTACACAAAGGGTAGGTATGTGTGTATAGAAGGAGAGACAGAACGATTGAAGGGGTGAATACAGAAATGAGGGAATGCTGCTGGTGCTCTGAGTTCTCCTGAACTTCCTGATCTCATTACCACCACCCAGTGGAAAAGTCTGGAGCTAATGCCAGTTCCTGGTGTCAACTTGAGGACTTCTTCCTATGGAAATACCTCCTGATTCAGCAAGTGAGCCCAAGCTCACAGATGTGAAGTTTCTAATTGACTGTGGAATACTTTTGATCAAATTTTTAGATTTCATATTTTTGAACTCTGGAAAAAAATTGTGTGGCTGTTGGCATGGAAAATAATCTGTGTTTGTAATAAATGGCCACAAATAATCTGAGATCTATCCTAGATCTCAAAATTTACAATTTTCCTATTTATTTGTGGATTTCCTTTTATCAGGTCTTCCCTTAATGGCTCATTTACTTTTGTTAAAGATTTTCATTTCTTGAGAAGCTTTCTTACCTTGGAAATGTTGTATTTTTTAACTGGATCAAATTAATTTTAAAAAATTTAATTGGTAAAAGTGAAAACTTGGTGCTCATTATGTAGTCAAATTCATCTCCAGAGAAGTACCAGATTCAGAATGGCTGTTTGAAATCTCTTTGGTTATTGTTCATGATGTTCATGTGTTGTTTGCTTTATTGTAATGCTAGTTGTGTACCTTGCCTGCTGGATTTTATTGAGCTTTGGTTTGTGGCTTCATTGAATCACACCCATTCTGTGGTCTTTTGACTTCTGCTTTTTGATTTATGAAAAGATATATTTTTTTAATTTTTTTTTTTTTTTTTGTGTTGTCACTGAACGATTGTTCCTTGCACTGTTGTGCTAGATTGTTGGGGAAGGGAAAGTGAAAAAGATTTTATATAGCGGTCAGTTGGGAACAGTCATGGGATGGTTTGGATTGAGACCATTTAAAAAAGGTCATCTAAAAAACAAAAGCTGAAGACTCCTCTGCCACATGCAGGTACACCTTCCACTACGGATGGAAGCATTGCCTCTGAGATGAAATCCATTTTTTTCTTATGATTTTTGAAAATTCAATTTCATTTATTCTGCTAGGGTTTGACTTGAATGTTTGGTTTGAGTGGATATTGGGAAACCATAATTCCATGATGGACTGTTTCAGGGATTCATTTTCCAGTTGCTGGCTCCATTTGCTTTTCACATAGAGACACTCTGTTTGACAGAGGATTTGCTTCTAAGGCAGTGTTTAACATAGCACAGTGAGTTGCATTTTCAGTGCTTGAAATGCTCAGGAGTGGCTTGTGCAACAATCAGGTGTTTTGGCTTGGGCCATCAGGTGTTTCCTGGCCTTTGTAAAAATATCCTGCTGTTTAATGCTGTTATAGTACATCAGTTCCTTGTTGGTGTCACCTTGTGTTCGGTGTGCCATTTGCAGTTTTATTTTAAATTTTTATTTGTCTGGTTTGGTTTATTTGTTAGGAATGGAATAGAGGTGAAAACAAAAAGATGCAGTGTGCATGTGCTGTTAGGGAAATTGTGCAGCATAAACATTAAGAAGGGAAGCACAGAGAATGCTGTATTATATCCACTTACAACACAGGTTTTCCCTGTAGTATCCTAAAGAAGACAGTGGTAATGTTGGTGATGGGAAAGAGCAGGGGAAGATAAGGGCTTGCATTTCTGAACACAGGAATGTGGTGCAGGATACAGATGTGGATATGTGGAAAGAGGGAGGGGATAATTCTTGCTGGACAAGCCTTTTCCCTGAGCTGTTCTGCATAAGCAGTGCTATGAAATCTGTGTGCTTTGCAGGGCTGAAGGAGCGGAGAAATGAAAACAGAGCATGTTTTAATGAATCTTTGCTGCTACTTTTGAGGTTGAAATGCAAGTTCAAGCCCTCCCAGTGCTCTCCCTGTGACACAACCCTGGGGGCTGCAGGCTTTAAGGCACTGCTGCCTTTCCTTATCTTTGTGATAGCAGAGCTGCACTCAGCTCAAGGGCTGGAGCAGGGAGCCCACTGTGCTGCTCCTCACACAGCATGAGGGATGTGCTGGGAACTAGGCTACCAGAGCATCCCAGCTTCCTCTTTTTCCTGCTGCACCACCCCCACAGCTGATGAATGAATGAATGCAGTTGTAATACACTGTTTAATGCACATCACCCCTTAATGCCTTTTAAAAGGTACTCGGGATACTCCCAGCTTTCCTTCTGCTCCATGCAAGGGTGATGGGCCTCTGAAATAGGGAAACACGTACAAGGCTCAGTGAAAGGAAAAAAGGACCAGTAAAAGGAGACTGAAAGTGCAGGAGATGGTAAAAAGGTGTGTCTCAGGCAGCAGATTACTCACAGGGAGATATTCTTAGGATAAAGTGAATTTTGTTGAATTCAATAAGAATTGCTATGGGAATTTAATTGGGTTTGTTGTGACTTGAGCACAGATATTCCTTTCTATCCTTGATGGGTATGTTTCAAGGGAGAATTTGTTTCAATCATTCGATTTGTCAGGATATGTTAGTAACACATATGCTGTGCCGTGCTTTAAAAACTGTTAACCAAAAGAGTTTATACTCTTGAATATTTTTTCTGGGTTATGCAAGGATTATTTCTTAAATAATGAATATTATTAAATATTAGAATGCAGAATATTGAGTATTTTCACAGGCAGAAAAACAGTAGGATGCACAAGAATCAGTTCCATTTGTTCACTGGCTTCTAGTTCACAAGTTTTCCAGAAAGTCTCTCAAATCCATAGCCTGCTTCTTGAGTTGATATTTGCTTGTTATACAGGAACAACTCCTTGGAGATTTTTCCCAAATGGAAAAATAAAACAATGAGTAAATAAGCAGCACTGGTTATTATTACATAGCAGAGATTTGTATAAATAGCAATGAAAACAGCTGAAACCCCAGATACTTACCCAGGAGAACAGGACAGAGATGGAAATAGGGAGTATTGATGGTCAGGGATTGATGAAGTCAGCAATTTATTAAAAATAAAAGATTTGGGAAGGAAGAAGCATCTTGATCATAATAAACAGAATGAGGCATGAAAACTTAGGTGAAGGGTTGAGATAGATCAGGAATCAGCTAAAAAGAAAAAAAGACAACCAGAATAAGCAGGACTAGAAAAGATGTATTTTGCTTGTCAGGTGCTATTTGTTGTCCTTTGTTTATTCAGTGCTTTGGAGGTTTTTAATTGTTTGTTGTTTTAATTGTTTGTATTTTAAGTGTTTGTTTTTCCCTCCCTTAATAGAGGAGGACAGTGAATTTCATGAGCAGAAGCTATAGCAGCTTTCAATGCTGTTGCTCACTTCTGCTTGGTACAAAGCAGGGTGAACCTTTGAAACCTGAGCTGTGGGAGCAGATTATTTCTCTGTTGCTTCAAGATGTTCCCAAGTCCTTGGACTCTTAACAAGAGCGTGCAAGCAGTGCTTGCACATCTCTGAAAGGCCAGAGAGCAGCTGTACAGCCCTGAAACTTTTAAAAACCTCTGAAAGGGCCCAGGTATGGCTATAGCAGCTGTGAGTCAATGCGTCTGTGCAAGGATTTCAGGGAAAAAGGTTCCAGTTTTTTGAGGTGGTGGATGTACGGACTTTCATTCCCAGGCAGAAGGGTCCTCACATATCAGTAACGTTCTGTTTAGAAGGTGGGAAAAAATTGTTCTAGCCCCAGTTGGAATGTATTTATTCTCAGAAAAGAGTTGTCTAATTTTATTTCTTGCATGATTTCATGTCTTTTCTTCTGACATTTTTGAGAGGGAGCCGCACCCATGGTTCTGTCTTGAAAGGGAACCAGGCCTTCAGTGTGCTGTGTTTTTAAATTTATCAGGTATTTATAATATTGACTTGATTTTCACATGGCAACGAACTTGCTGGTTATTTCTAGATGTACACGTACATCCTGATAACCAGAAAAATCTGTGCATATACATTATCACAATCTTTTTTTGGCTGTAACAAGAAACAGCAAATTCTGATCTCTCACCTGTGGCTCGGCTGTCAAAACTTTCCACTTTTGCCATTTCCCTAATTCCTTCCTAAGTGTTGGAAATGCTAAAGAATGAGTGACAGCTGTCAAAATTTACTATTCACTGTGTATGATCCGAGGCAATGATAGAAGATGTTTATCAGAAAGGGGCACATCTCAAAAAAATGAGGCTTTCTTCAAGAAGGATACAAGCACCTGAGACAGTAATTTCTGCCAGGGAAGTGTTTGTGCGTGTCCCCATCCTCAATCATCTGGCAGCAGCTCATCAGTTTTGGAGGACAAGATGATAGGACACTGCTATTATGTTTCCAGCAGTAAATGCTGACTAAGAGACGTGTTCAGATGTTGCATCATGTTTCTGGGCTCCTTTTCTAAGGTGCTCCTTCTTTTGGCACTGGAAATTCATCCCATCAATCTTGATTTTTACCAAGCAGACTAAAGGTGAAGCAGGCTGGACGATGAGCCAGCTAAGAGTGTTTCACACCTCACATGAGAAAAGCTGCAAATCACAGATACCTTATGGGGGAGAAAATCCCCAACAAAACAACAAACCGCACTTAGAGCATCTCCCTTGTGCACATCTTAGACTGTGACAAATTCTGGTCCTGGAAGCCAGCTCCGGTTTGTGTGCTGCAAAAAGAAAGGATCACTTATGCTAGGGAAGGAGCAGGGGCATGCCACAGCTGCCTCATGCTGATGTACCTAATGGTTTTTAGCCCACTTTGCTGGGGGCTTTGTACAACCGAGGCGAGCACATCACACGGGCGCTGAGGCTGAGGATCGCAGAGTCTGCGCCAGAGCCTGCAAGAAACCATGCTCGGTGTCCTTTTCCTTGCAGACGCCCAAGCCCTGCGAGGCCGGGTGGGCAGAGCCGCCTCCGCCGGCGGGCCGGGCCCGGGAGAACCGTGAGTGACCGCGGGGAGAGGCGGGGGAGCCCCGGGAAGGGAGGATGCAGGCACTCCGGCAACGGGGGATGCGGCCCCCAAGGAGAAGGGATGCGGTCCCCCGAGCGGGAGGGATGCAGGCACTCAGGGAAATGGGGGATGCGGCCCCCCAAGGACGAGGGATGCAGGCATCTCGGGAAAGGGGGGATGCGGCCCCAAGCGCTTCCCGTGACCCAGAAGTTTTGCCAGCCCGCTCCCGGTGCTGCGGGATGCGGCGGGGATGGGCTGCGGCGGCCGCAGCCCGGCGAAGGGCGGGATGGAGCTTACCCCGAGCGAGGATGGGGAATGACCGATTTCCCCCAATTGCGTTGTCACGGGCCAGAGGAGCCGAGAGCGGCGGGCGATGGGGAGCGGGGGGGCTGCTCCGGCCGGGCAGGTGGAGGTGCCTGTGAGTAGGGTGTTAGAGAAATGTGTAACAAAAAAAGAGAAAAGGGCGCGGTGGAGGCTGCTCGGAGGAGGGGGAGGGCGGGAGCGTTGGGCTGGGGGCGTCGCACCCCGGGCATCTCTCCATGCCCACCCCCCAGATCCCGGAGGAATCACACTGGTCGTCGTCCCCACCCCCGGAAAAAGGAGGGCACAGCCCACCTGCGGGGCTGGCTGGCTCGGGGCGCCGGCTCTGCCCCGTCCCCCCGCCCGTCCCCCTTTACCTGCCGGCGGCCCGTCCGCGGCGGGGGCAGCGGGGCGTGGGGCGGTGGGTGGCGGTGGAGGCGGCGTGTGACAGATGTCCTCCTCTGACAGCGCTCGGTACCAGCCCAGTGGCTCCCTGCCATTGGCTCAGTGCAGCCGACCGGCAAGGCTGCTCGCTATAATAGCACTATGCCTGCCAGCGGCGGCGGCAGCTCGCTCGGCTCCGCCGCGGCCGCCCCGCCGCGCATCCTCCTCACCCTCCTCATCCTCCTCACCCTCCTCCCGCGGCCGCGCCGCGCCTGAGGGGCCGCAGCCCCCGCCCAGCCCCGCCGAGCCCGGCCCGAGGAGGCGGCCCCGGCCCCATGGAGTGCTACTACATTGTCATCAGCTCCGCGCACCTCAGCAACGGGCACTTTCGCAACATCAAGGGAGTTTTCCGCGGCCCCCTCAGCAAGAACGGCAACAAAACTCTGGTAATGGCTTCTCCCCTTGCCTTCCCCTTCCTCCTCCTCCTCCTCGGCCGCGGCGGGGACGCGGTGCCCTGGGGGCAGGCGCTGCCGTGTCCCCGCAGAGCTGCGGGCGGCCCGGGGACCCTCATGGGCTGGAACCGCAGGGCCGGGGCTCCGCAGCCCGGGGAGAGGCGGTGCTGCCGCGGGGCTGAGCCCCGGTGCTGTCCCCGGTGCTGTCCCCGGTGCGGGCACAGCCGCGGGTCCCGCCCGGGGAATTGCGGGGAGGCAGCCGAAACTTGTCCGCTGGCTCGTCCGAGCCCTTTGGGTAGGGAGGTGCGTTTGAGCAGAGCCTGGGAAGCGATGTGTGGTTTGGTTTGTTGGCCGCCAAGTTCTCTTTGAAAGCAGAACTCGCTGTTTGGCAGGGCTCGGTGGGTTTTGGGCAGTTTGGTGTGGTGGATGGTCCGGGAAGCCTGCATGGGCTATTGGGGCTGTTTCTGAATTGATCTCCCTACTCGGATATCTGTGCATCTGTTGGGTTTGCTGTGGTTTTGCTGACTTGCTGGAACTCGCCTCGTGCTGCTCCTGAACTTTAATGGAAGAGTGACGGTGCAGTAGCCTTGGCAATGCGTTTGCTCTCCTGCCTGCTCAGATAAAAGGGATGTGGGATAGCGGCAGGCTGGGTGAGCTGCATGGCAGAACATCTCAATCACGGCACAACACCGTGTGGACAGATGTCTGGAGAGGAGGATGGAGCTGAACGAGGGGCTTAGCCACGTTGTTTATCTCTCTCTGCCATCACTGCCTCATTCTGAAATCCTCTTTGGAGGAGATGGAGCAGAACTTACTCACCACATTCTTGTTCCCTCGAATGCACGACCTATATTGATGGGGAATTTACTGAAGTACTTAACATTTGCTAGAGTTGGCAAGCTTGCAATTTCTTCCTAAATAAAGAGATTAAAGCAAGTCTGAGCCAAGTCATAAAAATAGTAACTACTACGAGAGGATCTGAGGCAGATTTTTGGACTGTTTCAAATGTGAAGTTCCTGCTTTCACGTTGTAAATCCTTACAATTTTATTTGCTGTGGATTCTGCATATTTTTCTGTCAGGGATCGCGTTCTTGGAATTTTAAACAAGTATTTGTAGTATCCATGAGATGGCAATATGTGTGTAATATTTCACTGTTACAGTTGCAACCCCAAGACCTACTGCAGAAATATTTGGTACATTTCAAATAATGGCATGATACATCACCTTCTTCCTACTAAACAATTTCAGTAAAGATGCATTTGGCAGGACTGAGAATACTCTGATGTAACTTTTGGACTGTGTATTATCTTGCAGTTCATAATGGATTCTGCTTCAACAGCATTTTTAAAAAAATATTTTTATTCCCTTGGCAACAAAAAAGAAAAAGGCAGCCTTGTATTCTCAATATTCCTGATTAATTTATTTACTGATAAAATTATTTGTGACCAAAATATTTTGGGAAAGACTGGTGCTAACTTCAAAGTCAAATGAAAAATAATTATGTGGGCTTTGAAGGGCTCATACTCTGGAAAAAAATGTACTCTGGGAAGAAATTTTAACTCAACTCTACTGTTCATTGAGACAGATGTGAGGGGAGATAAGGCAGAGTTGGCTGTGGGACTGCCACGAGAACCCTTAGTGTGTGCACTGATCACTGGCAAAGTTTTTGCTGGGTTGAAAAGGAAGAGTTGCTGATGTTGGCTCTGTGGACAGCAAAATGAAATCCTTCCTTATGAAATAAACGGTGTAGATGCAGGCATGAAGGCTTGTGTTTCTGTTTGGGCTATTTTTTAATTTATAGGAGGTAAAGATGCCATGAAGTTGTGTTACAAGCTCAGAATGGACAGTTCTGTGGTGCTGAAGTACATTTACATCCATTTCAATGGGAAAATCAGGTATTTCAGAGGGTTGGTCACTTTCACTGTAAACAAGCTTTTCAGACTTGGAAGAATGAAAATATTTGTTAGTCTAAGCTAGACTAAGTCTTGAGAAATTCCAGTAAGAACACAGCCATTTAGTGTGTTCTTGCTGTCTTCTACCACAGACCAAGACTAGGAGAAACAGCAATCTGTGAAGCTAAAAATTAGAATTTTTGAAGCTGCTCTGACTCAGACATACCTTCCTATTTGCTGTAAAGCATTCATTGTCTCTTCATCTAAGCTCCAAGCTTTCAAAAATCACTGCTTCCCCATGAACCAAGGAGAACCTGAAAGCAGCCTCCCTTTGTAGAGCACAGGATTGCTTCTGTGCAAAACTTACCCTTGTTAAGTTTTGGTTCTCCTTCAGAGTTCTGCCACCATGCTCTGTTTAGAAATAAAGGTGAGTGTATGTTTCAGTAGAATTTCACATCAATTAGAAAAGTGCTGGCTCTAGTCAGATGATGATGTGGTTTTGAGATGATTTTTTGTGGTGTATCTGCAAACCTGAGCTGGTCAGGGTTCAGGGGAGAAAGCTCCTTGGGTCTTTCCACTATTTTCTCATTCTGGAGTGACCTGATATTGCCCTAAAACTCTTTTTATATTTATATTTTTGGCCCTGCTCTCCAGGAGAGGTCACTGAGAGACTTTTTTCCCCTGATTGTTTGTCTCTGTGGGTAATCCTTACGTGTTTGTCCTCTGCCTGCGTCCTGTCTCACACAGAATTAGTAGTTTAAAAGACTCTGAAGATTTGGTTCAAAACTCCCAGAATACAGCAGCAAGAAAGAGCTGGTAGGGAGCATGAAACACAAAGCTTTGGCCTTCCATAAAGGCTGCTCAGTGGAGAGCATCAGAGAGTTACTTTTTGGTAGAAAAGATGGAGTGACAGTGTTTCTACTGCCTTGGTCTTTCTCTCTCTGTCTTTAATGCCTAGTGAGTGTGGGCTTTGAGATGGAGTTATTTGGGAGGGGGAGAGAAGTACATGAAGGGTAAAAATACAAAGGAGGAGGATGGGGCAAGCCACAGTTGTACTCCTCAAGAGAAGGCATTGGGAAAACAGGAACTCAGAAAGTGGTGAAAGTCATAAAAGGGAACAAAGGGTGGCTATAGGAAACTGAGAAAACAGGTTACTGTAAAAACTTATAAAATTAAATAAAATAAGAAAAAGTTGCTTGTGAATGAACCTTTAGTCAGGTGAGGGTGGGAAAGGAAGAAATGTGTGTCTACATGCAGTTTGGGTTTCTGAGAGCTTTGCCCAGTGCATGTGGTCCCCCTGGCCCCTGGGATATGGATCACTTATCTCATTGTAATCAGCTACTTCTTGTCAGGAAAATCAATCTGAACAAGGAATTGATGGGAATTGGACCCTTGTGGAAGAATAGCCTCCAAACTCTTATAATAAAGTAACTTCAGAAAATGAAGTATGGTTAAAAGAAATTGGTGGTGTTTGTGCTGTCAGATAAGACTTTATCCTCTCCCTGTGCAGTTTGTGTTGCCTGAAATATCCTCCAGACATACAGAGTCTCCTAACAATAGCTCATCTGCCACTGGAGTACTCCATGGCAGCTCTTTGGAAGGTTTTGTTGTTGTTGCTGGAGTACTGTCACCAACTGCCATGTGGTCTTTGTGTGGCAGATGGTTTCTGAGCTAGAAACTCAAGACTCACCATGTGGGTCAGTGCTATGCAATGATGTTTCAAATTTCTGGTGCTCTTTCTGTATTTTCATGCTTTTTGGTGTTTTAATGAATGAATATTGGCCTGATTGCTTGGCCATGTCACGTCAGGGTTTGATATTATGGCTATGAAGTTTTCCCAAGGATGTTCTTTTTGGCTGTAGCAGTTTAGAAAAATTTTTGCTGCAAACTCTTTGTTTTGCCTATAGTCTTGAACTTTTAATGCACTTACTCTGTTATTTTTTTTTGGCCTTATGTTATTGCTGCCAAATTACAGTAGTCTGTCTTTGTAATTCATCTTCCTTGCTGTGGCTGCTGTCTTGCAGTTTATAATCTCAAAAAATATTGAAACTTGTATGAAAAAAAAGCCACTTTCTGGAGAGAGAAATCAGTTGTTTGGTGTTGGAACTACAGGTGATTTTTTAAAATCCTTAAAATGTCTTTCAGGATGTAAACCCCAACCTAGGATAAAGTATTTATCCTGGTTAATATATAAAATTATTGGTTGGTCTGCAAGAGAAGTGACTCTTTGGCTTTCTGAGTAGCTGGTATGTGGCTGGTGACTGAGTATCTGTTGTTTCACCTTAAGGTATTGGACTGGTGTAAAGGGCTCTGTTTCCTTGAGATTTACAGTATGGAAGTGTGGGGCTCCTTCACATCTTTTAATTGGACAAATAGATTTTCTCTGGTGGTGATCAGAGTGAGTAAGGTGCTGTCACTTGGCTGAGGAGGTCAGGGAAAAGCTTAGACCTCTGTGTAGTGTAAATTGCTACTGTAATTCCAGTTTCAAGTGTCTTGTTGATAACAGATGGAAAGTAGATAAGATTAGAAGGTCCTGATAAGGAGTTGGTTAAAGGACCAAATACACCAAACTATTTTTGTGATTAGCAGTGACCTCTATATTTGTAGGTATATACTTTGGTTAAAAGTGTGACCACAGGGCACTCCAGGGGTAGAATGGAAACAGTGGCCCCCAGGTCCAAGTTAGTTAAACTGTTATCTATAACTACCACAAGTTATTTAAAACTGGAATCAAGCTCTGAACTCAATGCCCTAAGCCATGTGGAGAAGATGATCTCATGAACTTCAGGTGCCTACCATGTAGTAGAGCTTTGCGTCTCCCAGCCAGCTGGGTTATGACTGCAGGGATATTAATTAATTAATAATGTAATTAATTTGTTTATAACTCCTTTTAGAAGTCCTAGGGCATGCCTCTATTTTTGTGAAAACTCCATGGAGTTCAAACACTGTCACACTTGTGCCCTCTGAAAGTGCCATCTGTTGCTCAGGCCGTCTGTTGTCTTCAGCTCTTTTACACTTTGTAGAATATTTCTGTATTCCCACACCTCCTAAAGTAAATAGGTTGTGGCAGACATAAAAATGTATTATATGAGAATTTCTATTACAAATACCATTCCCTACTACAGGAAGAAAGTATTAAACTAAAACATTTCCTGATGAATTACAAGAGCAGCTGTAATTCTGCATGATCAGGGTAAATGTCCATTGGTTTCAAGCTATCTAGAACACATATAAAATAAACAATGGTTACCATAGGTTTATTTTAAATACTGGCAAAATGACATCCTGCAGTTCTGTTTGCCATATTGTATATTACCAGTAGCAGGAGGGTAATTTTTCAATTCTGTCTTACACATGCAGAATTTAATAGAACTATTGCAATACATTGTTTTTCATCGTTAATGTTGCAGAATTTGTAGGGTTGAGTTGCTAGGCCAGAGTTGTATTAGTTAAGGGAGAAAAATCACCTGTTACTTCCTTCAGTGGTTATGTTCCCTCTGGATCTGCTAATGTCTTTTTTGACCTAAGTTTGAAACTTGAAAACATTCACATCTTTTCTGTGAAGGAAGCTGAACAGCCCTAACTCATTAAAATATTAAAGTGGCAAAATAAATTTGGCCTCATTTAATTTTAATAATTAATAAACATTACTTAGATCATGATTGAAAACCAACTACTCAGAAGGCAACAGAATAATCTGGTAAAGTTTAAGGAACAATAAAATAACTGTGTCCTACTTCTAAAGTCCATTTGTTTGAACTCAGGTTACTTGGTTTATTTGTGTGAGGCTGTCTCTAACAGTTCTGGCTCAAAACATTATCAGCAGGCATGTTTTGGTGAGTTTACAGGAAACTTTCATCATTTAAGTGCATTTCCAGAGCAATTCAGAGAGATCTCCAGCCTCGTGCAGCGAGCTACAGCACTCCTGTGTCCATCACACTCTGTGTGACTCCATCATCTGGTCCAAAAAATAGCAGGAGCTGGAGTCCAGCATGCAGCAGATTTAAATTGGGGCAGCTTCTGCTTCAGAGCTATTACTGAGCAGGCTTTTGTACTGTAAAAGCTTATTAAATGCATGGTAAGCTTCAAACACTTCGGTGTTCTGTTGAATGTAATTAGACTATTACCATGGTTAAATTAGTACACTTGTTTAGGTTTTTTTTCAGATCCAGGCCTTAAAGAATAAGTCTGAGGAGAGCCTTTGCCTTGAATATTTTCTGATGCAAATATCCATAGCAATCTCCAAGCTCTGAGATACACAACGTTAATTTTAACACGTTGCTCACACTTGGAAAATGGTGTTGCTGACATGTTGTTTACCATGCTGCTAACTGGAAAACAGCAAGCTGGCTCCTGTATTTTCCAAACCACAGATTTTTTTTTTTTTTGAACTCTTTAATCTAATCGGACTTTTCCAAGGTGCAGATTGCAGTCCTAAAATTCTTGGCTTTCCTGTGGGCTCTGGGAAAATGTAGGTTTCTTGACCTTCCCATCATCAGGGATTCACAGTTGAAAAAAGGAGTTAACTTTGAGTTGTGGATCCAGAGGACACTGAGTGGTGAGTGGCCTCTAAGCTGAGCACAGTGGGGTTTTCTGTAGGACTTGCCTAAGTAGCTGCAAGATCTCTGATGCCCCTAACTGGTGGCAGTTGCAATATTTCCTTTTCTGTGTGGCATTCAGGCATGTCAGCAGGAACAATTATTGGGTGCAAAAATCAAAGCCATTGAATAGATGCATCTTAAAATGTAGGTAGGGATGAGCTTGAAGAATCCCACAAAATCAATACAGAACATTTTCTGTGATTTAATATCTTAATGCAGTTAATAATTATTTATAAGGGAGATTCTTTAATGCTGCCTGGTGGTAGTGGAAAATGAGTTGATTTTTTTTGTTTGCTCACTTGTGATTCAATTGTAAACATGGGAGAAGAGGGAGTGAACTTTCCTAATTTGGCTCTATCTGACTAGTCCCTTAAAAACAAATACTAGTCAGACCCTTCTATTTTTCCACACATTTTTGGAAAGAGAACAAATGCTTTTCCCCCAGCATTCTTGAGAAGCTGTTATGTGATGAGCTGTGACTTAGTGTTGTTTAAAAAACCCCAAAGTAAACAAAACAACATTTACTCACAAGGAGGCACAATATTTGTCATGTTTAACCTTGTTTGTTCAAGGGAGATAAGGAACTGTCTGAAAGCATCAGGAACCAGGAGATTTTAATTCATAGTGTAATTAATTTATTTTGTTAAAATATGTTTACAGTTCCTTTCCTCTGAGGACTGGCCAAGGCAGGGGTACAGATGGGGCAGAGGGTTTTTTATTTTTCTCCCTTGGCAGAGAATGTTTGTTCTGAACACTGAGTTATGCGTGAGCATGAATTTCTGTGAGAACTATATATTTTTAATTTTAATTAATTCAGAGAGTAAATTTCCAAATATTTTTCATATCGCATTTTAAATGGGTGGTAGTTATACAGACAGTGGTGTAAGAAAGGAAATGCAGATTCTTTCTTCACAGCTGTAAGAGCAAATCCAGAAATAATGCCTGGAGATCTATCTCCATATCTCCCACCTGGCATTGCTGCCCTGATTGCGTGTGATAAAGAACAGGTTTTGTGTTAAAATTCTGCAAGTGGCTTAGAGCATGTTGAGAATTGGTTTGAGGAACTGAGAGATTTTTTTGTTGTTTGTTTATGTTTAGATGCTCATCAGCATTCCTGGTTTGTACCAATGATTTAGGACTTGTCAGGCTTTGTGTCTGACTGTGGTGATTTGCATTTTTGAAATGATTTTTTTATGTGTGTGAAAATGATATTTTTAGAGAGGCTTCTTTCCCCAAATAGCAAGTGATCAGGCTACCTCCCCTGGGACCCAGCTGAACTCAAATATTCATGTTGCAAGATTTCTCACAGCCAGCATTGAGCTTGATTGCCTACGTTGGCCAAGGCTCGGTCAGATTTTGTTTCTAACTTAGCACTGCACAATATCTGTTAGAATTTGCCTCTTTGCCTTATGGAGATGAGTTTCTGGGCTTAGGAAAGGAGCTTCCTTTCCATCTAACTGATAGCATACCTCCACAATGGATGTAAATCAATGTAGGTGTCCCTGCCCATGGCAGTAGGGTTGGAACTAAATGATCTTTGGGTCCATTCCACACTGTTCCAGATCCTATGATCTGACACCTGTGAGACTATAACTGGGACTGGGGCAGCATTTTCTAGGTGTAGGTGTCCATAAAATTTGTGGTTTATTTTATTTTATTGCAGAATACAATTGTTTAAATAGCTGCAATTTCTAAGTATTTAATTTCTGCTGCAACTGTTTTTGACAGGAAAGCACAATACCCATTACAGAATATCAGCTACCTCTTCATCAAATGGATTTTGATAAAATGTCTGGAGTTAAAACTTGGGGCACACTTGGGTCTGTAAAGGATTGTGATGCGTAGGGGTTCTGCCCAAGCAGTCCATGAGACAACCTGAGCCTAAATTTATAAAGCAAAGGCAAAATGCATTTTTGTTTTTTAACTAGTCATTATTGAAATGTATAATTATTTAGCAAAGTTTGCCTAAGGATGTGTAGTTGCATAGGTTCTTTTGTCTTCCCTTTTGGAAACAGTTGACTTTATCGTGAGAGAGTATAACAAAGATGTCCTCAAACTTTGCCAGCCACTAAAGCTGCCTGTCCCAATCTTTGTTCTGAGCCTGTTTATATGAGTGTTGAACCCTCATCTGGGTTGGTGTCTGAATTTTTAATAAAAGGGCAAAGTAAAGAAGTGGTCTAAATGTCTTTATACCAGAATTCTTGTGCTTCTTATAAACTTGCAGTATAGTACACTGTCGGTGTAGTCTCCATTTTTGTGGTTTTTGGGTTTTTTTTAAGTATTCTATTTTTATAAAGTACTCTTTATTGTCCAAAAAAAGTTTTTAGATTTGCTTAAAAGTGAGACTCTGGAAACTTAATTCAATTGCATAAAGAACATTATGCTCTTCTACATGAGTAGTAAACAACTGTTTCTACAAATAAAGCAAGGTTTTTAGTAGCCTTTTTTTAAAGCAAAATACCTTTTATGCTGCTGGTTTACAAAACATTCTTAAAATATAGTTAATGCTTCAGGATACTCTGAGGGTGGCAGTGGAATATAGTGCTGAATAAATGGGTTTTATGGCTTCTTTCCATTGATATTTCTAATAGCAATGCTAATTTTTTTCTGATAGTTTTATGGAAATATTTCATGAGGGAGAAAAATCAAGATAATATTTGCTTGTCCTTCTGCTGTGCAAATGGGCCGGTAAATCATCTGACACCTGGTTGTTTGGCAAATAAGTGAATTTGCATGAACTAGCAGGTGGAATTAAGGATCGGAAAGAGATGAAAGCAGTTTTAAAGGATTACTTCCAAAGGTTTGTGGAGTTGTAGCCTGTTGTATTACTAATGCTGAGCAGCGAGAAAAGCTTCCCACCAGCAGGATGTCAGAAATGTTTGAGGTTTTCTTTATGAAACACCTCGGAGTGCTCGTGGGTATGGAAGTGTCATGGCAATGTAATTAGAAAAGTCCAGCAAAACCTGGTGGCTGCACCACCAACTCCCTGTGGTGGCTGAGTGTGCCCAGAGTGGACCTGGAGAAGTAAAGAAGGAAAAGTGCAGTTTCCCCGTAAAGGAATCTGCAGGGAGCTGTGTGAAGGAAACCCAAACTGCCAAGGTATTTAACAGAGAGAAGATGTAGAGTCACCAAGTGATAACACATCATTGGTGAGTAACATAATGATGGAAATGGAGAAAACCAGGACAAAAGTTTGCCTGTCCTTGTCACAGCAGTGGCACTGTCTGTGTGGTTTGTTCAGGTTCTTGTGCTGGGAAACCAGACAGGCTTGGAGAACTTTTGGTCAGTCAGGCTTGTCCTGGACGTGTGTGATAGGAGGCAGCAAGTTCAAGTTAAGAGACAGAAAATCCTGATCAGGTATAAGGGAACAAAATAAAATTGAGGATAGTCAAGCACTGAAGGAGAGGCTGTGGCATGTCCATCCTCGGAGATGCCCAAAACTTGACTGAGCAGCATTAATTTAGTTGTGTGTGCTTTTAAGCCAAGTGCAGGACTAAGTATCCCTCTGTCCTCTTTCAAGGTTGCAATTTCACATTTGATCTGTAGAAGAGTAGCTTTTAATGGAATTCTCTGTGTTGAGGTTCCTTGGGGAGTGAGGCACATCCCTGCTGTGCCCTGCTCCCAACCTTTTGGCACTCCTGGGTGCTCCTGGCTCCCCTCATCCCAGCTGGCTGGAGCACTGACATCCTCTGGGGAGCCCCTGATCCATCAGGGGTCTGAGACACAGGGCTTGTTTCAGCTCTGAGGAACAAATAAATCAAATGCAGCTATTAAATCTGCTTAGGATTCCTTTGCAGGGATTCCCAGGCTGAGTCATGCCATTCGCAGTCAGTGACCCAACTTGTAATTAAGGGAGATGATAGACTCGGAACTTTTCCAAAATGAATTCGTATTTAGCTCTCACTCTCCACAAATCGCGTGCACTATCAGCAGGATTTTATTGATCGCACTTTTTCATATTGAAAATTACTGGAGTATATAGCCTTAATTTTGGGAAGGCTTTTAAAAGGTACTCAGGAACACAACTGACAGAGAAATTGAATTGTTGTCATTGGAACAGCTTTATGCAGAGGCAAGGAAAACTCAAGCCAAGCATTGTGTGCTGCAGTCCTTCATTATAGATTGTTCCAAACGGGAAAAATGAGAAACAAGCTATCAGCCTTGTCTTGTTCAGCCACAGAGCTCTTGCACTGTGGCATGGCCAGTGTGCACTTCCACAGTTTGAGTATTTGCAGGAAATTTCTCAGATATTTTGCATCTTTTCATACAGTGGGTGTGGTGTGCTTACAGTTTTGATATAAGTATATATTTATATACTTGTACTTTATGTACTTATATATATTTATATACTTGTATATAAATTGTAAAATATATTATAAAGTATAATATATATACAGTATAATATATATATAATATATACTTAGTATATAAGTATATAGGAATATATAATATAATTATATATTCCTATATACTTATTTATATAAGTATATAGGAATATATAATTATATATATATTAAGTCTATATTTACATACTTAGTTTACATTAAATATTTATATTTCAGCATGTATTTTTATACTAGCATACATGTACAATATTATTAATATTTATTCTGTATATTCAAGCCCATTGTTTAACACAGTGGTGTGGCATCATGCTCATATGCTATAGCCCTTGATTGTCCTAAGGAAATGTGATCCTGAAGGAAGGAAGTGCCAGGGTTCTTTATGAGCAGCTGAAATTCTCTTTTCTGTAAAAGAGGCCTTGTTGACTCCAAGGGTCTCCACTCAGTTGACTGGAGCTGAGCAGAGAAGTTCCCATAGAGAAAAACCTTGGAGAAGCTCCCACGGAGCAAATCAGTGCATGTGGGGATTATGGATGTTCTCCCTCCTCCCCATCAGAGGTAGCAGAAATTTGGAGCTCACTTTGAAGTGCCCTGGTCACTGCAGGCCGGGTAGGTTGTGGCTAATGCTGTGTTGTAGCCACAAGATGAATGTTGGATTTATTTTCAAACCAGTTAGTAGAGTAACTAGGGCCATGCATAATCACCTTCTTAAAAAAAACCAAAACAAAACCTGTCAGAAGTTTTATGCATAGTAAATGTGAAAGCTACAATATGGAATGAATTATCAAATGGCTCAAGTTCAGTGTCTCTTTGAAAGCTACAGGAGGGTGTGCAGAGGAAATTGCATTTGTATTTTACACCTGACAAATTGAATTACAGCAACAAATCTGTATCATTGCAATTCAGAGACCAGGATTTCTTCTTGGAGCTGGGTAATTAGAAGCAGAACTATACTTGAAGGTTCAAATTGGATTCTTAGAAAGAGTCCTTTACATGAATATGACCTATACAAAAATCAGTGTTTTCATCTCTTCTATTTTAAGAATTTTGAATCATAATGTAAAGTGACTCATCCATTATTTCCTCATCTCTTCATCAGCAAGACGCACAAGAAATTATTCCTTTGATTGTTTCTCTGCAAATGGGAAATCTTTACAGTTTCTTCTCTTTTCAGCAGGCATTCATAAATCCAATTAACATTAATGAGTCTCACATGTGTGCATCGAGAGAGAAGCGAATGGACCTTTTGTCTCTCTGAGTGTGTGTTTAACTGCAGAAAATGAAATGAAGGAAAAGCTTTTGGTTAAAAACGGGTTACCAAGTCAGGAGCTCCTGCCTCATTTTGCAGTAGCTAACACATTCCCCTGGTTCTCTCTCCCCTGTCAAGGGTCCTTGTAGGAGCTGTAAATGCAGGATGAGCAGTGCTGTTGGTGAGGTGGAGAGAGCTATTATTACCTCCAGTTCTAAGATTAATTACTAATAGGTCATGTTTTCAGCGGAGTGGCAGGATTGCAGTGGGGTTAATGTGACTGTGCTTCTGTCTCATGACACAACTCCATGGGAACAGAGGTAGAAAAAGTAAAAAATATTAGTAGCTCAGTGACCTATAAAGAAGAAATACTTAGTGCCCTTCTTTAGAGGTTCTGTTGTCTCTCTGAAGAGCAGGATTGATGCTGCAAGAAGTGGGTGACATTTTGTGTAATTCAGCAACATTTCTTGTTTACTTACAGGCGCTCTTAGAGCAGCTACGACTTTCCCAATGACACAGGAGGTCTTGATCAAGCTCAGAGCTGTTAGCAAGTGAATGGGGTCTTAGTAAATTAAATACTGCCTCTAGGAAAGCATCTGCTCCTGTTGCTGGCAAAACAGTCTGAGCACAGGGCATTTTGCTTAATTTAATTTGTTGCAAATTAGCACCAACATTTGATTACTGATTTGGGTATTGGGGTTGGGAAAGAGGACTCCAGTTGAGGAAACGTTTCCTTGGATTTGGCAGTGCTGAAGTTTGGGGTGGGGTGGGTGGTTCACAGCAGTGCCACAGCCCACCAGAAGTCCCACTAGGGTCCTCCCACAGTCCCCCCCACCCAAACCTGCTGTGTGTCCCCAGAAGACAGTCACAGCTGACATGTGGAAAGGCTCCGAACAGCTCAGCGTGGTATAAATACACTGAAACCATATGGTCTATCAGAATCATAATATCACTTCAGAGGTTTAGAAATAGTGTGTTTATTAGCTGTAATCACTTCAGAGTTTTCATTGAAGTGAATAGCTGTAAGTACTCCATATAGCTGTATTTCCATACAAACCTTTCTGTGGTGTGGTTTGGAATGGAAGGCACCATAATTCACCCAAAAAAGAAGAGTAGAAGGCTCTTTGGGTATCCCCTGTGTCTGACAGCCATCCAGTGGATCATGATTCTGCTTTGACAGAGCTATAGACTGTGGCTGGCTCCATAGGAGATGATCTAATGTGTACATTTATATCAGATGTTCTATGCTTTAAAATAACTGTTGCTGCACTTTTCTGCCGTTAAGAATTTCCTGAAACTATTACTATTTTGCAACTGTGCTTCCTTTGTGTTATTTGAAAGGAAGCCCATTTTGTCCTGACTAATTGCTGTCTTCTCGATGGCTACATCCTTCAGATATTTGTAAGCTGTAAGAATCCTCATTACTTGCACCTTTTCCAAGCTTGGCATGCTCAGCTGTTTTCCTTTCTTTCATTTATCAGTTCCTCTGGTTTTGATGATGGCGTGGCTTTTGTTTGAACTCGCTCCAGTGCTTCAACACAAATCTATCAAAATGCCTCCCAGCAGTCTGTTTAAAAGGTGAAATGAGAAGAATTCCAGGGGTGTTGCTAGTGCTTCCTCGATGTGTAGGTACCTGGGGGGGGTGGATTGTGCAGTCTGCCTTTATTGTGGCATGTGCTTGTGCTATACATAGTCTCACCAGCATCGCTGGGACCACTCACTTCACTCTATTCTTGTCATTTCCCTGTCCCTCCTCCACTCCTCAGATTCCTTGTCACAAATGCTGTGTTTGGCTGTGGGTTGAGTTTTTAGTTTCCTGGAGTCTCTGCTTGTGCTGTGACTTCTCTGTTGCCTTTGATGCATCCATTAGAATTTTCAGCTTCTCAAGAAGGTGCTTTGATAAATTCTGGGTTAAAACACTTGTAAGATAGGCTTGTTTGTATTTTGTAAGAGTAATGTGATCCTTGTCAGGACCTGACAGATTTATTTCCTTCTGCACTATTAATTGCTCTAAGTTGTGTATGTGTGTGGCTATATTTGTTCTTTCCTTGTGCCAGAAGAGAATTAAACATGAATTACTTCTAGACAGAGACCTAAGTTTTATTTCTGACCTCTTTGTCTTTTAATCTTGTCTTCTTTTCCACCCAGTGTGTTTTTTTCTCTGTCTGTGGAAAGTCTCCCTGGCTTGGTGAGCATTTTGTGCTGTCCTGCCTGGTGCAAACCTCACCTTGGTGTTTCCATTCATTTTGTAGCACAGCTCTTTGACCTCCCAGTCAACTTTAGCTGACTTTCCTCATGTGATTTTTTGTTGGGGATGATCTGAATCCACTGAAGGTTTCATTTTTTGGGGAAAAAAACTCACCCAAATTTGCTACTTTCATGGCAAATATTTGGGAAATAGATGCATTTTGTTGGACTTAGATCTCACTGTTGATTCTCATGCAGTTGTACAGTTCAATTTTCCACCCTGACCAGATTGTCATTCTCATCACTTACCTACTGCAGCCATCATTTCTTCATAGACTGAATTTTTCAAATGACAGACAGAAATTGAATGATGCTGAGCTTCACAGCAGACAAATGCTAGTCACCCTAAATGCATTTTTACTTAAAAAAAAATACAAGAGCAGTGAAGACGTGCGGTTATTTAATCTGAAGAAGCATCTTGCTTTTGCAACATCCATTTCCCAGGGATGCTGTACACTGTGAGGCTGCAGAAATAACACATTATTGTCAACTTTTTCATAACAGGATTAGCTCTTACATCTGCCTGTCCTCTTTCACCCTTCCTGGCTGCAGGGGAGCACAGGACATAACTGGCTGAGAATTTGTATTGCTCTGCTTTGGGGTGACCCTTCTGTTTCCTGCTGGTTTTTTTCCCCCAAAAATGAAACCTTCAGTGGATTCAGGTCATTCCCAAAAAATCACATAAGGAAAGTCAGCTAAAGTTGACTGGGAGGTCAAAGAGCTGTGCTACAAAATGAATGGGAACACCAAGATGAGGTTTGCACCAGGCAGGACAACACAAAATGCTTTCACCCTGGCTGGAGTGCCAAGCTTGGCCATGAAAGGAAGGAAAGGAAACACCATAAAACATTAAAATGCAGTGCTGATGAGCTGTTATGCATACCTGAACACTTTAAAAAATGAAATAAAATCCTGGGGTACCAAGATTGCCTGGTGGGCGAGCGTTTTTATGACAGAGCTCTGTATTTGAGAAGAACTTGGAAGAAAATAAACAGATCTAGTGATTACTTTCCTTGAAGTCACTGAGCACTTGTTTTGAGGGGGAAAAAAAAATGTTAAACTTCAGTGTTTTATGTTTCTTGCTGCTTTATTTCCATTTGCAACTGTGCTTCCTTTGTCTTATTTGAAATTAAGCCCGTTTTGTCCTGACTAATTGCTTTCTCCCATTTTTGTTCTGTTTCTTTTACATCCATGATTTGGAGGGCTGGGGGCTGCCTATTATTGTGATACTTGTAAATGAGAAGATGATTTGTTAAATGCAGCTCTGTTATGGACCCTGCACTTCTTTATGTCTGTCTGTCCTGGGCTTCTACTCTGCTTTGTTTTTTTCATGCACCTTTTTCCATATTTTTGCTTTCTGCCCATTCCTCCCTTATGCTTGCCTTTTTATAATTTTTTTTTATTTTTTGATCTTTATGCTGTTTCATATCCCAGATCTTTCCAAGCTATTTTTCAAAACTGGATGCCATTTTAGAAGTAGATGAACTGCCTTTGCTCAGTCTGAAAATGGGAATTCCAGCTCTGAGCTTTTGTTTTGACATTTATGGTTTTTTTGTCAGAAGTAAAGAAGTGTTTTTGATTATGTTGTAAGAATAAGGTCTCTAATACAGTCTTAATTGCTTTGCTTGTTACTTTGTTAGACCTGCTACAGATTTAATGATACCATTGCAGCTGGCATTTAGCTGATTGGAAAAACATGACAATTTTTGTATTTAGGTGTTGCAAATGAGAGAATGGTTTATGCTGCTCTTATTTTGCTGCTTGTGATGTTCTCCATTTGTTCTTATATTCAAGTAGGATGTGATAGAATGATAGTGAAAGTATGTCTTCTAGAATTTTCTTGCAATATTTTTTTTTTTTTCTGGACAAGGAGATAATAGCAAAATTGAAGTCTGTTGTTTCAAACTGTTCTTCCTCGTGATGGTGAACACTTCACCTGATTTGAATTCACTTTCAGATCTGTAAGATAAAGACCTGAGCTTTTGTTCATAACACAGAGACACAAAGAAGTGATGAAAAAGTGATTTTGAAGAAATGAGAGGGGGTGAGGAAGGAAAGCAGGACTTGGCTGGTAACAGAGAGTATGGATTTCCTAATTTGCATTGCCAGGAATGCTGAGGTGGGTCCAGTGGCTGGTAGCTGGAAGAGAGCAGGTTCCATGCTGGAAAGAAAGATGGACTTTTTAGGGAAGTCTGTGACCCTCTGGCCATTTCTTAAACAGATCCCAAGGACCTGTGGCAGGATGTGGCTTTAATGAAATTGGGAATTGCTCCTTGTGTTGTACTTGTGAGCTACAAAAAGTCCAAAAATGAAGGAGTTGCTTTAAAGTGCATGCTGAAAATTTAAAATGGATTAAACTTCGCGTTTGCTGGAAGGCACAGAGGAAAAACAAGATTGTGAAACTTTGGACCCTTCCTGTCAAATCTCGTTAAAGCTTCCTTCATCAGTGTCCCTTTGCTTGTTCCAGCTTGTCTCCCTCAAGGACAGGATGTCCAGATGGCAGCAACCATGCAGTGCTCTGATAAACATTTTAGGTGTGGTAATTCTGTACCTGTGATTCTGCAATTTTGTGGGTGTGCACACACACAGGTGCTGTGCATGGAGAATGGTCAGCTCTGAGCAGTCTGGCACCCTGTGCACTCCGTTCATCATGCTGATGTTGGAGTGTGTAGGAAAGCTAAATGGCTGGAGAGCAGCTGCCTTGTTCAAAAAAAGCCACTTAGTGAGACATTTACTAAGGAAGTAACATCTTGGAAAACATTTAGTGCCACTTGAAAAAGCAACTTTATGAAATATTTAAGAAACAGCTTCTTTGAGGGGGAAATCTAGCAGTTTTTTTGTGCAGTAATGTTCCCATCTTTTAATGTTGCAATCATTCAGCTGATAGGAAGAACATCTCTTCATTATTTAATACTTAGATTCACTTACCACCTATAAATACAGTTGGTACTGGAATATATAAATTGTTTAAAAGTTTCAGATATCAGAAGAGAACTAGCTTCCTTACACTGTTTTAAGTGTTAGACTAATAGCTGAGTATGTCCAAATTGCTGCACAGGCAGGGATCATGGGCCTTTCTAGCCCTTGAACACAGCACTCCTGACTGTCTTCATGTAACCAAAAAGTGGATTTTTTTAAAAGATTCATGCTTATGTAGTGCACATTTTGCCTGTTTAAGCTGTATTAAATGCCAATTTCACTATTATATTTATTCTTTTTTAATGAATACAGTGGTTTTTCTCTTTCCTTTAATGTTGCCTGCATGTAAATTTAATTAATCCCCTCATAAATTCATACCTGCACTCCATCCTCTAGCATCTAAGCTTTTGTTGTTAGTCTTGCAAACACTTCTTTAGCATCAGACTTAAGTGTTATATTTTAAGATCAAGACATGTACCAGCCATTCCCATCTCATCCTTCCTAAAGCCAAGTGTCTGTTTCACTCATTTTCAGTGTTTGTAACCACACATTACAAGTTGTCAGTGACAGCTTTTAAAATACGCTCCTGTCTTGCTTTTCCAGTAATAAAATGCACTGTAAATGAGATTTCTTGTATGGGCTGCTCCAACTGGGCAGTGGTGAGTGAGTCACATCCTTAGCTGGATGCTAGTATTTAATAGATATTTGTGTGTGTGTATATCTATCTATATCTATATATCTATACCTATCTCGTCTATATAATCTATAGATATAGATATAGATATAGATATAGATAACCTGCCTTTTGATGCTTTAGGTGTATTTGAGCCAAAAAGAGCCCAGAGGTTGCTCCAGGTTGCCCAAAGTTTGCTCCATTGCCTCCAGCTCAGGGCAGGCACAAGAACAGCTCATGGGTGTAACTTTCTGAGCTGTAGGAGCTGCCCTGATGTGGAATGATGTAGATTTATTTTTGCCAGTGCCTGCATTTATAATTTATTGCAGAGAGAGGCTGCAGTTTGGAAGTGAATGACCTTTCCTCCATGTGTTGGTGTGATTTGTGTGGCAGTGCCATCACAGGGGAACTGGACGGAATTAAACTGATCACAGGTGTCCCAGTGTAAGTGAAGCCACCAGCAAAGATCCAGACCAATGGCTGCCCTTTGGATGGCTTTGGAACATGTGTGTTGGGTCTAGGAAATCAGATTCATTCCAATTTGCAGTCAAGTCCCTGATCTGCTCAAGGTACATGTTTATTTACAAGAGTTGCATCAAGCTAGAGATTCGTCCTCTTGTGCAATTTCTTTATCATGTAGATGTGGCCATATGACTGCAAACAATGTAGGCTGAGCTATTTCCAGAATCAGGATTTTACTCTGTAAGATGAAAGTGCAATTAGATATTATGCTTATAATAGTTGTGCTGTTTTCTTTGCAGTGTATCAGGTGACAAAGCAAGACACAGTTAAAACATCTCACATTTTTTGTTAAGTGCTTGCATGCAAACATTCCCTTTTGCACAGATGCACATGAAGCACGCAGAATTTCTTCCCTGTGTTGTTGGCAGTGTCAGTTTTAGCAAGTAAGGAGGCACAAGAGGAGCAGGACTGTAGAGAAGAGCAGCAAACCCCACTGTGTGTGCAATGATGGGCCTGAGGGCTTTCCTTCCTGCTGGCTCTGATCTGCCCCAGGGGGCTGAGGGGCCAGCAGCAGGTGTAATGTGCTGGGCAAGTCCTGCAGAGCATCTTCCAGTGCCACTGGAGTGCTCCAGGACCTCTGCATGCTGTGGAGAATGAGAGCAGCTGGGATGGAAAATAAAGCACTAATGCAGACACATCTGCTGGTGTGCTGGCTGCTGCCAAACAGCCTTCACTGGAAGCGGGTTTTTTCTTTCAGGTGAGAGATGAAAGTGTGGGGACAGGTGATGGTATGAAAGCCTGTAATGTCTTTATTAATTTATATTTGCAGTTGGGCTTGCTTTTTCTCCACTAGAATATTCATGTGTCCTTTGAAATTAATTGGTCTGCTCGTCATTAAAACCAGTGGGGATCTCATTTAAGTAAACACCCAAGAATTAAGCTTGCATGAAAAGTTCAAGCTATTCCAAGCATTTGAGAGCAGAATCAGTGCAGTGTCTGCCTGTCTTTTTTTCCCCTTGGATTGTGTCTTTCTGGCTTCATTTAGGGTTAATTGCATAGACAGAAAGAACTACACCTTCACTATCCATCCCTGCAGTCTCCAGATCCTCTCTCAGTGATTGCATCTTTAAGTAGTTTATCCTTTCCACTTCACTTTGTTGAGCTGGGTTCACAAAACAAACCTTGTGATTTTTCACACTGCATATGTTTAATTCCTAATCTCTTTCCATTTAGGATTGTACAAACCAGGTCAGAAAAACAAGGCCCAATCTTTAGAAATGTTATTTTAGGATAGTTAAACCCTTAATGCTGTTCCATCTGACACCAGGCAGAATTCATTGTGGAAGTTCAGCAATTAAGTCGAACCACACGCTGTGCTCCAGGGCTGGCAGAGGAGCTTGGCAACAGCAATGCCCTCTTGCATTTCCTTAGCTGTTGTTCCCACACCACTGAGTCAAAATAACTTTGTGCCTCTGTCCAGCCTTCTCTAATCACCTCCCTGGGACCCAGGCATGGGGAAAAAATGGGCTTAGTTTGAGGATTTAAAAATGAATAAATAAATCCAAGGTGCCTCTGCTGTGTCTGTGGACAGGAGCTTTGGTGGACACCATGGGATGTCTGAAAGGTCTGACTGCTCTCACTGTGTCCTGTGCAGATGGAATAGGGATTTCTCCTGGCTGCAGAGCTCCTGGTGTGGCCAGGGCAGTGAGTGTTACTGCTCCTGACCTATGTTCTTGTTTCAGTCTCCTCCTCGCTTTGCCAACCTGAGCAGCAAAGGTTGCTGCTCAAACTTCACCAAAGCTGGTGACAAAATGCCTGTTGACTTTAAAGCTCAGGCTCCTTCCTCTTGATGTTGACTGTTTGTGTGAGACTTTTTTCCCTGATTATGTAAAATCTGTGCAAATGTTTGCTTTAGATGATGAAATGTGTACAACGTGAACTTCTGGGACATTACTGCTCGCTGTTGCTGTAGCAAAATGCCGAGATACGTATAAAAGGCTGCAGTAATTGTTAGAATATTGATGATTTCATGCATTAAGAGACTTAGATTTTCTTCCTTAATTTCACAAATAGATCTGTAGACTCCTGACTTTTTCAGAGAAAACCAGTAAATGACCAAGCATAGTTTGTGTATAAAAGTATTTTACACCGACAGCATTTTCCTGTTGAATGAAGTACAGGTTACTTGTACATATTTTGAACTACAAGGTAGCAGGGTTGGTAGGGAGGCATTTTCCTGTTGTTGCTGATGTATAACCTGGGCTGGCAGCTCCCCTTAACAACTGGACATAACAGCCCTGAATGGGGTGGCTGTTACCTGCCTGCCCTGGCTCCTTCTGTTCAGCTGGCTTTTTGCCCACCTTAGAAATTACTCAATAAAAATTGAGTCAAATATATGAGCCTGGAGTGATCTTTGTAAAATCCCTCCCCAAGCACCTTCCTTGTTTTACCTGCAACATTTCCTGTTGTTCATGGGAGCCCTAATGTTATCTGTGAAGTTAAAGTCGGGGGGAAAAAAGGACTGGCTTTTCTCAGTTATAAAGAAGAGGATCAACCTGATTTTCTAATAGATGTGTGAGGTGAAGGGATAATACACAAATTCTGATATGAACTCAAAGTTTAATAGTGGCATAGCTAGAAACAGTCATTTATGAACCAATATTGTTGATTGGGGGGGGGAAATATTGAGTTATGAGAATGAGCAAGACCTGAAATTACAGCTCCAGTGACATTCTTTTAAAAGAAAAACCGAACCAAATCCAAACAACTCTTAATTTCTTTTGGCTTTAGTAAATATTGTGTGGGTTGTAAATGCACACTTCTAGGGAAAAGCTGTCTGTAATGGTGTATGTTTCAGAATATTTGATAAAAGTGTCACCACTATGACTACTTGCTGCCACTGCTTATAGGTGTTCTGAAAACCTGGGGTCTGGTGGCTTTTGTTTGGTTGGGTTTTTTTGTTTGTGCTTTTTGTTTCACTGGGATTTTTTTTCCCATTTTCTGTTCCTAGCTGTAGATTTTGATGGAGAAAGACTTGTGCCTGGGCTCAGTTTTTCCAGGTGCACCTGAGGAAGGTGGTTTGGCTCTGGCTCAAAGCGAGCATAAGGACGGGAGCAGTTCAGCACAGCTGGGTGCTGGAGAGGGGAGCCAAAGCCTGGAAATAGCCCTTGGCTATGTCCTGGCAGGCAGGAGCTGAATCTGATGACTCCCAGGCAGGGTTGGGAGGGTGCTGCAGCCTCTTTGTTGTATGACATTGGAGAAACCTTGAGCTGATCTCATTTTCTTTGCCAAAAAGTGGTTTATTGAAAGCACTTTTGTGTTGCAGCTCCTCGCGATTCCAATAGAAAATTCCTATAATTGAAATGAAGCTGCTTTGGTCTGTATCCTGAATACATCTGTTTGAAAAAAAAAAACTGGGGGGAGAGGGAAGAAGTGTTAGAAGAGATAATTAGAGAAAAACTAATTAAATGCATCGCTTTGTATTTTTATGATCTCACTTTGGAAAAAAAATGTATATTTAACACTTTTCACTACAGCCCTCTTCTCTCCTGCTCTCCTCTATTTCATTTCAAAGATGCAAGTGTTTTATGAGAGAAGATTCTAAAATATATTTTCAATGCTTTGAGATAATTCTAAATATTCATCTTTTTTACCAGTTGACTGGACTCTAATCTTCTTGAATGCAAATTCTGATTAGGGCATTCAGATATATGAAAGGCCCAAGATGCATTTAAGTAACAGACTCTGTCTGAATTATTTTTCTCTCAATCTCTTAAAAAATTCCAGTATCTGCTAAATACTTGGAATGTCTTTGAGAGATCAGAAATTCCCAATACCTGATGAGCATTTCTGGATGTATCTCTGATGCCTGGGCTTTAAGTAGCCAAATGCTGGCAGAGGAGACAGATCCCTCTTGCCTCTGTCCAGACTTAATACTTGTATATTTTGGTCTCGTGGAAAATCAGCAGAGTACACATGCAGGCAGTTCAGCATGGAAAGCAAATGGGAAAAAACTTGCCATTTTCCATGATGATTTAAAAGCTGCAAAGCTGTGATAAAGTCATTATTACTGTTCTTTGCATGTGATGTTTGTTGGCAGGGAAAATGTTCCCCACAGGCTGCTCCCAAACTCCTGACACACCTTCAGCCCAGTTATCTGCAGTCCCACGGGAACACAGGTCTCAGTTTTGAGGGGTAAGAAAATAAAAAGGAGTAATAGTAAAGAACTGAAACAACGTTCCCTCCCCACCCCTCCAAACCCCAAACAAGCCAAGCCTCCCAAATTCAACAGGATTTTTAGATAGGAAACACAGTGAGAAACACAAGAGCTCATCAGCTCCTTTATTCTTGTCTTGTTGGGCTGGAGAAGTGGAGAATTGCTGTTTTCCCTGAGAGTGGATTCTCATCTCAGAGCCCTGCTGTACCCTGCTGTGGGAAGTCTCTTTTGCTTTGACCTGTTCTGCTCTTTTCAGGTTGCTCACAAGGCTTTGGATTTTTGCTTCGTTTTGGTTTTCCTTCTTTTTAATTTAATCATGCTTTTAATTCAAAATCCACTCATGGAGTTTAGGGCATATAGTATTTATATATGGTAGTTTAAAATTACAGCACCTTCTTTTTTCCCCTCCCTGCAGATCCCTCAGTAATTACAAGAAGGATAGATTATTTTATCTACAGCTTTTCCAGGCACAGTAATTTAGTCAAGAAGGTCACCTCTTTGCTCCTATTCAAAAATCTGGTTTTGCAACTTTTAACATTGTGTATTCCTGTGAGTATTAGCCTAATAAGAGAAATAGAGGGAAAACTGAAATGACTTTGTGGATGTCTGATAAGGATGGAAGCGTTTGTTAAGTGTTGTTAAGATAATAACTGTTTTACATTAATATACCTTATTGACAATTTACAAATAAATCAGCCTGGAAGTAAGGTAATTTTAGACGGCTACATAGCAGGTTTAAAGTAAATATTCCTGGAAATGCACAGTGTGAGCAGAGTCCCACTCATCCCTGACACAGAAATTTGAAAGAGATGCTGGTGTTTCATATTCCTGTCTTTTATTACTAAATAATGAACACATAGACACAGTGTTCCTCATGTCAAGAGTTTTTTTGTGGGCTGTAGAGAATCACTGACAATTCTGGCTGGCTTGCACACAAAGACTTTATATCTGGCTTTTTTTTTTTTTCATGTCTATCTGAATGCAGTTTCTTTGGGGAACAGTTGGGATGAATTCTGGGCTGGATGACAGACATTTTCAGCTCAGAAGACAGGTATTAGTCAACTTTGGGCAAATAAAGCAGGAACAGAATTTTGCTGTTGGGTGGAGGATGGCATGGTTCTCCCTCTTTAGTTTGTGCAGACTTCCTTTGAGTTCCCTGCCAAGCTCAGAAACATGTTTGGATGCAGCACAGATCTCACTCTTCACTGCAATGTGAAAGGATAGCTCTGGGCAGTGGAGTTGGTATCCAATCACACACAGCCTGTCTGTGTCAGCCTCAAACTACAGCTGCTGTTTTCTGTCCTGCCAGGAGCACAAATCCAGCATAAAATCCCTTTCACCTCTGCCTTCAGGTCTGAGCCAGCCCAGGCTGGAGCTCCAGCAGGGATTTGGTGGCATGCAAATTTGGCATCCATGAACATGGATGAAGGCATCTTGGGCATCATCCGCCTTGAATGAGTGGGATCTGCATTGTCATCCTTGCTTTAAGAGTAAGGGAATAAAGTAGAGGGTTGATTTCTGAGAAGCAGAGGAGGAGGGCTGGAAATACAAGCTTTGTTCTTAAAAGGCTCTCATGAATTGTTGCTCACCTCCATCTGTGCTGTGGCCAGCTATCCACTGTGATGAAATCATAAATATGTGGTGATTTTTGGGGAGCTGGGAAAGGATTTTTGTGTTAAAGATCAATAATTACATGATTTTATGTTCATATCTTATATGCCTTCAATTTAAACAACTTTTGGAGGCTATATCAGGCTTAAGAAGGCTTTGAGTACTGTCAAACTTTTGGATTAGAGGCAAATGAGATGGGAAATAATCAGTATGAGCTGCTGAGGTGGGTTAGAATGGATTTTGGGGTTTGGCTGTGTTAGCTGTCATCAGCAAGTTGGGGAATTAGAAGAAAACATACAACCATTTGTATATTTTTTCAATCATACTGTTATTGTTGCACTGGAATGGAAAAGGGCCAATGTGTTCTTTAGGGCTGTTGTAAAGGGGAATTAAAAATACTACAGCAGGTATTTTTACAGAGAAGAGTGTGGAGATGCCAGGGAAGAGCTGCCTGTGACCTGGCTGAGGATTGGGTAGAGTTACAGCACCTCAGGGGAGATAGAGAGTAAAGGTTTGTTCTTAGGTTTGTCCAGAGGGATATTTTCCCAGGAGAGGGAACTGCACCTGGGAACAGCCCTGACAGCTCAGCTGGCTGAAACCAGGGCAGCCTAATGGGCTCATGCTTTCATTCCCATTCATCCCAAGGAATTGAAATTCCACTGTACTCAATTTTTAGTTCCTATCAATGCCATAATTTGAAGCAGCCTAAACTGGTTATTTTATAGTATAGATTCACATATTTGATTTAGACTATTACGTTAAAGTTTAATGTGTCTGATTTAGTCTCTCACAGTATAAACCAACATTTAAAAAAGGACACAGCTCAAGGAGAAGCTAGTCAGACATGGCTCAGGTATCTGTTCTTACAGCTATTCAATACTGCTTCATCCCTCTGACCGATGAAGGCGTTTTGGACTTTGCCTTAGACCTATATTCTCTTTTCCTCTCCAGTGTTTATTTGTTCCTCCAAACTTTCCACTTTTAATATTTTTTCTTTTGTTGTGTAAGTCAGCTTTCCCCAAATCCTGGATTTGTGGGGATGGCCAGACATGTGAAGCTGGCTGTATATCTGTCTTGACAAACCAAAAGGGAAAAATTACTGAATGGTTTAACTGTGAAATAAAAGTAATGTATGTTTGGGCAGTTCTTTTCCTTTTCCAGTTTGGGGGAAATCTGACGTGGCTCAATATTCAGTAGCCACACTATTCCCTATTGCTTCCCATATCGCTAATGTAGAGATTTAAAGGAAAGTCCCAAAGAATGAAGGAATATGAGAAAAGTATGAAGCAGGATAATTTGATTTTTCTCTGTAATTTTCGGTCTGTTAAAACATCCACCACACCGGGGCAGCAGTCAGCAAGCGTAGGTTGTCTGAGCTCCTGCTCCTGCCTCCGGTGGTGTGCAATGTTTGGCATTCTGGAGGAGACCAGCAATTGATTTTTGGCCGTGTGGTTTCTTTTGAGGCACGCTCATCTTCTGCTCTAGCAGCATTTTGCTAACTGCTCGGGTTGGTGCGTATGGAGGGGAGAAAAGATAAATAAATATGTTGCCAGCTGATGCTCCTGTCAGCATCTCTGTCTGCTGTGGTCCCATCCAGGTTGTGAGAAGCATTTTGTGGATATGCATGTGGCAAATCAGCCATGTCTGCTTATCTGCCAATGGGATCTCTTTGCTTTAAGTTCTCCTATTTCCTTCTCCTTTGGTTTGCTGATGTTCGAAGGGTGATTTTCTCACTGTAACCTGTGTTTAGAAGGGGGTTTGCAGCCATTACAGGCTAGGTTCATTTTCACTCCCCCAAGGCTCATATTGAATGTTAAATCCTGGTGACAGCTGTGAGATTTTGTGCCATTGACTCTTTAGGAACCTGATGGATGAATGGTGCACTGCCGGCTCCAGAGGCTCCTTCCATTGCTTTTGCTTTCAGTGAGTCCCAAACCTCACTGAGAATGGGCCAGGGTATGAGCAGGAGTGTTTGTGTGTGTTATTTCATATTGGTTTTAAATGGTGTTAGCATTCTGATAGCCTCACTGATAAAGTGTTGGGGTTTTTTTGAGATTAATCAATTATTTTGATCTTTTTAGAACTGATTTTAATGGACTAAAGGAAATTTTGTTTCCAAAAAAAAAGAACCATCAGCAGAAAATTCAGCTTGTCACAGTTCAGTAGATGCCTTAATAGAAGAAAGGCTTCTGTAATATTATTTAAGTGACTCAGAATAAATAAGTGCATGAGAAAAGCAAAAGTCTTAGGTGAAGTACTTTGCAACATGTGCTCTCTGGCTTAATCATGCCTATCCATGCTCTTGAGGAGGCTGCTGGGATTTACATGTGAATTGAGGGAGTTCATTATGTACCTAATGACTCTTTCAGGTTGGGTCCTTATATTTTAAAGCAGTTGTTATCCTCTGTAGATCTATAGCGCTGATTTAAACTATTGTGTGACAAATCCCATTAAGGTGATGAGTTTGTTATAATCTGTAATAAATCCTTTTGGAAACGTCGTGATTATCCCTGATGTTCTCTCAGCCCATAGATTCTATCATGCAGTGAAAGTAAATTAGTCTGGTGAGGGAGAGAAAATGAGGAAGAATCTGAAAGTCACATGTACAGTAAAACATGCTTGGAGTGTCTGAAGAAGGAATGAGAGTATGTTTTCAATGATAATATTCCATCAGAGCTATTAATAACCAGAGGGAAAGTAACTTATCCTTCTTTTTGCTGTTTTGGAAAGGCAGCACTGGATGTGCTCCTGTTTTTAGTCCCCATGCACATTTCCTTGCATTGTGTATCACTGGTCTGAAATGGTTCCTCACTCACCAGGCCCTGCACATTGAGAAGATGGACAATTGAATGTCAACATGTAAAGAAATCCTGATTTTTGTACTTACACCTTGTGTATGTGGCAAGGAGCCAGTAAAAAATCTGACCTAGGATGACTGAAGCGTCTGGCTGCAACATTATTGAGAAAAAATGCAGCGCAAACATGGGAAAAAATGTAGTAATGTAGATAAATTAATTAATCTCTGGATGTCTTGGTAAGAGGCCCAACTTATTTGTAATAAATCTTGGAGCTTTTTCAAGAGGGAAGTTCTTTTGAACTGTCAGCTTGTATGTATGTCTAACAAAACCTATAATTAGATTGGCATAGTGAGTAGGTTCTGGCTTCACAGTACTGAGAATGCACAGTGGTTTCACCAGACTGAGGATGCAATAAGAGTTCTGTTGAAGTCAATAAAACATGTGTATAAATGTTAGTAGGGTTAGTATTTTATCTGAAAGTATGTGCCAGAATTGGCTGCTAGTAGCTTGTTCTGTGTGTTAAAATTAATTTAAATATTATATTATTAAGTAACTTGCAAATCTTGTATTAAGTAGGGATGAATTATCCATTCCTGTTTTATCTTCCTAAAATACTTACAGGGAGAATGTTTTCTCCAAAAAGCCAAGTCCAGTGTCTACGTACATTGGCATTGATTATCATCCATCTGTACTTATGTGTGGGTAAAATACATGTAGGTGCATATGTTGTGTGTATGTTTTTAAGTATGTACAGGTGTCCTGCTCAACTTATAACCTTCAGCTCCACAGTTTAGTATATCTCTCAATTATTGGCACAAATATTTTATTGTTACAGGCCTACCAATGTATTAACCCACTTTGTTCTGCAGGTGTCAAACCCTTCAATGTTATGTTTTGGTAAATGTGCTTTGAGTGGTCCTCACTGCTTTAGAGCCAGAAGGATCAGTAAAATGCAGGTGCATTCCAATGTCCAAACTTATTTATTCTTTCTGCTAAATTTTAGAATCCTGGAATGGTTTGGATTGGAAAGGATCATCTCATTGCATGGATGGGGGCACCTTCTACTAGACCAGGTTGCTCAGAGTCTGGTCCAGGATGGCCTTAAACACTTCCAGGGATGGGGCATTCTGCATTTTTTGTTTTGTTTATTGGTTGGTTGGTTTTTTTGTTAGTTTTTTTCTTGTTTGTTTTCCCAATGAGAATAAATCGGACAGAAAAATGTCTCAGCCATGCAAAGATTATGCAACATTTTAGTCTTCAATTTTCTCCTGCTTTAAGTCCTAAGTGGCACCTCCAGACTGTCTGATGAGCAATGAACAGGGCACAGAATAGTCATTGTACTGTGTAATTTATTTTCTTTTCCCTTTGAATTTCATGGGTTGGAAGCAGGGCTGTGTGTAGAAGGGTGAGGGGTTAATGTGTGTTTTCCAGGATGGGTTAAAAGAGGAGTGGGAGAGAAGAGTGAGGAAAGGCTGGAGAGATGCAGGGATGGTTTAATGTTATTTTTAAGGCTGAATTGTGAAGGGAAAGTTTGTTGTTCCTGTAATCTGCCAATTAATAGTTTTCACTGTTTGTTTGGAGGTTTACCAGCAGTAGATGGGAAATGCCAAATAATGAAAATATCTCTTGAAATAATGTTATTTCTAGCAGGGCTCTGGCCAAAGCCTTCTACCCAGCTCCTGTTGCAACCCCTCACTGAGTGCTTTGGAACTGAGAAATCCTGTAGGAACTTGTGTGGTGCAGAGAAGTGTTCCACAGTCTGGCTGGTCCTGAGGTCCAAGCAAAGGCTGCTATTTAAACCAGAAAAAGAAAATTCTTACTGAATATCCTGCTCATTGCGTTGTTCCTAAATGTCTTGGAAACAGATCCAAAGCCCCAGAAAATTCCACTGTGAAGTTCCTTTGGGTTTTTTGAGGACCTTGTCAGAGGATCTTAACAGTCTGTTTTTGAAATTTGGTGTCTTTTACCACTGATTTTTTTTTATTTAATTTTTAGTTTTTCCTTTTGACAAGGTAGCAGTTCTGTGCCTGGGGCTCTCTAGGTGTTTTCATAGCTTGCTTTCTCCAGCATAACTCAGCAGACTCCAGCAACTTTTGTTACAGCTAGTCCTTTTTTTTTTTTTGCAATTATTAGGTTTGTGTGTATTAGATTGTATTTTGCCAAACAAACCCTCCAGGATTCTGTGAATATCGAAGTGATGCTAAATGTTGATAATTTAGGAGGAGCTGTCATTCTGCTGTATTGTTATACTGCAGCTTCTTGAGAAAAAAAAAAATTCTTGACTATGTTCACAATATTTAGTCAAGCATTTTTCCTCCTAAATTTAGGAGGCAATATCTTCCATGTGCCCTCTCTCAATCTCTCTCTCGATTTCTAATTTTCTCTCTCACATAGTATTTAATTTCCGTGGCCTTCCATTTGCAATTACTGGGTATCCTAGAGAAAGAAATGACCAAGAATATCAGAGAAGTATGTAGCACTTTCCCAGATTATTTATTTTTCCCCAATTTGCTCTATTGTAGCAGTTTCTGAAGACAGCTGACCAGAAATTTCCGTGTCCTGGGAGAGGAGGGGGCAAGATATTGGGAGAAAAGCTGATCTGTCCTTGGAGATACCTGTTTGAAACCTTTAACACATGGAGCTTTACTCATCAGGCTTTCCATTTCTCAGTTGAAAACTCCCAAATTGACCTCTGAGTGTTTCAAAAGCAATCTCAAAACACTAACCCAAAACTTCCAAGCATCTTCCAGCCTGCTCCATGGAAGGGCAGGTGTTTCACCATCACCACTGCTCTCTAGGAAAAGATTGCTGCTGCTCGATCCTCATTTGTGTCCCTGCTAATTCCCAAAAAGCCTCACGCCCACTCGGGGCTGGCTGGTGTGCTGAGGATGCTCTTACAGCAGTGAGCTGATGGGAGCAGCTTTTTAATGGGGGGTTACTTCCTTTGGTGCTATTATGTTTCATTAGAAGACTTCAGATCATCTGAAATGCAGAAATGTGGTCCATTAGGTAAATGGTGAGTTTGTGACCTTTGTGTCTTGGTTTTCCACTGGTATTTATTCCAGCCACATTAATAGGTTTGCAGGGCTTTGTGCTCTGAATTGCATTTGAAAATTTTCATGTTAATAAATTTGGCCTGGGTGTGAGGAGAAACTTTAGGAATTTAGGTGCTTGCTTATTTCCAGGTTTAGATGACTGGTGTGATTGTTATGAGTCTTCCTCATGGCAAAACTATTTTTAATCTTACAGCTTCCAAAATGTTTGGAATCATAAGTGTGAGTTTGTGGGTTGTCTCTTGATATTTATCTATTAATTTCTAAGGAAGCACTTCCTTTATTTTTACCATCTGTCCTTATAACCAAGCAATGCTGGTTCCAGACAGCTTGAACATGTCCCTGCTTTAAGTTAAACAGTAAATATGGTGACATGTCCCTGTTTTAAGTTAAGCAATAAATGTGGTGGTCTATTTGCTGGTGTAAATATGGATCTGGTGGCTCCTTTAGGGGACAGGTGTCTCTCCAGGGATGTCTGGTGCCCTGTGAGGTGTGTGAGGTTCTCCACCCCATGGTTTGGGGCTCATCCTGGGCTTTGGGTGATGAAAACTCTGCCTTGTTCTCCGAGTCAGTGACTGGGAGCTGCTCTTGGATCTGATTCAGCTGGGGTGGAACCCCTGGAGAATAAATATTGCTTGGGAGAGCAGGGAGCTCTCAGAGACCTATGAGATGTGACAGCATTCTGCTTAGCTGATAAATTGCGGTGTAGCAGGAAGGATGCTACAATGAGTATTGATTTCTTTTGTGCATGGAACTCATTTTGCTCCAGCTTGTGAATTGCCTTCATGAGCTGACAATCCATTAAGGATCACTTTGTGTGTCTCTTCCTTCATTATTGCTTCTTTTACTGCTTTCTGCTTTACTGCCTTTAAAATACATTGTCAAGGCAAAAATAAAATAGGTACAGGAGAAACTCTAATAGGAGCAAAGCAATTTGGCTTTTGGTAAATTACTTTATTGCAAAAAATATTTTACTGAGGGACAACCTGCAAAGACAATTTCAAGGAGCTAAACATATTATATTAAAATTATTTTAGAGTAGGGTAGCTCACTTAATGACTGTAATTTTGTGTCATAAAATGCATCTTTTATTGTAAGGTCTTTTTTTTCCCTTAGTCTGAAGACCTAAAATATCAGTTTTATGTGGACATAATTTAGTCTTGTCCATTCTACATGGCCAGTTGGTGCCCCATATTCTGAATATGTGCCAATGATGCCTTCAGAGATGCAATGCTTGATTTTTTTCATGGACTGGAGAGTTGCTGCTTTTTAATCAGAGTAAACAGGGAAGCACTATGTTCTTCTACATTAAGTTTTTGCTGCTTCAAGGAATAAATAGGGAAGTTGTATGTTCCTATACATTAATTTTTTGCTGTTTCAAGGAAGTAGACAAACTTTGTGACACAAATGCATTAATGGTAAAATAATATTTTTTTGCTCAAAAACGTGGTATTTTCTTTGGTCATGTAATTACGTTGATTAGGTTTTGTCATTATATCAAGGGTTGGAATTAAGAATGTCTAGGTAAGGTTATCAAAAGTTATCAAATCAAAAGACTAGGAGATTAAGAGGTCCAGTGCATTGTACTCCATTATGGCAGGAAGTGTATTATTTTTGTCACCAAGATAATTTTTTAACTTATAATAACTTGCCATCTGCATTAGTTTTGTATCCTTTGTGAGCTGTTTTGTTTGGTATTGAGGCAAGTTTTGTCCTCCCCTAGGTCTCCTTCTGTTAGGAGTATCCCAGTGTCAGGGATGGATGCTGCCTCTGCAGAGCGATTTTGATTTGTGTTCTGCTCGTGGAGAAGCCCCACTGAGGAGCTGGACTCTGCATTTTTAGGAAACAGATGTTGCTCTTCAAAGCCACTTTAAAACACGACAACTAACATGTCCTGTGGCCATTAAAATTTAGTTTAATGTAGCCAGTTACACAAGCAGGGCGGCTTTCACACTACAGGATTTTTTCTGGATTTCTGGTTTTGTCCCCCGGCGTGGACATTTGTGCGGAGCTCTGATTCATCTGCCTCCTGCAGCTCCCGGGTTCTGCTGCCAGGAACCTTGGCCCTGCTTGCAGCCAGCAGCTCTGTGCTGGGCACTGACCTCATTGATGGCATCCCCTGGCTCTCAGAGCAGTGCTGCTCACTCAGCTCTGCCCCAGAGTGGCTCCAAGTGCATTAGGCTGAGCTTTGTGCAGGTGCTCGGCCAGGCTCTTGGTACTTCTTCTTTTCTTCCCATCTCTTCTTCCTTACACTTTAGCACTGGCTCACCTGTATCTTCCCATTTCTCCTGAGGAGTTATGTTCTAGACTCTATCTATTATTAAAAAAATAAATAGTAATTTAAGCCCATAAACACCATTTGGAAACTTGATTGTATCTTGCTTTGCTTGGAAGGTCGTGGCAAAGGTGCAGAGGTAAAATGAGTGTTTGCTCTCCTTAAAACACATGGTGGTGTGGGGTGCACTACAGGCCTCCAGCCCCACATCAGGAGAGGAGAAAGAAGGAATTAGATGAGGATTTCCAGGGTGAAATTTTCTGGAACAGACTTAAATCTGCCTTTTCTGTATGTCATACAGATGAATTTGGGATTATCAGTAGATGTACAAGATGAACAAAACTGGTAACCACTCCCCCAGCTGCACATGCCAAATCAGGAAAGTTTCAGTTTGGTAAATTAGTTCCAGTGCAAATAATTTTCCAGCTTCTTTACTAAGGTCTTTTTTGTAGTACACCATGCTCTCCTGCTGATAGGATTAAACACTGTAACTACTGGACTGAGGAAGTGGCTCTAACTATACCTGCATGGATCCTTTAAAAACATAATATATTTTAGGAAATACATAGAAGAGAGCCTGGATGCTGTTGATAAACTCAGCAGCACATTTTTTATTCTATATTTACATTGACCTGACGTTACTGTCTGGATTTCAGTTAGTTTTGTTTTTCCTTAATAACAACTTTTTGGTTTTTTGTTCCCTCTTTTTTTTTTCAGTTTTACTAATGGGAAGAGCTTTTTTGTTTTGGGATTTTTTAGGTTTTGGTTGTTCTTTTCCTCTTTTTTATTTTTTTTTGTGGGGGAATCTGACTTTGATTGGTGTGTACTACTACAGCATTCACTTTTTTTTATTTGTTTAGGGTCAAATCCTTGGCCATGTTCATGGAGCATCAAGAGACGCAGAAATAAGAGGTTTGTGCCATTTCTGCATCCCATTGAGTGTCAGGGGGGCTGGAGGCACTGGCTCCGTGCTCAAGTCCTGTGTCAGCAGAGATTTCCTCAGTCTGTTCTCCTCCCTTCTGGGGCTCACTCAGGCAGTCACACGAGGAGCTGGGGCTGGAATCATTTGTGGATTGGGCTGTAATTTGCTTGCAGTCCTCTCAGGACTCCTGTGGAGGATGGTTACAGAGCAGCTGCTCATTCTCTTGCCTTGTCTGCATCTCCCCTCAGCCTGGACCCTCTGGTGTTTTCCCTGTTGGATGTTGTGGGCCAAACTGTGGTTGCTTTTGCAACATCATCACTGTGAGCTCAGAGCTGTTGAAATCAGTTTTCACCTCTGTTCTCCTGCTGGTGTGTGTTAAATGTGATAAGGCTTTGCTGTGTAAGTGTGTGTGTGTCTTTTGTAGCAAATCAGCAGCAGCTCCTTTGGTGTGGATTTGGGGTACTGGATAAACTCAATATCCCCATTGTGAGCCAAATGGAGTTAAGTCTCTGGGTTTGTGCTGGAGTCATAAAACTGGCATAGATAGACTGGAAGACTGTTTTTTTTGGTTTAAAATATGGGATAGCTTGAATGTAATACATGCGGTACACAACTGTGTTAAATAAAAATTAAGAACTGTAAACTCAACATGAGTATAAAAGCTCTACATGTGAGTATAAAAAACTACATATGAGTATAAAAACTCAACATAGGAGTATAAAAACTCTACAGTAAGCATAATGCTCCCCCCCACAAAAAAGAAATAAATTCCGAAGTGTGGAATGCGTGTTGCAAGATGCTCAGCAAAATGTAGCAGTCCAGCTTAGTTTTACCAAAGTATTTAGTAATAAGAGAAGCAGTAGTTGTGTATTTCTTCACAAAGAATAAATATTTTTCTTAAGTAAAAAAGGTAAACTGAACCTGGTGAGGCCTTTCAGTGGGTTCTTACAGGCCATAGCCAGAAGTTGATGGAGCAGTGGTGGGCAGAATGGAAAAAAAGAGTCAATTGAAAAATTTTTATCTTTTTACTTACCACTTGTCGCACAGGCAATCTCCCCATGCCTTTTCCATTTGTGCTGATGTGCTGGGTACTATTGTTTCTGTTTTTGTTTGTGCAGAAGTAGTTTCAATATTCCAAGAATCATTGTGCTGTCAGTTTGGTTCAGCAGTTCTTGTGGTTTTCTCCTAATGCCATTGCTGATTGTTAGACCAGTGCCTCAGCCAAAATCAGCATGTTTTCATAAAATCATAGTTTATGATTTAGAGCATTGAACCTGGTAGCTCCTCAAACTCTTAGGTTAGTTCTTCTGCATTCACAGTGCATTAGTGTAATAGTTTCTCTGTCAGATAATGAATAAAAAAAAAACTCTTTAAAAGTGTTTTTTCCACAAAGTCATTCATCTCTCATTTTCTACTGTTACCAGCTATAAGGTTACAAGGATTATGCAAGGAGAGCAAACTACTGCTGAAGTATTTGGTGATGTATTTTCTCCTTACAGACATTAAATCTCTGCAAGTTTGGGATTGGCCACTTTTGTTTTTAACGTCCCTTTGCCTGAAGGAAAGTCACTGCTGAAAGATAAAAGAAAAATGGCTTTAGTACCATGCTTGGATGAAGCAGGTCAGCTTCTGATTTATATTTCTTGGAAATCTTGCTGAGTGTTAGCTTGTGCTTACCATTCCTAACAGGCTCTTTTTAGGCTGGGTTAGGCTTTGGTGGCTGGGCGTGCCAGTGAGCTGGACATGCAAAAACTGCATGTGTGGTGTTTTGTGGCACTTGTGAGAAGGTTTAGTGTTTGTATCATCCACAGCAGTTTGTTCTGTACAAAACTAAACCCAGCACAAAGCAGTGACTTTCCCCAGCCTGAGTTTTGTACACACAGCAGATAAGAAGCAATGTGGGCTCAGACTCCACAGTTCCCATTGCCAAATTAAATTGGGAGGTCTAAAGGAAGCTGAAAAACTATAAAAAAATAACCTCTTCAAGGGGAAAAGTACTAATTTCCCCCTAATTGTAATGAAAAGAGCAGAGCAGATGTTTGCAAGGTGAGGCAGGTGATGTGTGTCCTTGTGTGAACCTGGCCAGGGCACAAGGATGCCTAGGGCCAGTGGAAGGCAAATACCTGAAGCTGTGTATGCTGGGTCCAGCCAAGACAATCTCCTTGGCCCCTGTGCTTGCAGTGTGCCCTGGGATACAGGACTGACTGTTTTAGGGGATATTGACACCTTTCAGTAAAATTCCTTTAAATTCTCCTTGGGAAGTTTTGATTTGTTGAATCTGTTTTTTGTGAAGTGTGCTGTTTGAGATGCATCTAGCCAGTTTGAATAAATAAAATCATTAGCACAAAATACATCATTAATTCAATCTGAGTTTTGCTCAGATTGCCTTGAATTCAGGTTTCGTTACTAGTAAGCTGATTGCCTTAATTCAGTTTTATACAACAATAATTTAAAATACTTTGAAGTATAATTTTCCTTTATAGTGTCATGATACTGAGAAGGAATGCAGTAAGTGCATAACCAAGAAAAACTTGAAATAATATGAAAACAATAAAAAGGGCAGAGGAATTTTAAGGAAAAAGTTATTTTTAAAGTAACTTTCAGTAACACAGGTTTAAAATATTTAACTCTTTGAACTGTGGTGATTTGGACTGGTTTAACTGTACAGCAGCTAAGTTAATGGAAGTTAATCTTACATTTTTGCAGTATTTATAGTGAAATGCTTGCCCTTTGTTCTGAAGATCTGAGTTTTTAGGGTGACATAGATACTGAAATCCCTTTTACCCATGTGTCAGGCTGGTCTGCAAGGTGATAACTGGAAGCTGGGGATTAAGAAAACATTCAGCATTACTTGTTCACAGCTGTGATAGCTTTGCCAACAGAAAAAGCACCTATAATAGCTGTAATGCTGATCCTGTGGTAAGATGCTACTGGACTTACCAGGTCTTTTAATTTGTATTACTTGTTCTTTGAATTAAAATGTGTATTTGGTCGTTAAGGCACGTGGTCAGGTTTTATTCTGATATCCTTCTGACAGCAGTTATGGAGGTTACAGATCCATGTGGGGACTGTGTTGCCGTGGTCCGGAATGAAAGAACATGCAAATGTTTGAGGAGACCCCTGTGAGGCTGCTTTGTGCTTCAGTGAGGATGTTTGCTTTGATTTCTGTGGCTTAGTGATTTAACCTGGATGCAGGAGAAGTGAATGCACCTCATGGATTTATCCTTGACCTTGAACAGGGAAGTAAAAACCATAAATTTAGATATGAACCCAATTAGTAACTATCAAACCCCATGAGTTACTGCAGCTTCGGTTATCCTTGGTGCAAAAACCAAACAAAAACAAAACAAAGAGAAATATTTTTATTTACTTATTTTACATATTTTTGTTTTTCTGTATACATCCTTGGGAAAGTAAACTGTCTATGGTACACTGATTAGTGGAATGGGACCACAATTTTTCTCTATTGGCTTAAGGACCTAGTCCAGCTGAATATACTAAATATAACAGTGAATGATAGTATTTGCATAGTTGAATTATGCATATTTAAAAATATTAGATATACTGTAAAATAATTTAAAAAGAAGTTAGAAGTTATACAGCTACTTTGGTCAACCAGAAGACAGCCTTCATCTGAAATATGGCTTCTGTTGGTTTTCACATTCTGAACATCTATCACAAAAATATCTGTGTGATTGCACATAAATATATACTGATAAGCATGAAGCGTTTTTTTTCCCTCTCTAATCATTTTTATTTCAAAGCTTTAAAAAATAATTTAAAAATTAAGAATAAATGTGCTAAATTTGTCTTAAAAACAGGACTTGAATCGTAAGCATCTGAAAAATGATGCCTTTTGAGTGGAAATGAGCTGTGATATAGACAGATGTAATTGCTTTTGCTGTAAATTTATTTTCCTAGTGTGGCACTGAATTTGCTGTGGAGAACATACTGTCATGGAGGAGTTCCTTCTGGGCAGCCTGAGTAGAAGCTTCCATTTCTGCAACCTGTTCCATAGCCCTCTCAGCTTCTGGTCCCTCTTGTTGTGTTGGCCAGGTTGTGCACTCCAGGCAAGAGATGCCATTCCCCCTGCTCTGCAAATTCTTTTTTATTAAAAAAATACCTTTGATGAGCCTGTTGGAGGTGGGAATTACATATTTTGATGTTTTCAAAATATTAATGTGTTGCAAAACAACTGCTATGGTTCTTCATAGCGAGCTGCTCTTTCTTCCCAAGGTGTGTTTCCCTCTTCAGTACAGTTAACCCGCTTCCAATCTGTACCAACTAATTTTCCACTAATATATCCAGACCTGCAGCTCCTGTGCACATATTCCATTGGGTGTATCCAATGGATAACTCAGAGGATGCTGGAGTTGTCTGATGGCAGCAATGATTCTCCAGAGAGAGTCAGTCACAAAGGAGAACAGGGCTTGGGTGACAGGAAGATGCTTTGCCATGTTTTGTCAAATTTTAACATGACATTATTCAGTTCTTTTTGTATGCATTTCAGATCACTAGAAGGAAGATGAGAAATTATGGTTTGGGTTATCTGATTGATCTTAGAGTGTTTATTTTGTGCCAGAAGACTTGACTGCTCCAGAAGTCATCAATAGGTTTGCTAGACATCCTGAGTGAGAATCTGGATTTGAATCGATTATCCCAATTATCAATTATGCCAATTATAGTTTGCATTTAGCCAAATCATCTGGTCTTTCTTCTCAGGCTGTGGCTTTCAGTGAAATGATGGTATTGCTAAAAGAGTACAAAATTAACTTACCAGGGGTAGTTCTAGACCCTTGTTCAATCAGCCCATTTACTGAAGAACAAAATCCTTGATGGAATATTTTGCAGGGTTTACAGCATCCTATCAATAATGGATAGCCACCCCAACAAGCGTTTGAGTTCTAATGAAACAACCCCAAAAATATTAATTATTAAATTATAGAGCTGTGTTTTCACAGTTTTAATCTGTTTGCCTTTGGTTTTAGATAAAGACTCCCTGCTGGTTTGGGGTTGTTCTGTTCTGCTTGAGATAATCATCAAATAATGGTTAATTCAATACAATGATCAATTCAGTTGCAGATTAGAGCAGCATTCAGCAGTAAAAATAAATATCCCCAAACTGTACATACCCAAAGTAGTGTTTAATTCTAATCCAAATGACACTGGGTGTTTTACAAATTTGCATGGCTTGTTTGCAGTCTCGAGTCAAACTGAGATAATGAGATCTAAACACCAGGATTTAGGCTTAGGCACAAATAACTCAGTGTCTCTAAAGGCTTTGGGCTGCCTCACTTTAACATATGCAGCTCTTAAACTTTGTGACTTCAGTCCTTGATAAACAGGATTTTTAAAGTATGAAAAGAGGTTATCATGAAAGAAAGAACACTTGGTTTATTGTTCCAGGTAAAGTCTTTTGGAGGTGATTACTCTCTCACGAAAACATTGTGTTCAGTACTCTGGTGGCACAGGCATCTGTCACTCAAGCAGATGTCACCCCATAAACCTGAAAATACAACTTCTTTTTTCTATTCTCCCTGGAAAAGTGAAGCCTTCAGGTTGATACAGTCAGTGACATTTGTTTAAGTGACAGATGTTCACGTCTAGTAGCCCTCACTGGGGAGGTGACCTTGTTGTCTTGGTGGGAGTTGTGTGTCAGGCACTGTAATTATTTGTATGCAGGGGATACGTGCCTTTATCAAGGCTGAAATTCCTAAGGATCTTTTTACACTCCAGGCTGCTGTGTGTGTAATGGAGAGGTTTGGAATTAGACAGCAAGGTTTCAGTGTTTGCTTCTATCCTGCCCTAAATACAACAAGATAACTCAATGAACTCTGTAGATGCAAAAAAACACAGAACACACAGAGTTGTAGGGAATGAATGCTGTAAGAGCAGGCTCAAGACTCAACTTTTTGCACTTGTGCTTTTCTCCTGAATGGTCTAAATGTTATGATCAGTCCTAAGTGGAGGGTTTATTTGCTGAGGAATGTCAGTAGCTGCAGGTACAGAGACTGCTTTTGGTCGGAAGAAGTGACATCTCCAAACATTTCTGGTCAGTGTTAACTCCTAGTGCCTAGTGCTGTCCTTGCCAGGCAGATGTTTGAGCATTGTTTGCACAGAGCATTGTCTAGGAAAGGGGATGAGAGCTTTTTCAGCATTCTGGGTTTTTCTTGAATTAGCTTTTGGATGAGTGCATTCACTCAGGGAAAAATAACAGTTCAGATGGTTCAGTCTTCACTGCTGCTGTCTTTGGTAATCATATCAATTTCTGTGCATGCATTCTGAATTTAATGTTTGTTATCTGTCATTGAGATATGCTGAGTCTCCAAAATTTGTTCTTTGGACAGGTAGTCTCTACTTAACCCTTCCTCTTGGGGCATAACTCATCTTCATTCAGTTTCCCCAAGGGATTTATTTCTGCCTCCCCTCAGCCCCTTTATTTTCTAGCTGTGCCCAAAAAGTTCTGTGACCAGCAGTCCTAGAACTTACCTGCCTGTGGTCTCAAAGCTGCCTCCTCAGGCTTCCAACTTGGTTTCATGCTTGCTAATTTTTCATAGTGGAAGAAAACTAAACATTCATTTCCTTTTCTCCTTCTTTTTGTCATTTTATAATATGCAAATCCTAAAGAAGATACCCACATATATTTGGGATTACTGAGATGGGTTTTTAATTGAAAATTCAGAGACAGTGCCTTGAACACCTTGATCTTCATATATGAACTTCTTGCAGCTGTTCTTCCCAAGTCTCTGTGAAGTAGAACAGAAGTCTAAACCTTCTGCTTTACATTTGGCAATGACATCTGGTTTGTTGGTTTTTATTTGAAAAATGAATTCTTAGAATCATCAGGAGTTTTGCAGTTGAATTGGAAGTGCAGTGCTGGGGTCAGTACACCTCTGACATGTTCCTTGTGTACAGCAGGGATCTTTGGCTCTTCCTTCCAGGAATTGCATTGTGTTAGGGAGAATCCTGGGTTTGGTGAATGACTGCAGCAAGAATTCAGTGACTGTGGGATGGCTGCCTAAGAATAAAAGCAAACAGAATTTTTAATTAAAAAAGAAGGTCAACAAACATCTGTGTAGGAGTATGCTTGTATTTACTGCATGAATATGTACAAAAATGGGGTAGTCATGACTGCCATAAGAAGATTACACTTCCAAGAGGTACAAAATGAAAATCAATGTTTAAGCATCTGTGTCTGGGTCCTCAAATAAGCAGAGGCTTTTTTTGTTCATTTGTTTGGTGTTTTCCTTATTTATTTGTGGAGCTTTTTTATTTCTCTGTTTTTTCTTTTGTTTTTATGCTGCTGGACTTAATATTTCTGTGCTTTAATTTCTAGTCAGCAAACTGGGATTAGCAGAACACCTCTGAGGAATGAAGTGAAGGTTAATGCATTAGCATTAAGCACTATAGAAAAGCTATTGAGAAAATTAATAACTCATTGTTCAACTCTCAATTTGCATTGTGTGCAGTTCCAGGTTTGGTTTGCTTCTCTTTTTGCTGCAGCTCACTGCTAGTCTGGGTTACAAGTCTCAGGCTGTTTGCACATAAAAAAAAAGTTTTGTTGACTTAACAAGTCAGTTTTCTTAAGTGAAATTTACCCTTTTTTAAAATTTATAAACAGTTCATAGGCCCCAACATTGTGGTGTTGCATTAATCATGTGGGAGTTGACTACAGAGTCCAACTTAGCTCTTGTCTATGTATTTTTCATACTGGTTTTTCTACTATTTAGCATCTAAAAATTAATTTAGTATATTAAGTTCTCATAATATCTGTTTTCATTATATTCTTGTTTGTAGATTACACTGAGGAGCTTCCTAAACAAACAAACCCCCAAACATCCTTTTTTGGTAACAAGATTGTTGTTTCAGAAAAAAATCTATTTGCTTGGGGATGCAAAGTTTCTTTTTTCCCCACTCCCCAAGGGTCAACCATTAAGAACAATTACACAAACTAAAAGTAAACTCAGGTTTCTGTATATTTATTAGGAATGCTTCTGAAGTTTTGCCATATAAGATTCCTTACAGTTTCCTAAAAGTTAATTAAAAGTGAGTGAATCTTTTATCATGAGAACCAAGATTATTAAAACTAGTCTGAAAGTAGACCTCTGGCACAACAGATTCTGAAGATACAGATTTTTGATAGCTCCAGTATTTTCTTCAGGTATGTTTTCAGTGCAGTGCATGACAAAAATGAAGCATATGGTACAAACTCAACACTATTTTAAAAGATTTTTAGTCCAGACTTATTTTGATGGATCCTTATCCTTTTATTTAAGAGACTGCATTTGTCAAACATATCTTAATGAATTTTCTTCACTATAGGAAAAGTATTCATGTTAATGACCTGCAAGTTTTTATGTTAGCAGGGAAATTGGTCACTTTTTCACACATTTTAGGCAATTTTTCACATAATTTAGGTAATTTTTTCTTGCATATTTTAGGTTACTGCAGGGACCTGATCTGTGTAGAAGTCTGTGTATACATTTCGACCCAAAGTGCTCTCTCAGGGGAGGATTTTTATCTTTCAGCTGGGTATATTCTCATTGCATGAGTCATCAGCCAGGTGCTGAGTTTTCTGACTGTTGTAAATGTATCCTGTTATATGATTTCTAGTAAGAGGGAGAAGGGCAACCTCTGTCCTTCCGAACAACTTCACAGAGAAAGAAAACGTAATTGACAAGTACTGAAAATCTTTGCTATAGTTCTGCTACTCAAGTTTCTGTCCTTTTCTAGACAGCCTGACCTCCTTATTTCCCATCTCTTGCTACTTTTTCTTTACAGAAGGACAATATCTGCATTTTCAGAGCATTCTTTACCTTAATTTCCTATTTCTGCATTTACTGCTCCCTGTCTTATTTTGATATAATGCTGCCTCTGCCATTGTTATGTTAGAAACATCTCTTTAGCAACTGAGGGAAGCTCAGCATTTCAAGGCATCAGAAAGCCTTCATATAAAAATCCCATTTGAACTTGATCCTTTTCCATGTTTGGTTATCCTGTGGTGCTTTGTTGTGTTTCTGCACCTTTTCTGGATTTGATACATTTAAGGATCCTTCTTGATACCAATATGCCAGGTATTTGAAAGCTGTTTTTCATGACAGAACAAGAATTTTCCAAGCTTGTGTGGATGTTAACTACCAAGATGAAAATGCTGATAGGAGTGATGCTAAGACAGCTCACAGAAAGAGGATTGTCTGCACTCTGTTGTCTAGAGGTTTGATTCTGTTGGGTTTTTAATGATCTCTGTGTGGTTGAGCATTTGTGCATTTTAGTTTCTTGTACTTCACATGTGGAATTCTGGTGTAACTATAGGCTTTTTCACATGTAGGAATAAAAGTAGAAAGAACAGTGTTGATAATCCACTAAGGAGACATGATTGCCTGAATATTTTTTGTGTGCCCATGATCTGCAAATGCCAAATCCCTGAGCTGTGTGTGTCAGCCCCTGGCCAGAGCTATCTGGCCCTCTGAGAAAGCAGGGGAAGGATGTTTTTGTTGGCATTTAAGTACCAAACCTTCAAAATTACCATAATATCCTCAGCAACAGTGTGAGCAGCAGAAGCGGGGCAGGGATTGTCCTCTTGTACTTGGCACCTCTGAGGCTGCATCCCAAATCCTGTGTTCATATCTGGGCTCCTCTCTGGAGGGACTTGAGGGGCTGGAGGGTGTCCAGGGAGGGAATGGGGCTGGGGAAGGGGCCTGGAGCACCAGGAGGGGCTGAGGGAACTGGAGGAGCTCAGCCTGGGGACCTTTCTAAAACTCCCTGACAGCCGGGTGCAGCCAGGTGGGTGCCAGTCTCTTCTCCCAGGGTGAGTGGAAATGGGCTCTGGTTGTGCCTGGAGAGGGTTGATATTAGGAAAACCTTCTCCAAAAGGCTTGTCAAGCAGTGGAACAGGCTGTCCAGGGAAATGGTGGAGTCACCATCCCTGGAGGGCCTTAAAGGACCCCAAGCTGTGTCACCTGGGGACATGGGTTGGTGGTGGACTTGGCAGAGTTAGGTTACTGATGGGACTCAATCATCTTAAAGGTCTTTTCCAACCTAAATAACTCTGATATTTTCTGAAATTGGTTTCCTTTTCCCATCAAATATTTGTATTTGGATTATTTTCAAATGGTACTTAAAATCTTTTGGGAAGATGCCATTTGTTCACTCTCATAATTTTTAATCTCTTCCCATTTTCTCTTAACACAGCATGACTTTTCTAATCTGACTCCCCTCCCCCAGGTATGACTGGCTGTGACAAATCATTTTCCATCAGCCTCTGTGGCTTTTGGCAGACCTTTTCTGCAGTCAGTGTATCTGAGGGGATTGCTGCTACATCTGTCATGGGATTGCACAGCTCATGGCATACATGAGTACTTATCTCTCAGGGCATTATTTCTTCCCTTTGAATGCCAATACAGATCTCTGTGATGATTTTAAGATGTGTTTGAGCCTTTAACAGCCTCACAGGCAATGGCAAGGTGGGTGTTTCACCACTCACCCTGACAAAACAGACTGCAAACACCTCCCAGGTTGCTGCTTGAAGCTGCCACCAGTGCTGTGTCTCTGCTGGGTGCTGTGCTGTTGCTGTGGAATTATTATAAATATGGTAACACAATATGGTATAAATTGGTGTGTAATGCCGTGTGGAAATTCAGGGTATGAAAATGTACCCCTGCTCCCACTCTGTAGTGTGCTGCCTTCAGGATGAAGGGTGTCAAAATGGCATACACACTAAACATCTCAGCTTTCTTATATGATTCCTGTCCTGCTCGTTCTGCTCACTCAGTCATGAGAGAACTCCTCAAGCTTTCCCCCAAAAATGGAGTAACTTTTTTCCTGCCTTGTAACTTTGGCTGTAACTAACTCACATCCATTTTCCTGAATGCTTTAGGAACAGTTCTAGTCTGGCAGCCTTTTTGGGGTCACCTACTAGTAGTGTCTAGCAAGTGCTGGATGCTGTGGATTAGATGGAGGTTTACATCCCACCCTCGGTGTTTTGCCAGTGTTTTTGTGGTGCTAGAACTCAGTGTGTTTCTGCACTGGGTGGGTACCAGCTCATCTCCTTAGGGCATGATGGACACTGCATGTGGAAAGGGGCCACAGAGCTTTAGGGAGACAGCCCTGAGTGAGCACATGCAGCAAAAACCTGTTCACCATCATCCTCTGTACACAGGCTCCAGTTATCCTGCTTTGCTGCTAAATCCCATTGGCTTAAAAGCCTCAGTGCAGGAATAGTGAAAGTAGATTAGGATAATTATTAACCATGAGTCCTCTGTCCACCTTGCTTCCTCATCTGGAAGAAATTATCCCCTGCTTAAGTTCAAGTGTGTTAATTGCTCTGCAGCATAACAAGCTCTTAATCTTCAGGCTTCTAAAGAAGTGTCCTCTTGTGCCTTCAGATTTTCATCATCTTTTAGGCTTCTTTGTCTGCTTAAAAAAAAATTAATTTAAACTCTTGCCAATCCATTATAATAAAGCTTCAGAAAAAAATCATTATAGGCTTTTTGTAGGTGACTTGTGAAATAAATATTTACTGAGGGCTGTTCCATTTTAGTGCACTGCGGGTTCTACTTGGAAATTCAGCCTTTGGGTATGGGAATATTGCAGCTTTTTCCGTGGATAACTTTAATGGGGTACCAATGTTTCCTCTCTAAAGTACTTTTTCTGACTTGTCCAACTCCCATTTGTTTTGCAACTTGCACACAGGCTGCAAATATATAAATATATAAAATATATTTCTATAAAAAGATAGAAATATTAAATATATATATTTTATGTATATTTCTATAGAATATAGGAATATATTCTATAGAAAAATATAGAAATATATGTCTATATTATTTAATATAGGTAATCTTCTAAATTTCAACTTATCTACTGCAGGACCTCATGCTATTGTTTTGCAGCCTGCACACAGGCTGCAAGTATATTAAAAAAAGAGGAAAAATATAGAAATTTTCAGTATTTCTATTTTATGTCTATTTCTATGGACTATAGAAATATATATCCTATAAAAATATAGAAATATATTTCTATATTATTTAATATTTATATAGGTAATCTTCCAAAATTCAAGTTATCTATGT
>JAXCLO010000002.1:542184-574140 GCA_035583995.1 Arremon aurantiirostris | reverse complement strand
CAATCACAGATGCACCTGTTGCATTCCACAGCAGCAGATAATCAATGTTTACATTTTGTTCCTGAGGCGTCTCAGCTCCTCAGGAGGAAAAATCCTAAGGAAAGGATTTTTCATAAAAGATGTCTGTGACACAGAACCTCTCCTTCCCAGCCCCTGCTCAAATACAGCAATGAGGCAGAATTGCAACCAGTCATTCTTCAGTCAGTTCTTCAGCGCTGTTGGAATTAAGGGCCAAGATGCTGGTTGAACCCTTCCTTGCCATTTTTGTGTTCTCTTTGGTGTTCTTTTACAAGATAAGAGTATTTCCCCTCCATCTTGCCACCTTTATGTTCACCCTGTACAACACATCTTCAGAGAATTAGCTGCTGATACCAATGAGCATGTGAGGGATGCACATGAAATGGGCTTTTGTGGGTGTCTTTTGGTTTGTTTTTTTTCTCTGCCTTTCATTTTTTTTATAATCTCATGTGATGGCACAAAGCTCATCTTAACACCAGGGTAAAGTCCTTGTAAAGTTTCAATTGTCATCCTAAACTGCAAGATAATTAAAGTTGTCCACTGAAAGAAATCGAATGCATTTCTGTTTTCAAGTGGACAAAGTAACTTTCACTTTGCTTGCAAAACCAGTTTTACACAGCTCTCAGAACCTTTTCTGCTGTGGCTTTCCATAAGATTTCCTCTGTCCAGAGGATTAGCAGGAAAGAAATGTGTTTGGGGAAAAAACTGGAAAGTGTGGAAATTAAATAGTAGTTTACAAAAGAAACTAAATAATACTTTCCAACCACCTATTTTATCCTATTAGTTGGTTGTTAGTTTTCAGTTGGCTTACCTGGTATTCAGCTGGATTCACATATACAGAGCCTATAGACCAGGAAGGACAGAATTCTTCTTGCTCCATTCTTTGGGAAAGCAATTTACCCAAAAGAAAGTGTTCTGCTGTATTGAAATGGAAAATTCTAGCTGCTGTTCTGTATGATAATATTTATTTTCTCCCCAGTGTGTTCTGCTCTTATTTCTTGCTAAAGACTTTTCTCCTTTCAAAAATCCTTCTTCTCACTTGTGTTTATGCTGCTGTCCACAGCTGCTGGGAAATAAGCTATTTGGAAACTTGCAAGTCACTGGAATAAAGCAAGGTTAATCTCCAGTGTTTTTCAGCAGCTCAGTGTCAGTGACAGCATTTATAACCTGCTCGCTGAGAAAGAGCTAAAGCTTTAAAGGAGTGAGGATGAAAGTGTAACAATCCAAACTAATAAATGTTGCATCATGGTGGGGTTCCCCCCCTCTTTGCAATGCTACATCTGCAGTCTCAGCTCTCTCCAGCAAAATGGCAAAAAGGAAAATGCCCATTTAACAACCTTCCTGCCACCACAAATCTGTATTTGGAAGCATTTCCTTACACAGGATGAAGTGGTAAAATAATTGTCAGAGCTGTTTAGGTCAATATGTCCTCTGCTGGGATGAATAATGATTCCTCCTGAGAGGAACTGTGCTAGCAGGATGAGAACCTAGCCAGAAGATCTTGGTGCTTCTGGTCATAAAAAAATATTAACTTATAATTTGGAATACGGAGTAATTTTGTCTAAAAGAGCTGGAACTGGGTAGGATTTTCCATGTCCTGGTGCTGCAGTGCTGTGCTCCACAAAGCCCCAATTTCACAGCTGTGGCTGGGGTTTGCCTCTTGCAGAGGAGAATGGAGGCCCCAAGATTAAATCCCAGGGTAGAGGTGGCCAGGAGCAGGAGCAGCACCACAGACACTGATTTTGTGCTGCATTCTCCTCTGTTTGTCTGTCACCTGAGGGGGCCTGACATCTGCAATGTCAGACAGAGTGAGGTTCTCAGAGCAGGATCTCGAGCCAGAGCAGGGCTTGACTGATTCCTCATGAAGCACAGACACCTGGAGCTTTAGGGGTCAGCTCCCCTCCAGGAGGAAGAGCAGACATGATCCAAAGCCTCTCCCGTCCTGCTGCATCGTGTGAGCAGGGACAGCTGGGGTTTGTGACACCTGAGATGCGACTGTGTGCCAAAATGCCTCCTGGCATGAGTCCTCTTGGTGGGAAGGGCAGGGGGGAGTCAAATCTGTTACTTCTCAAATAGTTCTGGGATAATAGACAAAAGAAGTTGTGCAGTGCTACCAAGACTAGATGATTGAATAATTGTGCCTGGAGAGCAAACCTGGGAGGCGTTATTGATGGAAGCTGGGTTGTGGTTTTTAACACTTGCAGATGGTTGGTTGTGCTTCCCATTTGATCTCATTCTTTGTGCAGAGTCAGAATTAGTTTCTCAGAACAGCAATAGTAGCTAAAGCTGAATGACACATTGTAGAAAAAAAACCCTAGTTACTGCCAAATTTGCCCTCAAGAGACAAATAATCAATATATTTGTAACCTGGGCCATATCAAAAGCCCAGGTATAGGCATTGGTACCTGTCACTGTGTGTCTCTGTCACACTGGCCTTGTATATATAGATATATGTATTAAATGTCACACAGCCTGGGTATGGTTTTTAGCAGCTATCTATGAGTTAATAAAACTCCCCCACACTAAACAGTTATTTTATTAAATAGCTGAACAATTGGTGTATGATGGACTAATTAAGATAAAGAATTAGAAACCACATTGTAGGGGGATACAGTATGGGTAAATGAAGATGGTATAGAATGTAATCTTATCCCCTAAAGAGTTGCAGCTGGACCAATTACTAAATATTAGGAGCAGGCCTGATTTTAACAGGCCAGACCTGTAGCCAATAAGAACAGTGATATAAAAGAGTGGATTGGTGGGCTCTGGAGTCAGATGGATGCTGCAAGGACCAGGAACAGTCAGTGCTTAGAGGAGCTGCCTACAGGAGACATCGAGGAGGTGTGAAACTCTGGTGATATGGAATCCTTGCACTATAATGACAATAGAACTCTTAGAAGGCAACACCTCATTGCTAAGATAGGTAAAATTGCTTTGTCCTTTGTGATTCAGAAGCAGAAGTGAAATCAGAAAACCCCAGTTTGGGGCTGCCATGTGATTTTTTTCCTCACTGGAGGGGCAGATGCAAGTGAAATTAGGAAGAACTGTGCACCAGGGCTGAAAAGGGGCTATTACACAGACTCCATGGCAGGGAGCAGATGAATGATATTAAAGACTCAATGTTGAGAAAGACTCTGGGGCAGTGCAGAAATGCTGTGAGCCCTTGAGCCTGTTATTTCTCAGGGAACCATTCCAAGTGATCCAGTGCAGCCAAAGAGAGGCTGTAACTGTGCACTTGACCTTGCAAACCCCCAAGTGAGCCAATTGCTGAGAGCCTGAAGCAGCCAGGAGGGAAGGAGGCTGGATGGAGGGATGGCTCCTCCAAGAGCCAGTGTGCATCACATCCTGAGTGAAGGGGTCAATGATCCACAGTGATGCTGCACTTTGAGATAATTTCAGCCCACCCAACACTGAGCTTTTGTGGATGGGGTGTGCTGAGTGCTTTGAGGTGCCATTTTAATTTTTATCCTTTAAAAACTGAATTCTGCCAGGTTTCAAGTAAAGCCTCAGATGTCAGAATCTGCCCTGCAGATTTTGCTTAGTCACACACTCCATAAATTCAGTTCCTGGAGGATGTGTTTACAGAACACTGCAGAAGGAGTTAGAGTATAACCAATAACCATGCATAACATAGTTCTATATTCTGAATGGCTTTGGTAGTTTTACTTTATTTTGGAAAGACACTGGCTGTGGCTGAATATATAAAACTACTGAATGGCACTGGCAGTCTTCTGATGAGTTATTAGTGCGAAATGAAAAATTTACCACTGGTGTAATTTTGTATAGTATTGTATTTTATTGGTAACGTTATTAACATTCTTAGAGTTGCTCAAAGACCTATATCCAAAGTTTTCATCCTCTTTAGAAAAAGGGCAGTTAATTCTTTTGTGCTCAGTGAAGTAGGGACATCTGCAAATTATAGCTCTGGTAGATAATTGCATGTTTTGAGTAGCGCACTGAATGCGAGTAGAAATAAACGATGTGTAGTGATAAATGTATCATCCAAGTCCTGCAAAATAAGGGGACTTTTGTTTTGTTTTGCCTTCTTCATTGCAAACAGCATAATGGAACTGTTTCTTCTGTCTAAGTTTTTCTGCTCTCTTTGTAGCTTGAAGAAATAGCTTTGTAGCTTGAAGGAATGGCTTTGTGGCTTGAATTCTGGCTTGTCGCTGGAATTTGAGGGCAGAAAAAACCCTCAAAAGCATTGGGTTCTTCTTCTACCCAGAAACAATTACTACCAAAGTGTTTCTTGCTCATCTATTTCCTTCAAAACCAAAATCACAACAACTATTGCAACACCTGTGGTAGATTTTAGGGATGAGTGTGTTGTAAACCTGGGTGTTTTCTGTTGTAATTTCTACTGTGGAACAAATTTTAGTAGCATGTTAACATAGATGTTTGTATTGGTAGATTTATATCCCTCCTCAGCGCTAAAATACCTGTGGAAAATTCTTAAATTAGAAATAAAATGTATTGTAAAGTACTTGGTAGCTTAAAGTGAAATCAAAACTATTCAGATTTTTGTACTTCTGCAATACTGTCTGCATGTACACAGCACACCTAAGGATGCTGCGTGTTGGGTTTTGCTAGGAGAACTGTGAGAATATGGGGGTGGTGCATTTGTTTGTAAGGACTTGGCAATATTAAAAAGCAAGCTTTCCTTTTTAACTCCTCTATTTTGAACTCAGAGCACAAGGGGTTTGAGACTTGGCTTTCCTTGAATTATTTATGATGTGGAACTGCTAGACAGTGTGCTTTAAAAGTGACTGATAAGCCAGAACAAAAATGGCTGTGGTGTCGCCTTGTCGGCGCATCTGCATTTCTAAAGATTAGGCAGAATTTGATAACAGACTAAAGATTGTTTCGTTCTTTGAGAATTTCTTCTCTTCATCTCTGTTGCATTTCTGGAGCTGGTATCCATGGCAATTCACAAGGATGATTTAGGAGCTGGGCTTGAAAGTGTCTATGAGAGTTCTTATTCTAACATACTTAACAACATTACTTTGTGAGTTTGTTTATTGATGTGCTGAACTATTCTCAGCAGTGTATTTCAAATTTTCCCCCTCCATTGCTCATAGAATTTTTACTTCTGTGGATTTTGGCTCCATTTTTGTGAAAAGTCTAAAATCCAAATGCATCTGGGTTACACCTTAATGCTTTTAAAGCTTAGGACAAAAGAGGAATTGGGGTTTAGGTGAGCTGTAGTGGCTAAAGATGGTGATTTAAACTCTTAGTGACCTTTTAGTTATGGAGGATCAGTATATAAAGCTTGATAAGTTAACTCATAACAATATTTAAATTTTGAGCATCTTCAAAGTTAGGTGCACTAAATCTTTTCTGAGAAGAGGAAAGATTACACAGGACAAATACTTCCTAATGATATTTGAATTTCAGGTGCCTGAGGAGCTAAGAGCCATTGGTGAGAGCCAAATCCAAGGGTTATGGTTTACTAAGTCATTATTTCCCCAAGACTGTCTTTTCTTAAAAAAAGATTTATTTGTCTTTTGCTTGGAAGTGTTATGAGCTTCTGCTGTTCTAACACCTTTCTGAGACATTCCTTCAGCTCAACTCAATGATATTTTGGTTTGATCAATAGGTCTGTTTTACTGTGAAGTTATACTTATTCTCTGTTTGAGTTTTCATTAGGTACAGGAAATATAAGTTGTGTCTCTCCATTATTGTTCTCTCAGCCATGGGTTTATTCCTTCATTTCCCCTTTCTTGAATTCCAAGCTCCCCTTGGGAGCTTGTCTTGTGATTTAACAGCCTGAGGGAAATAAATAAACGTCAGGACAGAGCTTGTTAACTTCATTACTTGATATGAAACTTACTTTAAAGAAAATTTTTGAGTTCTGCTTTGATTATTATATCTGGTACTTTTAATATACATGACATATTAAAGTTAGGGTTATTTTAAGATACTGGCAGAGTTGTATTGTGGTCTGAACTTGATCAGCAAATTTAATACTGAAGTTCTTAGACACAATAGAAGGAAGAGTATTTCTGGAATGCAGTAGGTCTCAGTACTTTGGCTTTGTTATCCTTAGAAGTTATGTTGGTGTACATGGAATTGACTCTAGATGGATTGTATACCTTAGGATGTTTTTTATATATTGTGAAATTTATTTGAGGAGCTTTGTTGCAAACCCAGCAAACTCACTCAGTTTTAATTCTTCCATCAAATCTAGGGAGACTGGGATTTGCCTTCTAATCAAAGAATTCAATACTGTAACATTTTTTTTCTCTCACCTTTTCTGTATACATTTTTTGTCTTCTCTGTTTTCATAGCCTGTCACAGTCTATTGCACTCACTTAACAACCACACACCACAGGCTGTAAATCACAACCAAGTCTTCTCCTTAGAGAAGCTAATGGACAACATTTTGATTGCAAGTACTTTACTAACTGTTAGTTTAAAATAGATGGATTCATTCTGGAATTTCCAGCTATAGAACTTAAAAAAAAACAAAAAAAACCCCACACACACACAAAAAGCCAAACCCACAAATGGACAAATGGTTACTTTTGGAAGCTGATGAGCCCTGGGAGTGAATCACAGGATGGCTGAGGCTGGCAGGGACTTGGTGCAATCGTCCCTTGTCCTGCTGGCTGTCATGCAGCCCAGGGTGCTGGCAGCCACCTTGGCTGTGAGCACAGGCTTGGGGACCACCAGATCCTGGGGTTTTCCCTTTGGCAAATCATGAGGATTTTCCCATTGCCTCTGTCTGGACTTTATGTTGGAGCATACCCAGAGCTCTGCTCACTGTAGCCAGCAGAAAGCAAGAACAGCCCATATACACTCCAATGGAGGAGAGTTTGGGGAACAAGGATGCATCTTGCTGGAGCTCTGGGCAGTGACACAGCCTGCAGGGATCCTGGAGCTCTCTGGAGTCAGCTGAGGCTGCTGACTCAACCTCATTGATGAGGCTGGGGCATTGCTTGCTCAGCTTCTGAGAAAAGATGCTTCAGGAATTGCAGTTTGGCAAAGGTAAGGGAACAAAGGGAGATGCAAAGATTGGATTTGTGGAGGTCCTTCCTGGTGCAGTTAGATGTGGTGGGCCAGTGAGTAATCTAAATGCATGCTTAGCATGACTTGGTGGCATTTGCCTTTGCTATTAAATTATTCAAGTGACATTGCTTGTACAGGTTAGCAAACCATTAACCTGCCCAGTTGTTGAAAGCAAGTTGCTTTTTGTTAAAGTGTATTGAGCTATAAAATATTTTGTAGACATAATTGATTAATCTAAATATTTAGTTGGCTGTGTTTTGACAGTTAAGCTTTAAATGTATTTTTTCAGTACTGTGCCATAAAAGAAATCTCACTTTTGTGAATAAATACTTCATTGATTTCCAAGTCATGCAGATTTTCTTGGCTTCTGAAAATGAAGCATTTTTCTTTATTGCATTTTCATCAATTCTTTTAATGTCTTTATAGTTACTTTTTTTTTCTAATACATCACATAGTACAAAGCACTTCCAACTTTAAAAGTAGTCCTGTGTTCCCTGTAAGTGCTTCTTTATGTAAATCCATGCTAAATCTTTAGGCTGCAGAAAACCCTGTAACTGGCCCCCTGCCTGAAAAATGATGAGAACTTTATAAAAAACTATACAGAAAATGTAAAAATGCTTTCCTTGACTATTTTAAAACTACTTTTGATATGCTGCTGTGTCTGGAGAGTGTGTGTGTCAGTTGCAGCATCTGAGAGCCTCTCCTCCTTAGGTCTTGCTGTTTTACTGACAGGACTCATGTGGAGGCATCCTGCAGCATTTGGGGTTCCTGAGCTTACCTGGTGCTGCAGGATTAAAACTCGATGAATTTTGTCTTGGGACCAGTAAAAGTCTAAGCAGAAAGTTTAGGAGACTTTCTCTTCTGTAGCAAAAATTCTTTTTCACCACTAGCCAGGCTTTACCTATCTATTTGTGCATCCAGTGTAGCTCTGATTTCAGGTGGAGGCTTTATTCCTGTTAACCTATAATTTGCCCAAAGTAATCCCTAATGCTGTCCAAATACGTGATTTTATTTAGGATTAATTAAAACACGATTAGAAGCTGCTAGCTATGCTGAGAAAATGTGTATTTGTCACTTGTGGACTCAGATTTACAGATTTGTAAATCCGTGTTTTTGCCACTTGCTATTAATATTACTCTACAGACAATTTAGACATTGTGAAGCCATTCAAAACTGCTCTACTCGAGCGACTTATTAAAAACATGTTATCTAATTCAACAGCTCATTACTTTAAGCAAACCAGCTGGTGTGGCACAGAGCTAAGAAAAGAAACAACAACCAAACCAATGAGAGATTAATTTGTTGGACAGAATTGTTGTTTTATTACAAGAGATATTTGGCAGGAGGGAAAGTATAGCTTTTATTTTCTGTTAATCAGGATAGTAAGAAGTTTGATGAAGTTCCTTGTACACTGCTTTGGTGTGAGTATATGTAGAAGATCTCTGAGCTCTGCAGAGCTTACAGAGGCCTTGGAAAACAGATGTGGATTTGGGCTTTAGTGCATTCAGCCTGTGCCTTCCCCAGCTGTTGCCCCCCTGTTGGAGGATGGAGAATCACCACAGTCCCATCTTTAGGAGCTGTTGTGGTAGTGATGGGATTTCCCAACCTGGTGTTCATGTGGTAAACAGATATTTGCCTGGGACTGGAGCTGCATATAGCCATTGATCCTTGCAGAATGAATCAGAATTTAACAGGAATGTGCCCAGTAAATGAGGAAGATTGTGCAGTTGCTGAAGACTATAAAGCAATATCAAAATATAGGAGAAGATGAGAGAGTTATTGGGATTATGCTGCTTGCTTTGAGGTTATTGGAGTCTGCACTAAGGATGAATTTGTGAGTTAATTTCTCCACAACTTATAAGCAATATGAGTAACTTTGACATCCAAATATCATCATGGTTTAATGTGCTGGAGGTCACAAAGGTTCTGTTGTTCCACAGATTCGGACAGTGAAGCTGGGATGTCTTCCAAATGTGTCATAGAATCACGAGTGGTCTTGGTGGGAGGGACTTTAAAACATCTTGTTTCAATTCCTCTGCCATGGCCAGGGACACCTTGCGCTATCCCAGGTTCCTCCAAGCCTTGCTCCAGCTGGTCTTGGACACTTCCAGGGATCCTTGAGCACTTCCAGGGATGGGGCAGCCACAGTTTCTCTGGGCACCCTGTGCCAGGGCCTCAGCACCCTCACAGGGAAAAATTTCTTCCTAATACTTGATCTAAACCAACACTCTGTCAGTGCCAAGCCATTTCCCATTGTCCTGCCACGACATGCCCCTGTGAAAGGTCCCTCTCCAGCTCTCGTGTGGCCCCTTTAGGCACTGGGAGGCTGCAGTTTGTGGTCACTCTGGAGCCTTCACTTCTCCAAGCTGAACAGCCCTGACTTTCTCAGCCTTTCTGTGCAGCAGAGGCGCTCCATCCCTCTAAACACCTTTGTGGCCTCCTCTGGGCTGGCTCCAACAGGTCCATGTCCTTCCTGTGCTGGGATCCCAGAGCTGGATGGAGCAGTGCAGGTGGGGTTTGAGCAGAGCAGAGGGGCAGAATCTGCTCCCTCAGCCTGCTGGTCTCTCTTGATGCAGCCCAGGACACGATTCCTTGGCTCAGATCCTGTGGCCTGTTTAAACAAAAGACTGTGAAGGAGCAGGTCTCGTTTATGGAAAATAGTGGTGGGCACTCTAGAATCTCCAAGTTTGTTTTGTAAACCTGTGCATGTACCTGCGAGCAGCTCAGAGATTTTAGGAGGAATCTACCCACATAACTCAGCAAGACTTTGTATGATGCCAGTGTAGGAGCAGCAGGTTGTTAATCCTGAGCAATGACAGAAACATTTGTGCATACACAGTGGACATTTTTAGTAAACTAAATCCATTTATCCACTGATAAATGTGCAAAGTGTATCAGTGACCTGAGGACTGTGCTCTTTGTATGCTTCACATTTATGATGTGGATTTGTTTTGAATGTTTGCTTTTCTTCTATTTTTTCTTTCTAATTTCTCCTATTCCTGGTTTTTTGGAAGTATTTTTCTTGAAACTTTCTGTATCATTAGTAATATGTTTCTGGTTTCTTTTCTGAAATTTACTCTCTTGAATGGCAAATGTTTGTTAAAGATAATTGTCTGAATGTATGTAGGAAAATCAGAAACCAGTAATTTTTACAAAACATATTTAGATCTGGGGGTGGTAACTCTGATTAATTAGGGTATTTTGAAGTAAATTTTCATTATGTTCTGCCTAGAAAAGTAACTGTGTACATACAATCCCTCCTGGCTTCGTGTTGTGGGAAGGGCCTTGACGGCCAGTATTGAATGGCTGCTGCTCTTCCTTTGTAATCCTTTACAGTTCTCTCATGGGCTGTGTGTGATGAACACTTAGAAGTTGCTTTTACAGAGTGGATAACCTGTTGTCATGAAAAAATCGAATTTAAAACTATTAAGTAGATGTGAGTTTTGTCCCTGAAAATAACAATTAGACTGGAATCTTGCTAGCTAGTATCCCTCTCACGGGATCTGAACCAGACACTTTCGATGGAAGAAACACACTGAAGCAAAAAATCATTTTATTATGTTCTTCAAAAGTCTATTAGTGCTTTAGTGGGCTTTCTCATAGTGCTTTTCTAGAAGGAGAAAGAAAATGATTACTCTCTGGAGATGTTCAGCATTGTGGTTTTTGATGGGAAATAGGGGAGGTTAAAATACCATTCTTAGTCTGGAATCTGCACAGACATCTGTGTTTGTACACACTCATGTCCCTTCAAATTGTTTCTGTCTGCCTCTAAAAATACTGCCACGCACTCTATTTGTCTTGCAGAAATGAAATTTCCTCTAATGTCCAACATCGTGAAAAATTTGATTAAATATCTTAGGATGGATTTGTCTTTCAAGTGTTTGCTATCGTTTTCGGTTATAATGACTTGTAACATCAGGCAGATACATCACCTTACTTGTTTGTCTCTCTTTCCCCCCTCCTTTCCACTTTCATGTCTCTCCCCCCTCTATTCTCCTTCCATTTCTGTGGTGGTATGATAAACATATCCATGCTCATTATGGGAGCTCTGATACGAGCAAGTGAGTATAAATTTCCCTTTGGCTGAGATTTTGGGTTGATTAAGTTAGTCATAAAGGAAGAAGGCCAAATTGCCCTCTGCATTTCCTGGATGTCTGATGGGAGTGCAGTCATTATACCATCATAATTATCCTGCAGCAGAACATATTTTGTACTTTCTATAGGATAGTGCATTGACAGAATCAGTGCTGTGCTCTTCTTGTCTTGTTTATGCCCATATCACTCATTGTCTCAAACCCAATAAAAACAAGCAGCCAAATATCACAAGCTTGTCTTGATCAGTGCTGCTGACTGTAGAGCTGCATGCAATTTGAAGAAAAAAAAAGTCAGTATTATGAATTAAATTAACCAGGGGATAACTTTTTTTGGCCGAGTGTGGTGCAAAGTTGGCATCAAAAAGTGTCCCAGGGCTTCAAGACTCTGCAGTGTTAAAATTCCCTCTGTAAATCCAATCTGCTGCTTACTGCATTCCTGCCTCTCAGGTACCCATACGAGCTCCACTCCTGGCTTTTTCTCAGGGCAAATTTGGCAACTTTAGGTTTCAGTGCTGAGCTGTAATAAATGTGTTCCGCAGCTTTCACTGAATGCTGATTGCTGTGCTTCTGCTCCCAGTGGGATCCTATCTGAAATATTTGGGAGTATCAGCTGGTGTTCTACATTTCCTTGCAGGCTTATACCTTGAGCTATGCTGTTGCCTACAGATGTTAGCCCTTGGACATGTTAGATTAAAAACATCAAGTGAAAAACCTGAGGAGCTCAGGATTTAGTGCAGATAATTCAGCAATCAGTGGGGTGGTGAGGAGAGCTGTGTTACTGCAGCTGCAGGTTCCTGAGGCTGATAAAGTACACATGCTGGGTTTTCCTAGGGACTTCTTAGTTTTGCAAAACCTTCCTAATGGATTAGATTTGAAACCTGGACTGGAGGAATCAAGGATGTTAACAAGTCTCCCAATTTTATATTTAACTCATGCTCTTGCTTGGGCTAATTTAGAGGTTGACAGAATTGTGGAATGGTTTGGATAGGAAGGGACCTCAAAGATAAACTTGTTCCACCCCCTGCTGTGGGCAGGGACACCTTCCACCATCCCAGGTTGCTCCAAGCCCCATCCAACCTGGCCTTGAGCACTTCCAGGGATGGGGCAGCCGCAGCTTCTCAGGGCACCCTGTGCCAGTGCCTCAGGGGTAGAATTTTAGAATTCTCCCCTCACAGGGTAGAATTTCTTCTTCACACCTCATCTAAACGTGTAGGGGGATACAGTATGGGTAAATGAAGGTGATATAGACTGTAATCTTATCCCCCAAAGAGTTGCAGCTGAGCCAATTACCAAAGATTAGGAGCAGCCTGATGTTAACAGGCCACACCTGTAGCCAATAAGAACAAGTGGTATAAAAGAGTGGATTTGTGGGATCTGGAGTTAGATGGTTACTGCAAGGACCAGGAACAGTCAGTGCTTAGAGGAGATGCCTACGAGAAACATCAAGAAGGTACAAAACCATGGCAATATGGAATCCTTGCACCATAATGACAATAGAACTTTTGGTATATAAGACAACTTAAACCTACCATCTTTCAGTTTGAAGCCATTCCCTCTTGTCCTGTCACTCCTTGTCCTTGTAAAAAAAAATTCTTTAACGTAAAAAGTCCCCCTCTAGCTTTCTTGTAGGTCATCTTTAGATTTTGGAAGCCTGATGTTTAATTTTTTTGTTTTAAGTATTTGTCATTCCCGCATTCTAGTACATAAAGGAGACCGTAAGGCTTTTGCCGCCTTCCTTTCCACATCCCAGAAAACCCTGTCATCCTGAAACATTGAGGATTGCATGAGGAAGATTTAGTGGGGGGTCCTTTTCAAATACTTGCTGGTATGCACTTGCAAACCTGTACGCTCTCACATTGTGACATTGATGTTTGTTCTCTGTAATTCATACGTGGTGCGACAGTGCAGGCCTTACTGTGTGTGTGTCTGCTTATTTGCACATGTGCATCTCTATTTCTGAAATTAAATATAAACTCAGGATTCCCTTCTAAAAAAATAACTTCTTCTGAAAGTTTTGTAGTTTGCCAAAAGGTACAGAAGCTCAGATGCTAATTGCCTCAAAAAGTTGTCTGCATTTGTGGACTCTATTTTTGGACCTTTTTAAATGATTGCAGTGTAAGGGAAATGAACAGTGTTTTTAGAAGCTTATGTGTGTTAAAAGGATTCTATAAAGTTGCATTAAGTAGATTATTATGCTTTTAAAATATGATTTTTGCCCTTTTAAAAAATTTTTATTTCATCCCCTTGACTTCAAGAAGCCTTTTTTCAGACTCAGCAGTTGGTAACATTTAATTTTCTGTCATTTAATGTCTTTAGAGATGTGTTGACATTTCTACTTTTCAGAGTAGCATTTCTACTTCCTGTCATCAGCCTGTGTGTTATAAAGCACCACATTAACCTTTCTAGCACGTTTAGGTGTTACACACAAGATGCTTTTTATGGAATAATGTGCCACTCATTAAATAAGTTGTACATATTGTCTGAACGCTGAAATTCAACCAAGACAACTATGGGTGTCTATATATTAATGGTTTCAGGGTACAGCACGTAATTTAAAGAAACTTTGGTTTGCCTTCAGGAAAAATTCCAAAAACCAGTCTCTGAACTGAATGGACTGTTTGCTGCCCTTGGCTTCTCAGAGTCTTGTAAAGATTTTGGTGTTTGGTTGAAAGAGCCAGCAAACACCTAAATGAAGTGATGGGAGAGAAGCAGAAAGTTCATGTGCAAGACTTCTCACCAAGTGCTTAATCATGACAGATGGCTCTGATGTGTGAGTAGTCAGAAATAGCAAGGGAATGGGTTTAACTGAGGGCAGCTCTTGTCCTAAAATGTCAGGAGCTGTGTGCTGCATTTGGAAACCACAGGATATTCATTTGTCATAGGGCTTCATGTATTTTTATAGCTATTTAAAAGTACCATAAACTGTCAAAGTATATTCAATCCCCAAACATATTACACAGTGTGAATACAAGAGAATAGTTCCAGCTTTGTGCTGGAGTGATGGAATACCTGGAGCTGCTGTATCTGCACAGGGCTTTAAAGGTGCAAGTGTTTAAGTGCTGAAATCCCAGGTCAGGTCCCCAAAGCAGCAGCAGTGCAGCAGTTTTGTGCTGCTTGCAGCTGCAGGTTCTTGGAGCACAGGTGATGAGTTCAGATGCTGAGGCACTGGGAGCAAGCTCCACTGCCCCAGGTTTCAGAGCAGATTTGGCTGGCAGCAGGTCAGATGGAAATTGCTGATGGAAATTCAGAAGAGATTTACCCTGTTGCTGTCTTTCACTCTTTATATGAGGTCTTTTAAAGTTCCTGCATTTTTAATTTGTGGCAGCCAGCTGAGAATGCTAATGACACTATCTGATGGTGATCAGTGATATTTTTTCACATGTCCTTCTAATCATAACCTTAAAGTGATTCATAAACTCCAAACACTACACTGGCTTTTAGTTCACCAGGCAGTTAATGGTCTAATACATCTGCAGAACGAAAATCCAGCAATCAACCTTTATTCCTATAATTGTATGATAAAAACAAAGTTAGTGACACGAGGGAAAGAAACCAGTAGAGGCAGAGTGTTTGTGAGGTGAGAAAAATAATTAGCAGGATTTATTCTAAATTGAAAGCACAGCTGAGAAATATTTGGGAAACAATATGCAAAGTAGATAAATAAAGGATAAATGTGATTTTTAAATTGTATGTTCACAAATGGTTCTGAACTCTGGTTCTCTATTCATGTCATTTTGAGATAAGGTCCATCTGAAGGTGAATCCAGGCTGGATGGAGCTCCTGGTCTAGTAAAAGCTGTCCCTGCCTGTGGCAAGGGGGTTGGAACTAGGTGATCTTTAAGATTCCTTCCAACCCAAACCATTCCATGATTCTATGATAATCTAATTCTTACATTGAAATTAAGAGTTTTAATTTCTGTTAAGTGAGCAGAACAAAAACTTTCTGTCCAAATTCCAGTGGTTGTGGTCAGGAAGAAGCCTGATAGAATGCACGTAATTTATGTTTTTTGACATAAAATCCTTTCCTTTGTCTCACCTTGTGGTCAAAATGATCCTATTAAACAAGTTGGTTTCAGTCCAGGAAAGCAACTTACTCTGAATGTTTGCGCCCCAACTATTTTTGTTTCTAATCAGTGAAGGTCACAGGCCCCCAGTTCTACTTTTGTCCTGTTTCTTGATGCTGTGATGTGGCTCAGAGGCATTTACCTGGTCCTGTTTTCTATGGGATTTAATTTGTCTTGTCTGAGGACATATCTACAATCACATTTTGCAGTTGAGGAGAGATTTTTGCCAGGATGTCACACATGCTGGAGAGAGCAGATCACTGAGAAACTCTGAATATCAAAACTCCTCCATGGCATGCAGAAATGGGCTTTGGATTTTGTAATAATAGGTGTGACTGCAGGCTGCACACTAAGCTTTATTTCCGAGTCCCAGGTGATTCTGAAAGCAAATGTCAGAGCCTTATTAAATGAGTTAACATTATTGTTAGGCAGAAAAAGTCAAGTGGATTTTTTTTTTTTTTGTTAGGGGTGTTTTAAAGGATATTTTTTTTCCCCATGCGATTTTTGCTTCCCAATCTGGACAGGTTGGAAATTTTGCCCTCATTCTGTCTCACTCTTTGTCCTGGCTGCAGGGGGAAAATGCAGAAATAGGTGTTATGGGTTTGGTGTGATGCAGTTTGAGAGAACTCTGCAGAGTCTGCTAAATGATCCAGCTGTCCTTGCACACACTTCGTGGTGCTGTGTCTGAAGCAAAACTTGCAATCTGGGGAGCATCAGCTTTGTTCTGAGATTAGTTTGCTTTTAGAAAACATTGAGCAGTGCCAAGAGAGCTGTAGATGCTCTCTGAACATTTTTGGGGTGGCTCACATTGCGATGGTGAATCCCTCCCCATGTCCTGGCCAGTTCATGGAACAGGCTGTGAATATTCTTCCTCCTGACCATGGTGCATGTGGCTGGCAGCAGGGAAATAGGGGAGTTTGTTTGGTTTTTAGGAAATGAGGAAGGAGAATGAGGGAGCTTTGGGATTTTGTTGCAATGAGTTCATGAAGAAAACTTCATTTTTAAAGAAGCATGCAAATATCAGTGGGTGCACATAGAAATGGTGGTTGAGAAAAGCCAATGAGTGAAAGCACTGTAATAAGGAATACAGGTAATTTTGCAGTAAAATAATGTGGTGTTTTTTTTTTTTTTTTTTTTTGTAAATCCATGCTGTCACTGTTGTGGTGTTTGTGAAGGTCCCCAGGACAAGGTGAGAGATGAAAATCTGACTCCATATTCTCAGAAGGCTGATTTATTATTTCATGAAATTATATTATATTAAAGAATGCTATACTAAAACTATACTAAAGAAAGAGAAAGGATACAGACAGAAGGCTTAACAAGAATGATAATGAAAACTTGTGACTGACACCTCAGTCTGACACAGCTGGCTGTGATTGGTCATTAATTAAAAACAATCCAGACCCCATTCCAGACCAGCAAAAATGGAGAAGCTGAAACTTCCCAGCTTCCCAGGAGAAGAAATCCTGGCAAAGGGATTTTTCAGAAGATATCATGGTGACAATTGTATTGTTGAATTGCTGCCCTCTCAGAATTCCTGATTGAGACAAGGTCAGTGCTGGACATAGGACATTTATAAGTGCAGAGAAAAGATGAGATTTAATAATCCATATTCATGGTCATGAATATTCATGGCATTGAATTTTGTCATTTGTGAGGTGGAAATATCTCAAATATAAATGTAGCAATGCTTTCATTGCTGAGTGATGGATTTGATAGATTTCAATGGCTTGTGCTGGATGTGGTTGGGTCTTTTTTGATTCATCAGTAAACACTGAGAAAAAAAAATAAAGTGATTTTTCTCCTAGGACATCGGATCATATTAAGGTTTCAGATACTTGTTAAAGCCACTATAAGGCAGTGAACCAGCAGTCAGATTGTTGCTTTTAAACATCTGGGGTGCCTCATGCTCTGTGCTGTTGCAAATCCCTGATTTTTAGCTGAAAAAAGGGTTTCTTGGCTCTTTTCATCTACCTTTCCATGACTAAAAGCTTGTATTTTTTCATTTGTGTGTATATAAACATATAGTACTTAAGAACAATGAAGCACTTTTGTCAGATGTGGAGGATAAAAACACAGTGAAAACTGGAAATTTCTGGAAAACTGGATTGCATTTCAAAATGCTAAAAGCAGTGAAAATGGAAATCCTCATATTCATTCAATCTGAAGTCATTCCAAATTATGCAAATCATGCTAATTCCAATGTCATTGATATTTAACTTCAGTTATAAATAGAAATACTTTGCATTTATTGAAAGATTAAAAATCCCCCATTTTCAATGAAGAATTATAATAAACATTGTCTTCACTTTATCTTGAAGTTGATTAAAAGGATTGTGGAGAAGTTTCTCCTCTTTATTTTTCTCTCTCCCTTTTAGATTTGTTGTTTCTTGTCTCCCTTAGCAGTGCCAAGGTTTTTTTGTTTTCTTGTGAATATTAGCACCTGACTGAAACCAAACTTGCTGTAAGACAAATCCAGGTTTCCTAATAATTGCATTACTTCAGATTCACAAGCAAATTTGACCCAAAATACTGTAAAAAAACTTGGAGTCTTAGGAAATTTGTTTGAGGAACACGTAATGTTTTTGGTTTATGAATGCTGCAAGGCAGAAGGGAGGAAGCAAATCTTGTAAAAGATGCTGCAGGTATTTTGCCTTTATTTTCTTGCATGGTTTTAGCCTAAAGCAGTTGAATGTTTCTGGAGGCATTTGTCTCCTGGCAGAGGTGTTGGTGGACTACAGGATGTGCTAAACAGAACCAGAACAGCTGAGCAGAGTTTAGACCTGATAAATGATGGAATAGACTTATTGTAAAGCTAAACTTACTTTGTATTTGTCTTTAACAAGCACTGTTTATCTGTGTTTAATTAGGTAAGTTAATGACTTAGACCTCCTGGTATTTAGGGTGTAGAGATAATAGTTTATAACAATTAATTTCCTAACTCCTCCCTAGTGCCAAACAATTAATCTTCAAAGGCAGCCTGGTTATCAAACTTGGTGATAGGAACTTGGAATGTAAGCCTTAAAATTTGAGCCCTGTAAATTTATTTAATCAGGGAAGAGTGTTTTTCAGGGAGAAAGCATAAAGAATGCCATGTCATTTGGATGAGGAAGTCTAGGAAAGTGATCATGCCTTAAGGACATGAGGAATGAGCTGCTCTTCTTCCTTCCTGTGTTGGCAGAGCAGGATCAGGCAGCTCCATCTACAGAGTGCTTCTGCCTGGTCTGAGCATCCTCTATCCCAAGTGGAAATCGTATGAGAAATTTGTAGCTTTTACAATTTTTAATTCACTAGGAAAATCAATAAGTGCCCTGAATCCTCCACTCAGAATTAGTTAAATGAAAGGATGCTAAGAGATGTCCTGTCATTTTCCACATTCAGAAATGGAATAATATATTATACTTTTATGTGCAGAGTTCTTTAATGTGAGAAATAAAAGATAGTCATGAAAATGTATTGAAAGACTGAAAATAGTATTTCAATCAAAGACTATGAAATATTAATTTGCTTTTTTTTGTCAGGAATAGAATCCTCTGCTAACAGCTCAATCCTTTCCTTGGATTTTTCTCAGTGTCAGGCTAGATACTGGTGTTACATCTTATTTTCTCTTCCCATAGTTTAGAATTGGATAATGGATGTTTTTGTGTAGTTCACTTTGTACACAAGTCCAGTGTGTGGATTCTGTGCCTTTGCTCTGCAAGATCTGGCACTGCTGTTCTGAGGGACCTCACTGGAGAGCAGAACTCTCTCCCTGTGTGCTGTTTTTTTCCATTGCCTGCTTGCTCTAAATGGGTTATTTATTCTAAATCACTTCTTGATCACTTTCCCGAAATGAAATGAGAGTTCAACTCCTGACCTCATGCAGGACACCCCAGCAATCCCACCCTGTGCCTGAGAGCTTTTTCCAAATGCTTCTTGAGCTCTCTAAGGCTGAGGCTGTGACTACTTTTACCATCTTTTTAGGCCTATCTTACACCTTACTTTATTTGGAGTTGAAACCAATTTATTTTTATTTTTTAACTAGCATAGTTGACATGAAATGCCTGGCTTTGGTGCTTGAAAAGAAAGTTTTGTTTTCAAAGACTTTTGGGAGATCTGTTTTTCTTTTGTATTGAACTGAGTAGACCCTCAGAATAATCTTCTGTCTCTCACTTCCCAATAACAAGAAAAGAATGTATCCTCAATATTTTCTGGTCCCTCGAGGTGCCTGCTTGGTAATACCCTCCCTGCAGTGCTGAAGTGCAAGGTCTGCACATCTCCGAGCTCAGCTGCCAAGTAGAGTTATGTGTCTTCAAGTGCAAAAATTGAAGTGGAAATAAAGAATTAGATTGTCTCAGCCAAGAGTGCAATCAGTGGTGAGAAACTGGGACTATAAGTTTCTTAACCTAGCTGCAGTGATTTATGTGGGGAAGGAGGAGGGTTTGAGAGAACATGCTGACATGCAGCATTGGTGTTTCAGCAGCAGGCGTGGGCTGATCCTCACTTTGCAGCTCCCAGCTTCTCTCAGTTGGTCTATCCCACCACATGTCTGTCTTCTCCCTCCCAGGCACTGTCATGAACCTCTCTGTGACCATCTCTCATGAGAACACCTCAGTAGTGCCATAAAATTAAGGGTGCTGTGAAAGTCTTTAATAAAAGGATTTATTCAGACTGCGTATCATTCATGATTCCTTCAATTTAATACACACCATGCAGAAACCTGTTCTTGACATGCTCAGACTCTTCAATATCAAAAATAGACTTAAGGGAAGAAGGTATTGAGGGAGACAGGACAACCTGTCTGTCAGCAGCCTCTGGCTTAACATATCTGGTGGGAAGTTCTAATTTACCATCAAAGTGGCAGCAACTCACTTGGTGAGGAGTGCCAAGGAGACAGATGGCAATGTTGAAATATTCTCTGTTGTGCCTATCATCAGGTCTAGTAAAAAGAGAACTCAGGAGCAACAACATGTTGTAGTAGAGTAAATAATACTTGCTACCACTTTTTTTATAGGGAGGGAGGCTGTTTGTTGGAAGCTGCTGATGTACAGCTGAGCTGGATTCTTTAATATGCAGGGAGAAGTATTAGGTGGGAAGACAGGTTTATATTAATATTGTGCTGCCTTGGAGCAGATAAATTAAAATTTCATTCCTGTAGAAAAAGATCAACTTTAATGTTCAAGTTCAGTGGAAGTAAGCCCCAGAGTGCAAGTGGGGATAACTCTGCTTTGGCTTTGGGTGCCTGCCTCTCTTTCTTGGCTTTTTGTCCCATATTCAGATCTGGCTGATGCTCTGCTTGTTTTCTTATATTTTAAAGGCAGCAGGCCCTGCTTTCTGGTGAGAGGCTCTATAAAAGGGACATGGACACCTGAAAAGTGTTAATTGGTCTGTCACCCTCATCTCAGTGGGAAGGTGAGCCTTTGCTTGAGAAAGAAAGATTTACTTAAGTTGTTCCCTTTGAACAGGGACCTAAAATCAGGGTTGAGTTCTGTGCTGTCCCTTTTGGCTGTGTTCATGGGTCTGGGCATGTCTGAACCTCTCTTTCTTGGTGTGTGGAATAGTGATGCAATGGTACCAGGAATAGCAGAATCCACTGCAGGCATTTTTTCACTGCCCAAATGCACTTGGCTATTTGTAGGTGGCATCAAATTCCTAAAAGCTGCCATTTGGGCACAACATGGGCACTCTTCTACTTTCTCCAGATCTTTTACTAGTGCTCTGTTACAACTTTGAGTCTTGAAGGTTGATTTCTAACACAAAAGGAAGCAGAAAAGTAAGAATTAACTTGTTGTTTTATGTACATATTGCTTATATCTTTGTTATTGCTGCAAGTTGTCTTAAAAAGAAGTACTCTCAATCTTTGTAGGACTAGCTTCTCTCTGGGTAGACAGGCAGAACAAGAAGAACATAAAGTACTTGTAATGATATAATGAGCTTTAAAGGACACAAATTTTAAATAGAGGGATTATATATATTAATGTTGGTGTTTCTGGTGGCAGGCTGATTTGGTGTCTGCATTTCTTTGTCTGCATTCCAGTCAGGGCAGTGATTCCAGCTGGACTTTTGAAACCTGGAGGAAAAGGCCACATTTGACCCAAAGACTTTATTTTCCTTTCTGTCCTAATTTCTTTGTATGCAAAGATACAGAGAGCTGCCAGTATTTAATTTCAAGAGTTATTCTTTCAACTGTTATTATATTCCAAGTATATTCTCAGTGTAACATATTTCATGACCTATTTTCCCTTCTTCCACAGAAGTAATTTTGTCCATAGTCTTGTTCTGTTAGACACATTCCAATAAAAACTTAATCTTGTATTAGTCTAGGTTTTGGGAGGGAGCAGGAAACGGTCCATGAATGTGGGCTTGACCCTCAGGAGGGATCTTTGGTTACATTTCCAGCTTCAGCAGGCATCAGGGCTTGGTATGTAAGGTTTGCAGAAAATCTGACCTGTAACATACTGTGTAAATTAATCTTAATCCTTCCTTATGGCTTCTTTTGGAGTCATTTAAGATCCACAGGTTGCCTTGCAGGCAGCAGCAGGAGAAAAGCTCCCCTTCCCTGTAAATGTGAAATGTAAAATGCTCACTGAAAATGAAATAAGAGTTTACGGTGTTCCTGGCAAAACAATGCAGTCCCTCAAGATTTCTATTTTCTCTCCCATCCCAAACAGAAGGAAATGCACTGGACAGATTAAAATGGAAGGCATATAGGATGGTTAGGTTGCTTAAAATTAAAAATTGGAAGAGAAAAACAAAAGTAAATAAGACAGACTTAAATTTTATTTGAGCAGCAAAGATTTATGATTTTTTTCTTCCTTTAAGATAAGCAGACATATTAGTAATTCCTATCCCAAGGACATGTACTCCTTGTTAATGATACAAGGTAGATGAAGTGCAGCTAAATGCTTCCCTATTTAGTTTAGTATGTTTTCTATAACCAGGCAAGTAGGACAGAGATGTTCTGCATTATAACAAGCACATCATTAAAATGACAGATGACCATAAAATTAAATCTTGCTGTCCCATGGGGTATTTTTGAATGTTAAGTGAAAGCATCTGCAACTGATTATTTTGTCATTATTAAACTCACACAGTCCAGAATTTTGAGTTTTTAAATGCAGATTCATCTCTTACATTGTGTATTTGTGATGAAATAATTGAATAAAAATACTCAATATATTTTTAATAACATAGACTTATCTCACTGATTGATTGTGATTTCAGTCTGGGTTGAGATCTTCCTATGCATTTATTGTTTTTATCTAGAGGTCTGGCTGGCAGTATCATGAGTTCAGTTTGCATGGAAGTATGTTATCACTCATGTTTTTCATTTAAGTTATATATTTATTTAAATATTTATACTATATTTGTTTTTATTTAAATATTTATCTATTTATATATAATATAAATGAATATATATTATTTTTATATTTCATCTTATGTCTAAGAGCAGCAGATATAGAGGTATATGAGAACGTATTTGGCCATTACATTTGGGACAGAAACAAATATTAAGGGATAAAGAGGAAGGGACTGGTCTGACACTGAAGCCTTATGAATCTTCCTGTAAACTTGCAAGGCTTTTATTTGCCAAGTACATCTAAATTGTTTGAATTTAGCAAATCCTGAGATGGTATATTGGCTGAATTACATGAGCATGTGAAATGGAAATTTAGAAGCCCTGCTTTCAGCCCAGTATGGTTCAGGATAACTAATTTCCAAACAAGAGTTTATCTTGAAAGCCACTTTTTATAAATAGCAATATCTGCACTGCCTCATTGTCTGACAATATCTGGCATACAGCAAATACCCAAATTTAGCTCCTTTTGTGAAGCAAGCCATGGGCAGGCTTCATTCTAGATTCATAAATGGTGACTTCCAGATTTCTCTGTTCCTTGGTTTTAACTAGTTCTTACTGACTCTATTTTGAACCTAGAAGAGCCCAAAACAAAGTATTAAACCCAAAATTTATTCAAGTTGTGGTGTCTTTGTGACTGCATCTTCATATCTTTCATATATGGAAACTTGAGTTTTTACTACTGCCAAAATTTTGTAAATGTAAGAGACCTCCATTTAGATAACAGAAATTGCTTTTTTTTCATCCTAATGGCCAATTGCATATAACAATAACATAAGTCAGTAGCAATATCCTTGACCATTTAATTTTCCTTTGCCATTCTAAATGGTACTCATCTAATGTAAAAACAAACCTGAAGATGGGTATTCCATGTGAGAGGCTGTATTTTGTGTGGAAAAAAGTGATGCAGGGTTTTATTATGCACTACTAATAAATTTTAATAATTTTTTGTCCTCTGTGTACTACTCTCTATAGCACAAATATATGTGTCTAGGAAGGCACAAGAGATGGACCCAAGGAAACTGTAGGTCCAGGGAGACATTCACTGCTCTAGTATTAATAAGATATTAAACTATTTCAGTTGACTGGGTAGAACTTGCAGTTAAAATAGTCCAGGTTAATCATATTTTTTCCTCTGAGTTAAACATAAAACAAATTTTCATAGAAGGGGATACAAGGCAAAAAAAAAAAAAAAAAAGGTGAACAAAAAATCCCACCAAACCCCTGAAGTGATAATATAAACTAGGCAGTGCTTTCTGACCTGCTGACCATTTGCTGCTTTATTTACTAGGGCATAATTATTATTAAAAAGAAATAAATCTAAACCAGATCAGCAAATAGTCCTGCAAACTCAGATAATCTGTACATCCGAGGGCTACAATTTTCCTATTTTGCAGCCTTCTTAAAGACACTGTACCTGCAGAACCCACAGCTATATGCAATCAATTGATTGCTAAAAGTTATTATCCCCCTAGGATGCTTTCCTTTTCATATGTGCTAGAACATTAAATTTAAAAATTAGCCCTGCTGTGAAACTAACAACAGTGTTCAATTGAAAAATGTCAATCCACTTCAAACAATTTCAAGAAGATGCTCTTTTGCCCTTCACTTACCAAAAAAAAAAAAGAAAAAATTTAGAGTCTGAAGGGGCTGTGCAGCACATCTTACTGGAGGCCAAATCCTGAAATCCTGCCTGGCTGTGGATGATGGAGATATTGCCCTTGGCATGGCCTTGCCCCTGTTTTACTGCTGGGAGGTGACAGTGGGACGTTCACCAGCTCCTCTTGGGAAGGTGACAGGAGCTGAAGGACTTTGTGAAGAGCACTCCCCACTGAGCATCTTCCTCTCCTCATCCTGCCTGACAATTTACATCTTTGCTGAGACTGAGCTGCTGGGTTTATTTTTTTTTTCAGTGCACAGGAACAAAAATAATGTGCAGTGTGTGAGAAAACCCTGAGTAACTCTTAGGGGTTGGGGGATGGCAGCACCTGTGCCCAGTCCTTTCCTTCAGTCTCAAAGCAGCTGTAAACACATTCAGGCTGCCTTAGAGGTTCAGTTCTCCAAGGGGGTGAAAAAACAAAGAAAACCTGATCTGGAATGTCTCTATGATGTTCCAATGTGTATTGGGACAGTGTAGTGGAAAAGGTTTCACTGTGAGGAAATACAGCTGCTGTACAGTCAACTGAAATAGTATAATACCTAATTAATACTAAAGCAGGGAATGTCTCCCTGGACCTACAGTTTCCTTGGGTCCATCTTTTGCTTTCCTCTTCCTAGACACATATATTTGTGTTATATAGAGTAGTACACAGAGGACAACAGAAATACAGGGGTGTTTGTGTGGGTCAGTGGAAAATCAAATTTTCCACTTGAAATTTTGCTGAACCTTCTCCCAAGTTACCAGAGATGTAATAGATAAAGGTAAAAGCAAGAGGTAAAAGGAAGCCCATACTAAAAACTTTTAAACTTTGTATTTTGCAAAGCGTACTTTTACGTGGTATTTTCTTTTCCTTGCAGTGTTATGCCAGCTCTGATTTTGTCCCCTTTCATATTTCACAGTCATTTCATGAATTGCCCTCATCCTCTGCTTAGTCTCAATTGCAGTTGCCATTTTGCTGTCTCTCTAAGAGTTTCCAAGTTGCTGTATCAGCTCTCAAAATACCAGACAGTCACTAGTCTGATTGAAAAAGGAATTGGAGCATTATCCACCACATTATTTAGGAAAAGAGGAGCTCTGCAGCGCCTGTCCGAGGCAAATCCAACTCTGTCTCCTACAGAAGCCACAGAGCTGCATTTTTTAAGACCATAATAGGTTTTTTATGTTCATTAACTTTAATATTTTGTGCCATTCAGAATAAATCCAAAATCATTTGAGTTTAGAGTGGAATTGAGATGATGATGATGATGATTATTATCTAGAAGTCTTTGAATCTGATTTTCCTTGCATTTGAAAGGGTAACTTAGTTATGTTTGCTCCTTGACAATACGTAAAATTAGCCAAAATTAACTCAGAAACATGTCAAAAAGAAAAAGGAAGTGTTGTGTTACAGGCAGTGGGTTAGATTGATCTCAATTAGCTTCAGCCACCTACAAACTGAGCAAGATTTCAGCTCCATTGCTCTCAGTGAAAAATGCAACCCTCTCATTTCAGCCATCTCCAGCAAAAAGGGATCAATTCAGACCACTGCCACCTCCTAATTTTTCATCAACTGTAGAGGAAAGCTCCAAAATGTGCAGGATAAAAAATTCCTTGTTTGGTTTTGGCTGAAAACCCTCGTGTAGAAACTTTCTAATCAGACAGCATTTACCTAGAGGAGCAGAAAAGTTTTCAGTAACTGTGAAAGTCAAATGTGTTTGCAGTAGCAACTTTGCCAGACAGAAAGCTGGTTTAGAAAGCAGCACACATGCAAGATTCAAACCAACAACTCCATATTTGCAGGCTGTCAGGCTCTAGCAGGAAAGGGGGAAGCTGGCTTCATTGGAAATGGGCTTCTTACAGGGTTTGTCATCTTTCCTGCTGCCTGTCACTCCTAATTTCCACACTGAACTGTATTCAATCAGACCATATAGCAAGTACATGGAAGTGTAATAGCTAAATCCTGTGAGAGTTTTTGCATGGGTGCAGTGAAGGAGGAGAGGTTTAAATAGCAGCACTGTGGAAAAGGAAGATGTGAAGCAAAGTTCACAATGAATATGGAAGAAACAGCCTGATTGAAAATAATTTTTCAAAATAAAACATTGCAGAAATCAAGTATTATTTGGCAATCATAGCAATAATTTTCTTTTTTTAGAGTGAGCAGGTAAAATTTTGCTGACAAGTTGTATTTAAAAGTGATTTTTAAAAAAAAAATTATTTGGTGGTATGCTTATGATAGATGGTGTGTGGTATAGTATAGTTCTGTCAATGCTGAAATGGATAGTAGCTCATTTTTTCCTGGTTTATTCCTTTGAATGATCAGTCTGAGCTTGGCATTTAACTGAAATTCAGATTTCATTAGTTTATTATTAATAGTAGTTGCTTCCAAAAGTGCAAAGAAATGAGAAGCTGTTGGGTTTTTTAACCAGCAGTGCAATTTATCAGCTGTGTTTGTGGAAGTTTATGAAGGCTCATGTCTCTCTGGATTGGAGAAAGAATTCTGTGTGTCTTAGGAGCTCAGTTACTGTCACCTGTTTCTTGCTGAGTCCCAGGTGATGCTCTCTACATTTGTATGAGAAAAGAAGGGAAGCTCTCCAGGCTTGCTGCAACTCATCATTTTGAGTGAGAGCTTTTTCTGATGATGCATGAAAGGCATCTGTCATGTGCTGCTATTCATTGCTCATGGGTAATAGCAGCAGTATTTTGTGTAAGTGTAACTGTTTTGATTTAAACTTTACCAAGTGCTTTATATAATGGAAAAATACAAAAAAAACCCCAAAAACCTGTCAAGATTTCTCTGCCAGCACAATGTTCAGTCTCGAGCAATGGCCATGTGCAGCTGCTGAAGTCTGACCTCCAATCCACTGCAGCTCAGTTGCTGCCCCAGCTGGTTCAGGACAATTTTGAAACCTTTTTCTTTTATATAGTAATTTTTCTAATCTGCCCTCCAGCATTTTTTAGCATCTGCAGCATCCTGTAGCAGTGAGTTCATGGTTTAACCACAGCCTGGGTGAACTCCCTTTTTTTAATTTTTTTTGTCCTAAACTGGTCTAGTGGTAGTGCCATTAACTGGTGAGTGATTCCTGTGTTAGCCCTTCATCCTCTCCACATTATTCATGTTTAGGAAACAATTGCTCCCTGATTATGATTGGAATGGCCACACAGATAAATGAGATTTATTGTACCTTAAAGCCTTGCTCCATTTCTGTAATATACATAATAATGCACATTTTCTGTCTAGGAAAACCCTTAAGGCTGGATTTTCTTTATTTCAGCTGAGTAGTTTTCATTCTGCCTCTGCTGAGTAAGGCACTGTTTGCATGGGCACAAGTGGCAGGTAAAGTGAAAAGGAACAAGGTACACATGTGGTTTCCATGCTTGTGCAGACCTTCTCAAGAGCAGGGAATAAAGAGCTACAAATAATTTACAGTTGAAAAGGCAAAAGTGTAAGCATTTGAAATAAATAATAATTTTTAGGTGACGTTCCTTTCATGTGAAAATAGCAGAATTTAAGGTATCTGCAAAATGTACTGAGTCCAGAACAGAAAGAAATCCTTCAAATACATCTGTATAGCCTGGAGGCCAAATAGACTGTGCAGTTAAATAATGATTGGATTTCATAGCCTGTTTATTTACAGGGGATGAACAACTGCATTTATGCAGTGTTTGTAATGAAAATCTTGCCTGTTTATAAATTAGTGTTGGTTGGTTGTTTTTAGTTGGGTTTTTTTGGTTTGATTATTTTTTTTCCTTTTTCACTTGGTGTGTGTAGGATCTGCCATGCAGAGATAGGGTGGTTTTCTTTCTTCTTTGCTGTTTTAAAAAACAGTTTTTCAGACTGTAAAGTAAGTCTTGTATTATGCAAAGAAATGACTATTGAAAAGGAAAATGCACCCTTAGGTAGCATTGAAAAAAGCAATATAATAAGAAAAAGAGTTTTTGCAATGCCTTGAAGGCCAAGTCTCTCTATATGTTAATAATAAATGCCCCAATTTCCCAGGCATGCTATTTTTATAATATAGTTTTCCTGCCTTAGGTTTTATCTAAATAAATTATGCTCGCTGTATGCTACAATTGGAATAGTTTAGTAACATCATGATTGGATCTGTGATAATTTACAGCATGTCACAGCTTTTCTCTGAAGCATGAGAATTGGTTTATCTGTGCCTGTCTGTGGCCTGATGGGATTAGCACTGTTTTTTTCCAAGTGTGTGCCCTTGTGATCTTCACACAGTGTGGACTTTTGTGGTGTGAAAATTCACATCCAGCCCTTTGGAATACCTGGAGACAGCTTGAAGGGGCTCTGCTGATAACAAAAGTGAAGGGTGGTGTTCTTATGCTAATGTCTCAATAATTTTTTTCCTCCTGCACACCTGAATTTATGTGTTCTATCAAAATAGAATAATTCTTGTGCAGGCCACTATTCTTTTTGTTTGCAGGGAAAATTTGGACTTTGTGGCACAAAGCCACCTATAACAGCATAGCACAGAGCTTTTTGCAGGTCACCAGGAGTGCATTTGAATTCATCAATGCAGGTTGCCTTTGGAGCTGGCTTTGTACTCCCCTTTTCCTGGTGCTTTAATCCAGCTGAGCATGGGTGATGCTTCCTGCCCTGACTTAGCATTCTGTGTTTACTTGATCTTGTATGAAAAAAATTGCTAATTGTTGCTTTCATTGTGTTTTCATATCTTCTACAATGCCATGATTTAGCATGACTTAAAAAAAACCAAACAATCTGAAATCCTGTGTGACTTCATCACTGTTGTTAATGAAGCTGTTGTCCTGGTTTAGGGCAAATTTTGGGAGGAAAATTGGAGAGGAAAACAAGCATCATAAAGTTACCTTAGGACAGCTGTAGAAAATTATGGAAAAAGAACAAAGTAAATCTTGTAACAAGGAAGGTGTAAAAGGTTTCACTTCTTAAAAAAGCCATGAGATGGGTTCTGTTGGGCAGTATCAGAAATAATGAAGGTGACATGAAAAGATGCGGAGTTTCCAATGGTGCAGTTGGTGAGAAGTACAAAATCCTAGCAGGAATAGGTAATGTGATAAATAGTACTGGGTAGTGACCTGGTTTTACCTGTGTGTTTATGATATTTCTCCTCCCCATCTATCTTGCCTGCTTTGTCATATTTAAAATTGATGACCGAGCCTTTCCTGAACTTCTGTCTTCCTTTCCCAGGCCCTGCATGTACTCAGCTCGTTCTGTCTTTATCCTACCAAAATGAGAATCATTCATTTCAGAAAACTCACTGTAGAACTGGGAAAAGGGCAAAGGAAAGTAGCACCCAACTGGATTTCTGTCTGTGGGTGAGGACATGTTCTTGACATCAGCTGTTGCACAGAACAGGATTGTAAAATATGGGATTTGAGATGGGATGTAGGGCCAGTCCCTGCTGGAAGGAAGTTTACTGCACATGAGGAGCTGGTCTATCAGAAAGGAAAATATAGCCAAGCAATCAGTGGGAAAAAACACATGCAAAGGGAGAAAAAGCCATTAATTTAGCACAAAATCAAGATCCTGGAAAACAACATGAATCGATACATCAAAGAAGATGAAAAGAAGGAATGCTTTGTCTTTGTGCAAATGTTAAGTGCCTGCAATAAATAAAAAGTAATGAAATCCCTAATTTATAATACATTTGAACAGGTTGCTAATAATCTAGCGTAATGGGAAAATTCAAATGATTGAAAGGCTGAAAATGTATTTAAATAGCACTGGGAGGGAAGAAAAGGAGAAGTGGTGGCTAAAATATGTGATACCTTTATGATGTAACTCTCTGGGATGATCCACAGCTCCACTTTCTGATAGGTAATGTACAAAATGGGGATCCAGCTCACCATGTGCACCAGCAGGGAGCAACAGGGTCAGTTCCTCCTGCAAGGTGCAGGAAGAAAACTCAGGGTTATGGGAGACTTCAATTTGTATGATGTTACTGGAATCACACTGCCTTCTAGCAGTATTGTTTGTGTTTCTTTTTAAAAAAATTACATATATATATATGGTGTATATAACTGATTATTCTCCTTCTACGAAATCAGATTTTTAGGGAGTTCTATGTTAGGCCTCGTTTTCTCAGATAAAGACAAAATTAGTGGTGGTTGAAGTATCAAAGGGAGTAATTAACCAAAGTACAAAAGAACATGAGTTAACTGATTGGTGAGCTGCAAGAATGGCTTTAGAAAATCTGTGTGTGTGTGAGTGATGTGCATAGATCTGTCCGTGTGCTCAGAGAACTAAAGGAGCTGGCTTTTAGAATAATTGAAACAATATTGTTCAAAAAGAGAAAGCAAGGAATAAAAACAATAAACGCACACAAAAAGCCAAGGGTTAGTTGATGTTAATAATTATGAATCAGAATCTAGGAATTGTAGCAAGCTATTGAGGAATGTGTGTGTGTAAACTATAATAGAAATGTATATGAATTATGTACAACAAATACATCATACGTATATAAATCTACCTCTAAATAAATCAATGGTCAGGTAGGATCAATATTGTAAACTATTCTCTTTTCATTAATACTAGAATTTTATATAAAATAATATATAAATATGTATATAGATAAAACTAATTAATTGTAACTTTAAAGTATGGTTACTTAATTACTAATGAAAATGGGAAGTATTTGAATGATGCCATAGGAATTAAAAACAGAAGAATATGAAAAGATAATGTAGAAATGTCAGAAATTCTGGGTAATTATTGATGCTCTGTATTTGGGAAAGGCAGCAGAAGAGCATGACAAGGTCTCATTACAATTGTAACTAAGGGTTCTTAATAATGGACAGTAATGCTGGGCATTTTGCAATCAACAGGTTTGCACTGAGAGTTGCTGAGAGTTAGAAAATATCTGTTTGAATCATTCTCTTGAGTCACTGCTGTTTGTTTTTTTTTTTCTTTTGTGGAGTGTTGAGGAAGTTCCAGATGATGGGAAGAAATCTAATGTTGTGCCAATAAAAGGCTAAATGGGAAGACTCAGATAATTATAAGTCTGTCAGCCTGACATTGATCTCAGGCAAAATAATGGAATGGTTTCTAAAGAGCTCAATTAATAAAGAATTAAACAAGGGAAATATAGTTATTGCTAATCAGCCTGGGTTTATGGAAAACAGACCATTCAAATTAGCTCGGTATCATTTTTGTGCTATTACAAATTTGGTTGATGAAATGAAGTTCTGCAGGGCACTGACTGGGTACAAAGTATTGATGAAAAGCTGTAAAAACCATGTGCTTATTTAGCAGTGTAGGAGGAAAAAGGAAAAATTCTGAAGTTTATGGTTAACAGAGTAGGAATTGGGGTTTTATGTCTTAGGGTGAAGGGTGATGTAACTTGGAAACAGACACGGGTTTATTTCTGTTGGGCCAGAGCCTGTGCTCAGCACACAGCTCTGTCTCCTGGAGCATGATGTATCCCACTGCTGTTGTGAAAGTCACGAGCACAATCAATTCCTGGTAAAAGCCATCCTAGATCAGGTGGGGAGCTGTGGGCCGTGTGTTGGGATGCTGTCTGATAGCAAGGCTGCAGGTAGGAAGAAGGGTTGGAAGCACAGGTGGAGACTGAAGGGCTGTCAGGAGGGTGGGTGACAACAAAATCATCTTTTTACTCTGTTCTTATTTTATGTTTCTCTTTGATTGAGCAGCTGGGTCCTTTGGTTGATTTCTTTGAGGCTGCCAGTTAATGTCCATGTGCATCACACAGCACAGTCAAATGCTCTGTGGTACTGATAGTGGAGCCCTGGAAAAAGTTAAAGATAGAATCTAAAATGTTAAGCTTTGTGTTTTCCCAGATCAACTGCA